>CM069916.1:93970179-94376717 GCA_036172215.1 Camellia granthamiana | reverse complement strand
AAAAAGTAAACATGAAGAATTTTGATCTCTTCATTTTCAATTTTAGCAAAAAGAAACAATGAGAAAGACTGAAAATCTGGTTTGAACTAGAAACAATTCCGGGTTACCGGGGTTATAGTTTAGAAACATTATTTGAATTTCTTAGAACCATAGGCAGGCAATTAATAACCAATAAAGTGGTCATGAAGTTGACTTCTTCAGCTTTAATACCCATTAATATATTTTCTTTTCTAATATAAGCAAAGAGACAAAAGTAAATATGCAGCATTTACCTCACTTCATTTCCAATTTCAGCAAAAGAAAAAAAATGAGAAAACTGAAAATCTGGTTAGTGAATTAGAAACAATTCAGGTTCAGACTTTAGATACATCAGTTGAATCAAAATGGTCAAGACGAAGTCAAATTACTTAAACTGGAAGAGGTTTTTCAGGGCATTGATAAACAAAGCATAAATAGTTGTAAATTCTTAACTATACATACTTTTATAAAGAATGAACAACAATTCGAAGCTTATTAACAAGGAAAATGATTAGCCATTCACAAGAACAGACACTAGTTAACAAAATTGTCATGGAGCACATTAATAGCCATCAATTGAATCCCAAAAAAACAACAAATTCAATAATAACCCTTCCCAGTTTGTCATCAGGAAAACCAAGAATCCAAGAAAGCATATAAACAAAAATCAACTAACCAAATCAATACACACATACTACAAATTAGCAACCTGTGAAAAATACTAAAACTAATCAAATGCTAAAAAAAAGAAAAACCCAATAATTGATTTCAAAACAAAAATGAAGAGATTGATCAAATATCAAAATCATACCATCTTGGGTTACCATGGATAATCAGAGGCACTCAAATTGATGAACCAATCCCACTCTCCGCCTTCCTTCAACAAAATGGCGGCAGCGTGGAGCGTATTGCTGACCATGGTGGGTCCCCTGTAGGTGATCAAATGGATCTGACCACCACTCTCACATTCCCAACTCTCTGAAACAAGCCTTCATTGTTGACAAAATCCACCAGCTCCAACCTCTCCTCCGGCGAGGCCTCAAGGTCTAGGTGAACAACGTACTGGTTAAGAGGATGGTAAAGGCTTTGAGAGTCCTCTTCAAGCTCTCTCCATCGCCTTTAGACCCAGAAATCAGGTAAGCAAGTCTGGGGATAGGATTGGTCAGTGTGGGAGATATGTGAAGCTTTGATTCGACAAACAATGGGGTTTGTGGAGCCTTGATTGGGTTGCGCCGAAATGGGTAGGAGGAGGAGGTGAAGAGAGAGAGGATTATGAGAAGTGTGGATGTCAGGAGAGAGAAAATTAGGGGAACAAACCATTTCATCTTCTTCTGTGGCTTATTGTACCATCCATGGCAAAGGCCAAAAGTTTGTAGAGAGAGAAAAAAAAAATACTAAAGAACTGCTACTACTCACTGAAATCTGTTATGTGGGTTTGGGGGTGGAGGAGGAGGAGGAGGAGGAGGAGGAGGAGGAGGGGATGGAAGAGTGGGTGGTTGCGCACCACCAGTCGCCACCAGGAACCACCACCGGATGTCACGGAATCTTTGTGGTGTATATGTCCTCGGTGTTGATGATGAGTGGGTGGGACTGTGGTCTGTTTGGGGGTGGACTTGAAAGACTTTTTTAAAGTGGGGAATTATATGGGGCTTGTTTGGTTAGTGTTTCTGAAAAAAATTTCAGAAATTTTCTCTACAAACAAATTTCAGAAATTTTCTCTACCAAACAAATTTTTCCAAAAAAATTTTCCAAAACACACAAACCAAACAAATTTTCCAAACAAATCTCTCTCACACACACATCAAATCAATCACTTTTTCCAAAACTCTCTCTCAAAACAATTTTCCAAAACAAATTTCCCAAAACACCAAACCAAACATGTTTTCGTACTTTTTTTTTTGCAAAACATGTTTTCTGAAACACAAACCAAACAAGCCCGTTTTTGTTTTTGATGGTTGGGATATTAATTACTTGTTTACTTTTCCACACAGCGCCTGCCCCACCTGTAATACTCATACCAGAATGTAGGACAATTTAATTACTGGGTTTGGATTCTCTGTAATTTGTTATCCCATTTGAGAGGATGTTTAGGTTTCATAGTTTTAGTTTGGGATTGATTTTCGTAAGGCCTTGCTACATTCCTTAATTTTTGGCCCTCTAATCCCCCTAAATTTCAAATTAAGGCAAAAAAAAAAAAATTGCCCAAAACGACATCGTTTTTGGGCATTAGGGGGATTAAGGGTGGCATTTTTAGAGGGACAAATCATTTTCCTTTTCGTAATTTGAATCGTTTATTTTTTTAAAAAAAAAACTCATTAGGTAGAACATTTACATAAAAAATTACATGATCAGATATAGATAGAAATATGTTTGAATTACATTTATTTTAAAAAAAATAAACGACAAATATAATTTTAAAAATAGACATCAATTTTTTATAATATAAATATAATTTAAACATATAATTACACATATTTGATCATCTTATTTTTTACAAAAATATTCTACTTTAATAAATTCTAAAAACTAAGTTCATACTAAGATGAACCCACCAAACCCAAATACTTTTTCAAGTTAAGATGGCCAACTAGACAAAATACAAATCTTTAATTAATTGTTCAGAAATTGTCCATTTTCTCTCACTTAGAAGAAAAAAAAATTGTTCGATGTTTGAGTTGTGTTGAGTTTATTTCACTATTAATTGTCTGCTAATTTATTATTGTTTTTTCATATTTCATTTTTAAACTATTAATTTCATTTATTTGATTTCTAACATTTCATGTGATCTATTTAGAGATGATTTTACAGATCAATAAGTAAATCTATTTATACACTAATCAATGTGTTTGGTTTTAATTTTTTGAATTTAATTTTTTGAAAATTAAATTTTTTATTTTTCGTATTTTTTATTTTTAGTGAATATTTTTAAAAGTTTAAGTATTTTTTAACTTTTTTAAATACGCCTTATTTAGATGTACCTAAAAAGTAAAATATTTATAAAAAAAAATAATAAATACACAAGAATACGAAAAATGTAATGAGTTCTCTTTTATTTTTTTTATGAAAAATGATTTGTGACACTAAAACTGTTGGCACTAATGGCACTAATTTCTTGTTTTGGTAACTTTGTTTTTTTTTTTTTTTTTTCTTTACCTGATATAGAAATTAGTGCCATTAGTACTCAACAAATTAGTGCCACAAATCAAAGCCCTTTTTTATTTTTTGGCATTTTTGGTTTTTAGTGATTTTCTAAAGATTTTTTCCACAAATATTATATATTTTAAATATATTTATGTTAGGTGTATCTAAAAATTTTAAAATTGCTTAAAATATTAATAAAATTCAATAAAAAAAAACACGAAAAATATAAAATTTTAATGTTCTGAAAAATGAATCCTGAAAATTCAAACCAAACAAGCTTATTAATTCTCACGAATACATACCATTTAACCATTAAATTTATATAACAATAATATACTCAATAAAACGACTATTAAGTACAATATGGGTGTGTATATACTCATTTCAACAATTTACATATGAAAACACAAATATCACTGTACACACCATCACCTAGAACAAATCTTTTTTTTTTTTATTATTTTTCAAACTCAAATTATTATTGTTTGAAGATTTAGGGTTTTAAAATATTGAAATTAATTGATTTTAAAGATTTACATCCTATGGATGGCATTGATTTGGAACAAAGCAACAATAAAAATGCCAATTACTTTATTATTTATCTTTTTTGTATTGATTAGAAACAAAATATATATACAATGTCTTATTCGTTCCATGCAGATGCAAAGTTGAACATTTACAAAATTTTCAATTATTTATATTTGAACAGAATCATTTTGTTCATATTATTATAGTTGAACAAGTATTAGACGTTCACAATATAAAAATTGAACATTTTGGTTTAGTTTGAATACAAATTTGTGAACATATTAAAGTTTTTAACACTGTATTTATAAACAATACTAAAACTATTTTTATGTTTAAAGTTTTGCAGAATACCACACTGATTGCTTCGTCGCTATAAAATTTCAGCCCACCATTTGGTTTTCGCCTTTTACTCTCACTTTGCTTCAATAAATTCAATCCAGATCGGGGTGAGAGAGGCACATGAATTTAAAATTACCATGAATTGTATTTTGGACCTTATTATCTGTTCAACTTTCATGGTGTCTATATCATCTTGTGTGTGGTTATGGTGTGTATTGTACTGTTTGGGTTAGGCTAAAAAAGCAATATTATGGTGTGTGTTGTTGAGGAATTTTCAAAATGGGTTTTCAAAATTTATTATTTAGTTTTTGGGTGTTTTCAAAACCTTCCTTGTTTTCTTTGGAAAACTTGAAATAAGCTTGGAGATTTTGTCCCACATTGGAAATAGAGAAAAACATGGAGCACTTAATAGAGTGCTACATGGAATATTCCTTTAAATATGAAGTTGTGGGATGAATGCTACTGTACATGCATTCACACCACAAGGATGGTGCTTCGTACCATCTGCACACGCAAGCTTGGGCAGTGTGGCGTTTGATGGTGCACTTTGAACTTTGCACAGACGCAAGGCGCCATCAGGGCGCTTTCCTATTTAGATCGGACAAGTTGGAGGCGATGACGTAGATCCAGCGTGACATGGGTGACGTGGAATACAATTAGCTCTACGTGGTAGTGATGTGGCATCCGTTGGCGATGAGTCAACCAACCAATCGAACGATTGCATGTCCGATCTAGAGCAGTTCGATTATAGTCGTTGATTGGAGATATGCGCGATCGTATGGATGAGATGGCACCCAATCGTGATCGGGTATGATCAGTCAAGGCATCTATTCTGTGTGAAAATGATTTACACCATAGATCGTCGATCTAACGATTAGATCTGATAGGATGCGATCAAGGGACATGACCATTCAATCAAATGCATCAAGGCCTATAAATAGGCTGTGAAATCAGCCATTTCAATCATCCAAAAATTGAGAAAGTATTCCTACAATTCTCTCTCTCTCTCTCTCTCTCTCTCTCTCTCTCTCTCTCTCTCCCTCTCCCTCCTTCTCGATTTAGAGTTTCTTAAGCAAGTTTTTGCTTTTCTTACTGGTAATCAAATGTTGCAGACTTGATTATTAGTGTCTTGGTTTTTCTTGATTATATCAAGAGTATTCTGATCTACTATCGTCAATGTAGACGCCAATAGACTTGATTTTTAGATCAGGCTTCATTATATCCTTGAGGCAAATTTGTTGTAACCCCCTGTACACCTTTTTGGTAGGTGCAAATATTGTCTTTAGAAAAGCGACTAAGTAACGCAACTTTAAGTACCAAATTTCTGTTCTACATAGATATGATCATCGCCAAGTTTTGAAGGCTCGAAAACCACCAACTGAAAATTCAAAACGAATTGTTGCAACAATCTAAAGATGATATTTAGATATGGCGATGTCTATTCAGAAAATGACTCAAGATTTCATGAAGCTTGACCGATTTGATGGCGGAAATTTTCGACGTTGACAAAAGAAGATGCACTTTTTGCTCACCACTCTCAAAGTGGTCTATGTATTGACTACCCTCTATCCAGCGGAGCAAGAAGATGAGATTATGGAGCAAATCCGTACCATAACCAAATGGGAGAATGATGACTACATTTGTGGAGGACACATTCTGAATGCGCTATTAGACTCTCTGTTTGATGTGTATCAATATCTTGAAACGGCAAAGTAACTCTAGGACATATTACAATCAAAGTACTTCACCGAGGATACCACCAGTAACAAATTTCTTGTTAGTAATTTTATGCGTTTTATTATGATTGATACAAAGCCAATTATGGAACAATTCCATGAGATCTAACATATTCTGAGTCAGTTTCGACAAAAGAATATAAGCATGGATGAATCTATTGTGGTTTCGTCTATAATAGAGAAACTGTCATCTTCTTGGAAGGATTTTAAGAAAACTTTGAAACACAAAAAGAAAGATCTAACTTTAGAAGAATTGGCTCAACACCTCCAAGTTGAGGAAGAGTCAAACTTCTTGAAAGTAAAGATAACCAATTAGCTCAGACTTCCAAGATTCACATGGTGGATGATGGTAAGAAGTTCAACAAAAAGAAACGTAATAGTGACCCCTAGAAGCCGAAAGGCGCTTGCTGGCACTGTGGCAAGCCAGGGCACTTTAGAAATGAATGTCGATCATACAAGAAGAAGCCAGAAGCATCAAATGCCAAAAACAAGTTCGTGGCTGTTGTATCCGAGGTGAACATGCTCGAAGATACTGGTGACTTGTGGATTGACTTAGGAGCAACAAGGCACATCTGTAACGACACGAGCTGTTTCACTACTTATGAACAAGTGAGTGATGAAACAGTTCTCTACATGGGCAACTCTTCAACTGCTGCTATCAAAGGCAAAGGGACGGTGGATCTAGAGTTTACATTTGGAAAATTCTTAAGTCTTAATGATGTTTATCATGTACTTGATGTTAGGAAAAACCTTGTATCTGGAAGCCTGCGTAATAAGCATGGTTTCAAGTTAGTATTTGAGTCAGACAAATTTGTCCTGTCTAATGATGAAATTTTTGTTGAAAAGGGCTAACATATATCAGGAAATGTTCAAACTTAATGTTATCAATAATATATCTATTTCTGCTTATATTGTTGATTCTCTTTCTTTATGGCATGCTTGTTTAGGTTATGTTAATACTAGGAAAATGCATGATATGGTTAATTTAGATTTAATTCTGAAGTATGACATTGATATGTTTGAAAAATGCAAATTTTGTGTGCAATCTAAAATTACTCGCATTCCATTTCCTAAAGTAGATAAAATCACATCTCTACTTGAACTTGTGCATAGGACTTAGATAGAGGTGGTGAATACCATTTTCCAGAATATTATGAAAATATTGGTATTATTCATGAGAAGTCTGCACCTTACACACCACAACCAAATGGAGTAGCTAAAAAAAATAATATGACATTAACATGAATGATTAATGCTATGCTTTCTTACTCTAGTTTAAGTTCTGATTTTTGGGGTGAAGCCTTACTCACTGCCTGTCACATACTCAATAAAATTTCTCTCAAGGGAAAAAATGTTACTCCTTATGAACTTTAGAAAAACAAGAAACCTAATCTAGGTTACTTGAAAACATGAGATTGCAGAGTAATAGTCAGATTGCCTGAACCTAAAATAAAGAAATTAGGTGAAAAAGGAATTGAATGCATATTCCTTGGCTATGCTATACATAGCAAAGCATATAGGTTTTTGGTAGTATAGCCCAATGGTTCAATGGAAACAAATACTATCATTGAATCATGTGTTTTGGTATTTTATGAGAATCGTTTCACAATCACTCCAAAGTTGGATTCTAATCAAGGAAATGAATCAACTCCTTTGATGTCTACAAAGGAAAGTGAACAACATGAACCCATTGAGTCTAATGAACCTAATGAGTTTGTTGAGCTAAGGAGGAGTAAGAGGGCTAGGACTAAGAAGTCATTTGGCCCTGATTTCATTGTTTACCTTGTAGAAGGAACTAGGAAAGCTTATTGTAAGCAAACAATGATTTCTTTGAATATGGACTCAAATCCATTAACCTTTGAGAAAATTATGAAGTCTCAAGATGTTGCTTTCTAGAAAGAAGCAATAAACGATGAGATGGATTCTATCATTCGTAACAATACTTGGATACTTACTAATTTTTCACCTGGATCCAAACCAATTGGTTGTAAATGGATTTTCAAAAGAAAAATGAAAGTTGATGGCATAATTGACAAATTCAAAGCAAGATTAGTTGCTAAGGGTTTTACTCAAAATGAGGGTATCGATTATTTTGATACATATGCTCCGGTAGCCAGAATTGCCACCATTCAAGTTTTGATTGCCTGAACCTCAATCTACAAGCTTGAAATCCATCAAATGGATATTAAGACTGCTTTTCTAAATGGAGAGTTAGATGAGGAAATCTACATGCAACAACCGGAACGATTTGTTGTATGGGGTAAAGAACACAAAGTGTGTAAACTCATGGAGTCACTATATGGACTGAAACAAGCTCCAAAATAGTGGCATGAGAAATTTGACAAAGTAATAGTGTCAAATGGTTTTAGGATACATGAATCTGATAAGTGTGTGTACAATAAGTTTACTGGCAATAGAGGTGTAATCATATGCCTATATGTAGATAACATGCTTATTTTTGGTACTGACAATGATGTCATTGAAAATACTAAAAGTTTCTTGTCGTCTAGCTTTAGTATGAAAGACATGGGCTTGGCTGATATTATTCTGGGTATTAAGATCAAACAAGAGAACAATAATTTGATTTTTACCCAGTCGCATTATGTTGAGAAAAATCTTAAGAAATTTAATCAATATAATTGTACACACATGTCTACACCTTTTGATTTAAATTTGAAATTCTATCCTAATATTGGAAGAGTTGTTGATCAACTAGAATGCTCAAGAGTCATAGGTAGCCTGATGTATGTCATGACTTGCACTAGACCTAATATTGTATTTGCAGTGGAAAAACTTAGTAGATACACTAGTAATCCCAGTAGTGTGCATTGGCATGTTGTTAACCAAATACTTAGATACTTGAGGAAAACAATAGACTATGAAATAATTTATAATGGCTATCCAGCAGTACTAGAAGGATTCACGGATGCTATCACTCGTCCACGAGTGGTTGGATTTTTACTCTTGGAGGATAAGCTATCTCTTGGGGTTCTAAGAAGCAAACACACATAACAGACTCAACCATGGTGTTATAATTTGTAGCATTGGCTTCTTGTAACAAAGAGGCAGAGTGGCTAAGGAATCTCTTGTTAGAGATTAAGATATGGCCAGAACCTATGCCACCAATATCTTTACATTGTGATAGTGAAGTAACTCTATCACGGGCTTATGGCCATGTCTATAATGGAAAGTCTAGGCATATAGGACTGAGACATAGCTGTGTAAGGCAGTTTATCACAAAAGGTGTGATTACCATTAGTCATGTAAAGTCAAGTGAAAACTTACCTGACCCCTTAGCAAAGGGACTTGCAAGAGATTTGGTATGGAAAACATCAAAGGGGATGATTCTTAAGTCCACTTAACATAATCACTTCTGGTGGAAACTCGACTCAACGCTTGAAGAAGCATCAAGTCTTGAGTTCAATGAACCTAAGTACACCATATATCGTGATTGCAAGCACTTAGTTTTATTTCATTTTCATCACAAGGTTAAAGTGCTTAGCACCTGTAATGTGGAAAGAAGAGGATAAGTTAGCAAACTCTTAATAAGCTTACAACTGGGTTGTTAAGATACTGTAAATTATAGGGGTATTCTTAGTAAGCTTACCTATGTGAGTGTAGGAGGTGGGTCGCTTCCTATGAGTCCATGGGCTTGACTCTAGAGCGCTATGAAATAGGATATAGACACAAGGTCAATCCACGTGCCCGTTTGTTTGAATACTTGAGGCAACCTGTACTGTGCGTGAGACATGCCCGGTTAGTCGTATAAGATCGCTAGTTCAAAGACAAGTCTACTATGCCATCTTGACTAACTTTGAGATATCTTCACTAAATGGATGATTCAAATCATAAGATATCTTCACCTATGCATAAGACTACCAAGTGAACCAAGAATCATCATCTGATATTTTGAAAATGGTGGGAGAATGTTGGGGAATTTTCAAAATGGGTTTTCGAAATTTATTGTTTAGTTTTTGGGTGTTTTCAAAACTTTCCTTGTTTTTCTCTGGAAAGCTTGAAATAAGCTTGGGGACTTTGTCTCACATCGGAAAGAGAGGAAAACATGGAGCACTTAATAAAGTGCTACATGGAATATTTCTTTGAATATGGAATTGTGGGATGGATGCTAGTGTACATGCACTCACACCGCAAGGATGGTGCTTCACACTATCCGCACATGCACATGCACATGCACATGCACACGTGCGTGCGCATGGTATGGGCAGTAAACTGTGTGGCATTTGATGGCGCACTATGCACTTAGCACGAACGCATCGGCGCCATGAGGGCGCTTTCCTATTTGCATCGAACAAGTTGGAGTGATGACGTTGATCCAACGTGGCATAGTGGATGTGGAATACAGTCAGCTCCACGTGGCAGTGATGTGGCGTTCGTTGGCGATGAGTTAACCAACCAGTCGAACAGTTGCGTGTTTGATCTGGAGCGATTCAATCATAGTTGTTAATTGGAGATACGCGCAATCGTACAGAAGAGATGGTACTCGATCGTGATCAGGTATGATCAGTCAAGGCTTTTATTCACCATAGATCGTCGATCCAGCGGTCATATCTGATCGGATGCGATCAAGGGACATGACCATTCGATCAGATGCATCAAGGCCTATAAATAGGCTGTGAAATTAGCAATTTCAATCGTCCAAAAATTCAAAAAGTATTCATGCAATTCTCTCTCTCTCTCTCTCTCTCTCTCCCCCTCTCTCCCTCCCTCTTGATTTAGAGTTTTTGATCAAGAGTTTCTTAACTAAGTTTCTGCTTTTCTTACTAGTAATCAAATTCTGCAGATTTGATTATCAATGTCTTGGTTTTTTTGATTATATCAATAGTATTTTGATCTACTGTTGTTTGTGCAAAAATCGGTAGACTTGATTTTTAGATCAGTCTTCATTGTATTGTGTAGGCAAATTTGCTCTAACCCCCTGCACACATTTTTAGTGAGTGCAAATATTATCTTTAGGAAAGCGACTAAGTAACATGACTTGAAGCACCAAATTTTTGTTTTACATAAACAAGATCATCGCCAAGTTTTGAAGACCCGAAGACCACCAACTAAAGAATTCAAGATGAATTGTTCCAACATGTGTTGAGTGAAAAATCAAAAGTTCAAAATATTATTGATGTAAACTAAATAATGATGTGTATTAAGAGGATTGATAATATGTAAATAGAATCATCCCAGATCAATGACGGTTAAATCTTGAATTGATGGATAAATATATCACTTCAAAATTTGAACGACTTAAATCATATAATCAATTATTATTTGCTCTTACTATAACTAATTAGATGGGTGTTTTTTATTGTATGATTAAATTTTTTAAAGATTTTTTTACCATTAAATTATGTTTTAACCATTTATTTATTTATTTATATAATTAACTTTAATTTGGACTACATGAACCAAAATCATAAATTTTAGGGAAATAAATCCTATCTCACAAACAAGTACTCCTATTAGTTCTAAGTTTTTTCTATTGATCTGTTAAGTTCTATTAATGGAGAGTTTCTTTCTGTGTAGTCCTATTTTTTATTTTGATAGTGTTTTGGTAAACAACTATACCCTTTTATTAATGTGACAAGTTTGATGTAATATTTTAATGTGGCAGGTATTAATGTGACACTCCAAAAAAAATTAAAAATTCTTTAGTTTACTTTTCCTAAATGTGACAACGTGGCGTTATGATGTGACACTCTAAAATTTTTACTCTAAAAAAAATAAAAACTCCTTAGTGTATTTTTTCTAAATGTGACAACTAGGGGTGTAAATCTAGCCCGGCCCGGCCTATGTTGGGCCTCGCAGGATCCCGCCAAAAATTCGGGTCGGGTCGGGTCGGGCTGGGCCAGACCGAACCACGGGCCAAAAAATTAAGCCCAGGCCCAGCCCTAGGCCCAGGGGTATTCGGGCCTTGGGCGGGTTGGCCAAGTGGGCCTGGCCTCGGGCTTGGGCCGGTCTGACAAATTTTTTTGTTTTTTATTTTTATTTTTTTCTACCAAAATTTTATTATTTTCCACTAAAAAAGACACTGGGCCTTGAGCAGGCCAGGCCAGGCCTTAAGTGGGCCTTAAGCGGGACAATATATTGGGCCACGGGCTAGGCTTCATAATGATAGCCCAAGCTCAAGGGTTCGGATTGGGCTTGGGGCCGAGCTAGGGCCGCGGGCAGGCTTCGGCCGCCCACGGGCCGCAGGCCATTTTTACACTTCTAGTGACAACGTGACGGTTATGATGTGTCACTTCAAAAAAAATAAAAATTTCTTGATGTATTTTTCTCAAACGTGATAACGTGACAAGTATGATATGACACTCTAAAAAAATTAAAAACTCTTTATTATACTTTTTCCAAACGTGACATGTGACACTCCAACGTAGCGGGTATGATAAAACTCCTTAGTGTACTTTTTTTTAAATGCAACAACGTGGCGGGTATGATGTGACACTCCAAAATTTTTATTCCAAAAAAAAAATAAAAACTTCTTAGTGTACTTTTTTCAAATATAACAACGTGGCGGGTATAATGTGACACTTCAAAAAAATAAAAACTCCTTAGTGTATTTTTCTCAAACGTGACAACGTAGAAGGTATGGTGTGACACTCTAAAAAAAAATTTAAAACATTTTAATATATTTTTTTCAAACGTGATCTATGACACTCCAACGTGGCGGATATGATATGACACTCTAAAAAAATTAAAAACTCTTTAATATACTTTTCCTAAATGGGATACGCTAACGTGACAAGTATAATATGACACTAAAAAAATTTTTAGTATACTTTTTCTAAATATGATACTCTAATGTGGCGAGCAAATAAGTCATTACATATGCAAAAGAACTAAATATATCACAAGAAAAAATATGGAATTATATGGATTATAAGTTTAAAATAGGGTAAACTACCAATAGGTCATAATAGTTAGACTTAATTCCCATTAAGTCCTATTGAAAATAAGTTTTGATGAAATTGTCGTTAAAAATAATTTTTTGTGACAATTTTTTTATGTCGTTAAAAATTGACAATTAGTAATTTTTTTTGTCATGATTTTTATAAATTGTCGCTAAAACTTACAATTAGTGACTTTTTTTATAACAAATTTTTCTCATAAGACCTATAAGATAATAAGTCTACTTATGAAGACCTACACATAAGTAATCTTTTAAAATATAAGACTTATTAGTCAATTCTTCTAAATTTTAAGGATGTAAGTATATGAAATTAATAATTTAATAATTAAAAAAATAGCGATAGATTATGGAATAAAAGTGAAATTGACTTTTTTGTTTTTTGGAACGCGAAGTGAAATAGACTCTTGATCTTTCTATCAGCGACCTGGTATATGTTAATGACGTTTCCGTCAGCGACTTGGTATACTTTAATAGGGTCGGAATTGCTTTCTGTTCAGATTCAGATGGAATGGTGATGCTCGGGTCAATGTTTTGAAAATGTAATCGGTAAGCGAATTGGAAAGGGACTTCACGAACGAATTATCAGTTTAATTGTTAGGTTAAAACCATTAAATCGTGACGTTATAATGAATATTATATAATTAAAAATATAATTATAAATTATACATAAATAAAAATATATATAAATATTCAAAAAAAATAAAAATTGTTACATGATATTTATTAATAATATTTAATAAAGTCATAATTGATAAGAAAAAATCACTTGTTTTAACGAAATTAAATTTTTTTAACATTCCCTCCAAATAAATTGATTGAATGCTAGATTTAATTTCGGAGAGAAATGAAATATTTAACTCTCCCTCCAATCAATATGATTCAAACAATTTGATTGAATCTCATATAAAATTTTGTAGGTTCTCTTTGAAAAATCTTTTCCTATAAATACCAATAGACTTTCATAATTTCCCAAAACTTTCAATGAAACTCTTTCTTATGAGAGGAGACTCTAGAAGTAAGAATTTTTAGTTAAAATTTTGAAATATACATATAAGAAAGAAAGAAAGAAAAGAAAAGAAGAAAAATAAAAATAAAAAAATTAGAAATTAGAAATTTTCCAACCGCGGGGTCGTTCCAAAACTGGTACCCCGGGTCACCAGTTTTCCCAATTAAATCGGCGGTTCTAACGGTTTTGACAATCTAGGTCGGTTTTCAGCCTAATCCAGGTTTTGGGGTTCTTCCGAACCGGAACTAGGCTCGAGTCCCGGTTCTACCAGTTCGACCGGCCGGTCCGGTCTGGGTTTTAAAACATTGGTTCGGATCACTTGTTTTGTTTCGATAATTTTTAAGATTTTTTCGTATATATTATTTATTAAAAAAAATTTAAATTAAACCGATAATATGATTTATAACATCTGTCATACAAAATAAATAATTTATTTTTAAAAATACACATGTCATCTATTTTTTTGAGTGGCCAATGTAATAAATTAAATAGATTACGATTATTAGATTAACATAAGTTTTTTTAGAAATAATTGTTAAAAATTCCAAGTTAAGGAACGTATAAGGTAGTACATTTAGTAGATATTTTTTGTTGGTAAGAGATTTACTCTTTGTGAAATAGTTTGATGAGAAATCTTTTTATTGATTTCGGAGGACATTTCGTTTTTAATTTACCCATTATCTATCTGTTGACTTTTTGTTGACTATTTGTTCAAATTATATCTATTTGTTTAAATTTATATATACCTGTTTAAATTATTTTCTATTTGTTCAAATTTATATTTATCTATTCAAATATTTACCTTATTTGTTTAAATATCTATCCAAATTTTATTATCTCTTCAATTTTTTTGCTAATCTATTTAAAATCTATTTGTCTCTGTCTCTCTATCTATCAAAAATTGAAATCTCTTTGTTCTTATATGTTAAAAATTTGTGTCATAACTTTTTTTTTGTTTATCTGTTGCAATTATCAACAACAACAACAATAATAACAATAACAATAACAAAGAAAGAAAAGGGTTTGATCTGTTAAAACCTTCTTAACAACAACAACAATAACAAAGTAAGAAAAAAAGATATATTCTGTTGAAACCAAAATTGATGAAAAAAAGAGAGCAACATTATTGCTCAAAAGTAACTAAATAATGATTTTACTCAAATATATAAATAAATAAGCAAACTAACACAGAACTAAGCTTTGAATTTTTTCCAGATCCAGATCTGATCCAATATAGATTGATGAGAGAAAGATTAACTAGAATGAGGTTGAACAGAGTGGGCTAATCGACTTTGACGAACTCAGAGTCCAAGGTCTTGAGTTCGTCATTAGCAGATTGATCTTCGGTCTTGGAGATCTAGACGTGTTTCTTGTAGTACTCAATGACCTTAACGAGGATCTTGTTGGTGACATTAGAGAGAGGAATGACAATGTCAATCACGTCTATTGAGACAATGAATCAAATCACTCGAATGAAGAGAGAGAGAGAGAGAGAGAGAGAGAGATGATCAGATCGAAGGAGAAGGGATCACAGATGTAGAAAGAGAAAGAAACCCTAGGTTGATACAAGATGATGGCGATGATGAAGAGAGATCCACCGATGATAAGAGAGATCAAAAGAGAAGGGATTGTCAGCATCGGTCTGACATCTCTATCGCCGGAACATTGACGAAAGCAAGCTCCTCCAGACAGCTTTAAAGGAACAAGCTTAATGCGATGAGTGGCCAACGATACTGCTACCACCACCACTGTCGAAGCAGAGGGGCTCGGTGACAAGAGTGAGGAACCCAAGCTCCAAACCCTCATAGATGTAGGAGAGAGAGAGAGAGAGAGTTTGGTCTGTTTTACACCCCGATCGTATGTACCAATATATATGTATATGGGTATTCTGGTCATTTTGCTTAAGTTTGTCCTTATGAACAAAATATTTCAAAGTGTGGACCTTTGGGCAAACAAAATTCAATATTGGATTTATGGACCAAGTGTATCAATAATATGTAAGAAGCTCTCTACAAAATGAACGATTTGAATTATCAAAATAAAATCCGTAGTGGGCCCAATGGGCCTGAACGACAGGCTCTAGTCCAAATCTTGGGTTGGAAGGAAACCCAACCCATTCTAATGTTTGGATTTATATCAATGATTCAAATAATTTATTTAGCAACCCACTAAGCTGAGTATTAATACAAAAAATCAAGATAATCGAACATCATAAGTCCATGAATAGATTACATTGGTCTTAAAAAAATAAAAAATATTTTTAAAATCATAAGTACTATAACCCCTCTTCCACTACCACCACAACATCCACCATTGTCATCATTGAATAAGTACTACCATCATTTCACTACTATTACCACACCGTCACCACAATCACCACTACATTACCACCATCTCTCCACCATTACAACTACCCTTTACTTCCATAACTATTGCCAGCATTACTGTGATGCCCCGAGTCGTTGACTCGACTTGAATGTACCTTTTTGGACTCATCGACTTATTTTCGGACCTTGAGCATCATGTATCGTGTTAATTTTTGAGCGGTGAACCATGTCTAGGATTCCCTTATTGCTTCCAGAGTTAGAATTTCATTTCAGGTGTAAGGTTGAAAAATAAGAACTTAGAAAACACTCAAACTAGAAAACCTATTCATAATTCGATCACACGAGCAGTCGACAATTAGCGAAGGTGGGCCCACTTGCGTCCATTACTCGAGTTGCAGTGAGCTCTGCCCAAGCGGTCAATCTTGAGTGGCATATTGCTTGAAGTCTGAACGAACTGCCAATATTCACTGCACGAGTGGCGAGGCGGTTGCAGGATTGGCCAGATGCGTTTTTGCCTCAATTTTTATGCCTTTCTGTCTCAAATGCTAACCCACTTTCTCTTTTTTCTGCCCTTTCTCTCTACATCTTTTTTCTCTTCACTTTATCTAAAAACAAAACCCAACACCCACAAATCCTTCAATCCATCAAGTTCAACAAAGTTTTTTATATTCGTTCTTGGGACCAAAATGACAAGCGTGTTGAGGTCATTGTTTTGACTGGTGGAGATCAATTTCCAGCGAGTTCAAATTTGGGGATTTTTGTTCTTGGTTCTCCTTTTCTCCTCAAAAGGTAGGAATTTCTCTAATTTCTTTTAATATTGTCCTCACATATGGGTATGTGGTATTTAAATAAATAAATTTTAGAAGTATTGTAGGATTTTCAAAGCATGCTTTATGGGTTAGGGTTTGCATTTGTGTTAGATATTTCTTCACTGATATATTCTTTGCCTTGCTTAGCTTGAGAATAGGAACTGCTGGAGTTGCTGCCTCTAGAATAGGAATTAGTTTAGGAGTTAGTTGCAGGTTGTGTACAATAATGGGTGTAATGGTTGCTTACTGCTTCCATAATTCGTGCCACAACTTTTTGCATTATTAATTTCAGTTGTTGTTTCCTGTAGTTGGTGTGTTCTCAATTGGCTTATAAATAGCCAAGGAATTCTGGAAATAAATATAGAGAATTACAGCCTCACTCTCTCTCTCTCTTCCTTTTCTAAGCCTCTGTTTTTCTTCTTCCTGACTGTCCCCCTGTTTTCTTATACAAATTACTTATTATTTTGGTATCAGAGCAGGTTACATGGACACACGGGCTAAAAGCAACATTGAGTTTCGCATCACGAGTCCAGCTTCGACCAAATCCATGGTACCCTGTAAACTGTTTTGACAGAACTTCAGACCATGCGAGTCACGCAAAACACCATTCCCTTAGATAATCCTTTTGCTCAAGCCGAAACCTCCCATAACTGACCTCTTCCCGCCACCAACAATCAATCACCAACCTATGGTACCACTAACACACATGACCGAAACTACACACACCTGAAACTCTCATTCCCTAAATTTAATGGAGATGATCCGACGGGATGGATTTTCAAGGCCGAACAATACTTTGAGTTCAAAAATGTTGCTCCTGACCAACAAGTTCAGCTTGCGTCCTTTCACCTAGAGGTCATAGCTTTACAAGGGCTTTGATGGTTGACCAAGTTTAGGGGGCCTTTAACTTGGAACGAACTAACCAAGGCCTTGCTGCTCCGTTTCGGTCCCACCGCCTATGAGGATCCCTCTGAAGCTTTGACCTGCCTTAAACAAACTTCAACAGTGGCTACCTATCAAGAAACTTTCGAGATGCTCTCACATAGGGTTGATGGGTTGCCCAAAAATTACTTGATTGGGTGTTTCATTACGAGACTCCGTGACGACATACGCCTGGATGTCAAACTCAAGCAACCATGCACCTTGGCCGATACCATTGGAGCAGCACGGCTAATTCAAGAGCGTAACTCTCTACAAAAAAAGGGAGCAGTCCCTTTCATCCCCAAGTAGCAGCCTTCACACCACGGTCTACTCCAAACAACACCGCTGGAGTTCTAAGGCCCGCACCCGCACCGAAGGTGGGACAAACCTCGGCCAACACTCTAATTCCATTCCGGCGAATTACCAGTCAAGAGACACGAGAACGTCGCGAGAAAGGACTGTGCTATTATTGTGACAAAAAGTTCACTCCAGGTCACCGTTGCCAAAGACCCCAGTTGTTTATGATCGAAGAATCGCCAATACTCGAACCTTTCATTGCCATGGACACTCCTGAAGAACCCGATATGACCGAGCTCCTTCCGGAAATCTTATTCCATGCAATAGCAGGGACGACACATCCTCAAACATTTCGAGTGGTGGGTAAATTACAAAATAAAGCAGTGACTGTCCTCATTGATGGGGGAAGCGCCCACGACTTCATCGATCAAGCCATAGTCACGAAATTTGGGTTGGCCGTAGCACGCGATCAGAAGTTGCAAGTAATGGTGGCCAATCGGGAAAAAATTGACTGCGACAGATGTTGCCTTGGGCTCACACTCCTCGTCCAAAACTTTCCAATTCAAGCAGATTTTATGTTTTACTAGCAGCGGCCTGTCAAGTGGTTTTGGGAGTTCAGTGGTTGGCCACCCTTGGACCGATTGAAACTGATTACAACCATCTCACCATGTCCTTCAAGCAAGGAGGTAAATCTTGTATGTTTCAAGGCCTTAAGCAACCTACACCCACCGCCTTGAGCGATAAGGAACTTCTCAACCTCAATGGAACAGCTTTGTTCTTTCAAATCATTCCAAGCCACGAATCAACTTCAGTCAATGACCACCCCGAGACCTCGCCCAAATCCTCACTGAATTTGAGTATATCTTTACCATTCCCAATACCTTGCCACTGATACGAACCCGTGATCACCACATCCCAGTACAACCAAATCAAGAACCTATGAGTGTCTGACCCTACCAATATCCTTATTATAAAAAAACAAAAATTGAAAGGATGGTGAAGGAATTTCTTGACTCCGGTTTGATCCGCCCCAGTACCAGCCCATTTTCTTCGCCGGTATTGCTTGTCAAAAAAGCGGATGGTGGTTGGCGGTTTTGTGTTGATTACCGAGCTCTCAACAATATTACAATCAAAGATAAGTACCCAATCCCTGTCATAAATGAACTCCTCGACGAATTACATGGGTCCAGGTATTTTTCGAAACTTGACCTCCGCGCCGGATATCACCAAATACGGGTTCAAGGGGCTGATATACACAAAATTGCTTTCCGCACACATGACGAACATTGCGAATTTGTTGTTATGCCCTTCGGCCTTACAAATGCCCCCTCAACCTTCCAGAGTTTGATGAACGACTTGCTACGGCCTTACTTGAGGAAATTAGTTCTGGTTTTTTTTGATGACATCTTTGTGTACAGCAAAAATTGGGTTGACCATCTTGGTCACCTCCGTGCGGTCCTCCTTGTTTTATCCAACAATCAGTTGTTTGCAAAAAAATCTAAATGTTGTTTTGGCGTGTTACAGGTGGCATACTTGGGACACCTTATTTCATTTGCAGGGGTGCCCGTTAATCCCGGAAAAATTAGTTCAGTTCTCGAGTGGCCAACTCCCACTTCTGCTTGAGGTGTTCATGGCTTCCTTGGCTTAGTCGGATACTACCAAAAATTTATCAGCGGTTTTGGAGGGATCGCTGCGCCCCTCACTCGCTTATTATCCAAAGATGGGTTCCAATGGACTTCTGAGGCCGCCACTGCATTCTCACAACTCAAACAGGCCCTCACATCTCCTCCAGTCCTACGCTTACCAGATTTTTCCCAATCTTTTGTGATTGAATGCGATGCGTGTGGGGTGGGGATAGGAGCTATTTTGTCACAACAAGACCAACCAGTAGCCTACTTCAGTGAGGCTCTCAAACCATCGGCCTTGGCTTTATCGACCTATGAAAAGGAGATGCTAGCAATAGTTAAGGCCATCCGCAAGTGGAGACCATATTTACTTGGCAAACCTTTCATTGTCCGCACTGATCAGAGGAGTTTAAAATTTTTGTTAGAGCAACGGATCACGACGCCGGCACAAACACGATGGTTACCAAAGATTCTCGGCTATGATTATGTCATTGAGTACAAGAAGGGAAAGGAGAATTGTGGTGCTGATGGTCTCTCACGTATTGGTGAATTAGAGTTCCTTGCTGTGTCCCTGCCCGTTGTAGAGTGGTGGGCCACACTTCAGCATGAGGTAGCCCACGATCCATTCTATAGTCAACTCTTGGGATCAATACCAACACACCTCCAGCCGCAATACTCTTTACGTGATGGGGTTTTTTCAAAGGTGAGTGCATTTATTTGAGTCCTTCTTCGCCACTAATTCCGGCTATTTTATCAACACATCACTCATCACCAATTGGAGGACACTTTGGCTATCATAAAACAATGAGTTGCATTAAAGCAAGCTTTACTTGGCCTCACATGCAAACTGCGATCAAGGACATCATCAAAAATTGTGATGTCTGTCAACGATGCAAATCTGATTGCTTGCGACCCGCCGGCCTATTACAACCATTGCCAATACCAGCTAAAGTGTGGACAGATATTTCCATGGATTTTGTAGAAAGGTTGCCGCTGTCCCAAGGTAAAACTGTCATCTTGGTGGTTGTCGATCGCCTGACCAAATATGCACATTTTATTCCGCTCAAGCATCCTTTTACTGCCATCACCGTGGCCAAAGTCTTTATCGAACACATTGTCCGACTTCATGGCATGCCGGCATCCATTATAAGTGACCGTGATAAAATTTTTATGAGTTTATTTTGGAAAACTTTATTTCAGATCCAGGGGACAGCCCTTTGCATGAGTTCTAGCTATCACCCGCAAATCGATGGTCAAACGGAAGTAGTTAATCACACGCTTGAGCAGTATCTTCGGTGCTTCACACATGGGCATCCAAGCCGATAGATGAATTGGATTGCATGGGCTGAATATAGCTACAACATTGCCACTCATTCATCCACCAAAATTCCCCCTTTTGAAGCCGTGTACGGTCTACCTCCCCCCACTTTACTTTCTTACATTCCAGGAACAACAAAAGTTCAGGTCGTCGACGACCTTTTGCGTAACCATGATGCCATTCTCAGTGCATTGCGTCGTAATTTGACCGTCGCCCGTGACCAAATGAAATCCCAAGCTGACCAACATCGACGGGAGATTGCTTTTGAGGTTGGTGATTTTGTGTACCTCAAACTCCAACCGTACCGGCAGAAATCAGTGGTTTTTTGCAGCTCTATGAAACTCTCACCTCAGTTCTTTGGTCCTTACAAGGTGCTTGCTAGAATTGGTCCAGTGGCATACAGACTCGAATTACCAGTGGGTTTCCAAATCCACGATGTCTTCCATGTTAGTCTCCTCAAAAAACACGTTGGTCCCATCACCACTGTCTCCCATCAACTTCCGCTAGTTTTGGACACGACTGAGATTCTTCCTCAACCTGAAGCCGTGTTGGACACCCGTACTGTTCAAAAGGGCCGTTACCGCCCAAAGTCTGAGATTTTGGTTAAATGGGTTGGGGCGCCAATTGAAAATGCAACCTGGGAGAATCATCGGCGTTTCTCGAAATCTTACCCTGACTTTATCGAGAACAAGGATAATTTAAGAGGGGAGGAATGATATGTTCTTTGCCTTGCTTAGCTTGAGAATAGGAACTGCTAGAGTTGCTGCCTCTAGAATAGGAATTAGTTTAGGAGTTAGTTGCAGGTTGTGTACAATAATGGGTGTAATGGTTGCTTACTGCTTCCATAATTCGTGCCACAACTTTTTGCATTATTAATTTCAGTTGTTGTTTCCTGTAGTTGGTGTGTTCTCAATTGGCTTATAAATAGCCAAGGAATTCTGGAAATAAATATAGAGAATTACAGCCCCACTCTCTCTCTCTTTCTTCCTTTTCTAAGCCTCTGTTTTTCTTCTTCCTGACTGTCCCCCTGTTTTCTTATACAAATTACTTATTATTCACATTCTCTCTCTTTAAATTGAGCTTTGAAGGTATTGGAGTGTAGGAAAAAATTGAGATGGAAAAGCCCTAATTATTCAAGTAAAACCCTAACTTTCTAACATTATGTGAATTGGAGAAATTGGAAATTTTGAATCACTTCGGAAAATTTGAAATTAATGTTATTAATCAAAGAACCGCTAATAATTGAAAGCATGCATTTTGTACAATTTGATTGAGATTTTGAGAAATTAAAATTGAATATTGTAAATTAATGCATATGAAACTAGAAATGTTTGATGTGTTATAAGAATTATATGAGGATGTAAATAGATGATTTAATGGAAAATTTGAAATTGATTGGAATTATAAATGGTGACTGTGTTTGTGATTTTAATTAGAAATGTGTGCTTCAGTAATGAATGTAGTTGGTTAAAACAAGTTTACGGAAAGTAGTGAAGATCATTGAGGTTCATGAGAATTTTGAGAACAAAAAGTAAAGAAATGATATTTAGATGGGAAAGTTTGGTTTAATTGAATCTAAATCTTATGTGATTTGTGCCTTGGGGCTTAATTTAGAATCTGTAATGTTTGGTTGGTATTGGTAATTGTGACGAAAGTGCTATATAGAGGTTCCCTTTCCTTCCGGCTAGCACCCGGTAAAACGTGGCGCATTAAGATAGGTTTTGTTTCCTTCATGTTGGGGCCCAATAAAGCCTATGTATTGTTGAGCTATACAAAGGTTCCGTTTTCTTTCAGTTAGCAATCGGTAAAGCGTGGGGTGTTAAGATAGGTTTCAATTTTTCCAGTTAGCGCATTGTAAACTGCGAGTATCATTGAGCTATATAGAGGTTCTGTTTCCCCCCGGCTAACAATCGGAAAAGCGTGGTACATTGAAATAGGTTCTAGTGTCCTTTCGATTGGTGCTCGATAAATTGTGTTGTGATGGCTTGATGAAAACCAGAAAATGATATATGTGATTGTGATATTTTATTTTATGTATACTGTAATTGTGTTGAGGTATGTGTACATGGTGGATACGTAATAGGTATTATTTTGCTCTTCTAGGCATATGTTCAGGAAATATGGAAACGACGTTAGTGTTACAAGCGTGTGCTGCGTGCTGTTTTTCTGTGTTTGTGCACATTATCAATTACAAATGTGGATTAAGTGTTTTTTTTTTGGGTGTTCGTTCATGTAAGGGGTGGATTTAGTCAGTTTGTATACACATTCACATTTTTAATGCTCTATTTTTTTGTTTTCTAACGAATCATGTACGGGGTTGCATTGATTTATAATGAATACTTCATACCATTATGTCTCTTTGATTATTGGGGTTTTTGTGTGTTGATTGTGTTATTTTGTTAGGTATGGATGCTACCATTTTGCTATTGTGCATGTTCAGGCAAAACAATGTTGTCATTCGGTTACATTATGCGACGACATTTGCATGACTGGTCGATCCCATATGTGACAAGTTCAGCAGACTTGTACCTAGTTTGGTGGATATTTTATTTGTAAGCCAAGTCTTCTTTTGAGGAGACTTGGTGTGGCCTACATACACATTAATATTATAAATTATATATTATGTATTATTTGTATATTTATCTTCTTATGTATTTATCATTTCCTTTATTATTTATATTAAGATATGAGTGATAATTATGAAGGTTGCCTAAATACTATGAACTCTAATGGTGGTTTGGCTAAGGCCTATCAATTTTCACTAATAAATGCATTTCCTTTATGGAAGGAAACTGATAAAGTTTATCTAAAAAGGGTATCTATCTGCTAAGGATCCCTAACCTAGCAACTCTAAATAGGCCTATTGTTTTCCATCAATTAGGCACTCAAGTTCTGCATAGATTATAAGACACTTATTCCTAAAGTGTGAGTGAGCAATATAATATTGAGGGTTAAAAAATATATACACACAACACACAACTTGATCAACAATGGCTAGATGTTTGTATAATATTTTCCATTGTATATCTATACACATATTTATAGTCATTATATTATATGTATGTGTATGATTTTTTATTATATAGTTTTTTTGTATCTAAATTAATGTTGTTCAATATAAAGATTCATTATTTATAGTCATTTTTTTTGTAAATATTTTCTTTTATTTCAATTTTTTGTGATGCAAGAGAAATTATTTACAGAAACTAAACGTAAACACAAATTTTGTGTTTGCAATTCATACAAGAAATAATATACAAATAATTTATTTTATCAATTTGAATAAAAATAGGTACAATTCTCTGTGGTTTACTGTGTTACAAAAGAACAGATCTTCTGATTCGATCTCCGAAATGAATTACAATTCAATAGCTGTAGAAGCTTGTTGTTGAATCGAACAAGTTGATGGATTTCTTCAAGTTTTCAAATAGATTGATCGAGGGCCTAAATGACTTGATCTTGAATGAGTTTTGAAATGATCTCTTTGAAAGAAGAGATCAAATTTGTATTTGTAACTTGAAAGAATTGGCACAAGTTTAGAGTGCTTAATAATACTTCACTTCAAGTTTGAAGAGCTTTAGAGAGAATTTTAAGAAAAGAATTTGATAAAGTCTTGAGATTACTTAGGAGTTTGCAAGACCTTAACCAAATGTCATCTCCTCTCTCAATACTTAGAATCTCTATTTATAGGCTTCAAGAGAGGGAGAGAAGTTAATTTTGACAACTCCAAAATTTGATTTTAATTTCCAAGAAAAGAGAAATTTGTCTCTCATTTTACGAAAATAATTTGCATTAAAATTAAAATTTGAATTATTTCACTAGATATTTTGTCAAAATATCTTCATGGCCCCCACACCTTTGGGTTAATCTAATCGTCAAGATGTGTTTATTTTTCTTTTGGTGTGACCAATAATTTAAAATGGGTTGAGGTCCATAATTTTGGTAGGACCCATGCAATGCCCCAAAATAATTATAACAAACCAACCGTAACGACAATTAAATAACAACATAAATCAGAGTACGATATCTTTCCATTTCATGAAATTCAGTTGTACAAAAGAGGTAGCACATGCGAATATACATTCATAAGTCTTAACCCTGAATTTATAGCATGTGTCAATAAAAAAATAAGAAGTAGAAGTTAAATAGAAAATGAAAATGCCCTAAAGGCTACGACTTTCCAAGACAATGCTTGGTTACATCAAAAGCGAGTCTTAAACTCAATACACATAAAGCCTTAGGCTTGTACAAACATCAAATACAAAATAACAAAACTGAGCCTTCAGCTCTACAATCCTCCCAAGCTAAGCCCTTGATGGAGCTATCTCACCAACACCTGAAAAGGGTTTTCCCATAGAGGGTGAGCCAAAACCCAGTAGAAATAATCTGACATAATATATGAATCTTAACAAAGATATAAGGGTAAAATGCATATGCAGCGCTCATGTCAGAACGGTATACATTTCTTTCTCAAAATCATGCCATGCTCAATTTATATCACAATTCTCAAATCATATCGTTTACCATTTGAAACAAGGGGGAAATTCTCAAACTGGTACAATCTTTCACGGATATTTCGTCCGCAGGAAACCGTCAAACGGCACCCATGTAAACGTATTCTATACAAGCACTACTATTGCCATTTTACGGATATTTTATCAGCGAGATTCGGCACCCATGTATACCCACGTTTTTCAGGACTTTCACCCTAGACACACAGACCAACTTAATTTGGTGATACACACCTTTTTTCAACATTCATCTATTTTTCTCAAATTCATATACACATGCAGTGTATCAAATGAGCAACAATGTTCAATGCATAAAGATGAGAAATTAGTTTCAATTCACCTAATCCTTATGCAATTTCTACAACAATAATAACTATCCTCCACTAATAGCCCAAAATAGATATTTCTAAACAGATATAAAATCTCCCATACAGATAAACTTTCCAAATTTCAAGATGAGTGATAATACATATCAAACTCTACTATCTATATCAATATCTATCTAATTTCACATATCCAAGATCAATTCCATTTATTTATATAAAATAAATATTTGAAACATTTAGGACAAAACCCATTTTCTTTCAAAATCCAACCCAAGGGTGAAAATCAATAAATTGTTCACAACTCAACCACATTTCCACCTCCACAACCATTTTCTATACAACCATCTGAAAACCAATCTTTTGATTTTAAACTAAAACCCTAGGTTTGTTCTAAATCCTCCAAATCACAATATATTATTTATGAAAAACAAATAGCTAAGTTAAAAATAATAAAAGAGTGTAGAGAATCCCTATCTGGAAGCTAGAAGACCAAGGAGAGAATGGAGAAACTTCAAGGAAGTCGAAATCTAACTTTGCTCGGATGAAAACGAAGCTCTAAGTGAGCTTTACCTTTTTAACAAAGGGAGTAGGGTGGAGAAATACATAGATCTTAGTGTATTTGTAGAGAGAGTGTGAGTTTTAGAGAGAGAGTGTTTGAAATGTTTTAGAGAGAGAGATATGAAAAAATGATGTAATATGACCTTTTTACAAACTGATATATGCACAGCTCACTCGCGCGCAAGAGTTGCGCTCGAGCGACCGGACACAATAAGTTGTTTCGCTCAAGCGCAAAAAGCTTCGCTCAAGCGCAGAATACACACTCCTAGAAGTTTTATAGATAGAAGACTGTCGCTCGAGCGTAAAAAGCCTCGCTTAAGCGAAGAACACTGTCTTCTCAGTATCTCTGCAAGCCTGCAAAAGTACTGGGAGCTCACAAAGCTCGCTCAAGCGCAAGAATCTTCGCTCGAGCGAAGAGGCCAAATTTCGGACAACAACAGTTTGAACTAACTAGCAATCAACCTATTCCAAATACAATCTAATACTTAAACTCAATGAGAAATAAGGAGGAATAAGACAAGAACAACAATACAGAACCATGAAACTCGAGTCTAGAATATCAAATGGGTTGGGTCTAAAACCAGAATGGCTATATTCTCTCAATCTTAAGGAATTTTGTCCTCGAAATTATAATTTAAACTTTAAAACCACGCTTACACCAATTACAACAATGACAATCAATCGATTCCAATACCATGACGCATCCACCAGTCATTCATTCTTATAAATATGATAAATAAGTTCTCAATACTGAATATATAATTCACAGTTCCAAAACATATGCAATGTTGATAGTAAATCAACATATCAAAATTTTCAATACGTGCTCAAACATTAACAAATAGGTTCGGATACTTCTCACGGACTTCTAACTCACGTTCCCAAGTTGCTTCCTCAACTTCGTGATGTTGTCACAATACTTTTACTAAAGGAATTGTCTTGCCTCGCAAGACTTGGTGTCGAGTATCCAAGACTCTTACCGGTCTCTCCTCATACGAGGTATCCTCTTCTACCTCTGAGTCGGTCCAATCTAACATGTGCGTTGGATCCGGCTCATACTTCCGAAGCATACAAATATGAAACACATCATGGATCTGGGAAAGCAATGTTGGTAAAGCCAAGCGATAAACTACCTCTCTAATCCGCTCAAGGATCTCAAAAGGCCTAATAAATCAAGGAGATAACTTCCCACTCTTTCCAAATCTCATCAAACTCCTTCTAGGTGTTATCTTCAAGAAGACATGATCCCCTACCTCAAAAGACAAAGGTCTTCTCCTACGGTCAGCATAACTTTTCTAGCGACTCTGGACAGCAACCAACCTCTTACGGATAAGTGCAACTTTCTTCATCGTTTCTCGGACTAACTCTAGACCCAACAAAGGTGCATCACCCACCTCGGCCAAACACATAGGGGATCTACACGGTCAGCCATACAAGGCCTCAAATGGTGCCTGTAGACACTCCATTTTTGACCGTCCTCAAGACTTGGACGTCACCGTTTGAACACTCGGTGATCATCCATGTTCGTGTTCGTTTTGAGTTCTCGGAGGTTTCGGCCGCGTGCCTTGCCTCAAGACCTCTCAACTTGACTGTTTTATGCTTGGTTGTGGGCCACACATTTGTGTTTCTATTTTTGAGGGAAGAGGGTGGCTTGTTTGCTATTTCCTCAACCCACCGGCCATGGTTTGAGGTCACCGGCCATGTTTTATTGCTACCAGCCAATGGTTTTGGCCGATCGGCACTATAGTTGGTCGGCCGGCCATTGATTTGGTCGATCGGCCACCTTTTCTGGCCGAGACCTTTTCTTTGCCTTTTTCAGGCATTGTGCATGCCAGCTGTGCCAGCTGGCGAGCACAAATCCTGCCGTGTATGGAGGGATTTCATCC
Organism: Camellia granthamiana; assembly: GCA_036172215.1. Classification (NCBI taxonomy): domain Eukaryota; kingdom Viridiplantae; phylum Streptophyta; class Magnoliopsida; order Ericales; family Theaceae; genus Camellia; species Camellia granthamiana. The sequence continues at coordinate 94,348,452 of CM069916.1, read as the reverse complement.
TTACACTTAGCTTCCTTTGGAAGCTTGGATTTGCATTGCCTATAAGAGGAGGGCCTCCCCTCCCTTTCCAGGGGTTGAACAATCTGAGATATAAGATATATATCCCTCTCTCTATATCTCCCTCTCTCTCTATATTTGTGTGTGTAGTAGTGTTCTAAAGGGTGCTTTTGTTCATATTTTTGCACTAAGGCACCTAGTATTACACCATACTTTGATTACTGAGGTGTTGAGAGGTTGATTTCAGAGTTTTTGAGTTGGTTTTGATCAGGAGGAAGTGCTGGAGTTGATGTTCTTGAAGTGTTCTTCAAGGGTGAGAACTGCCCCTTTTATTCCCCATTTTCCTTGAGCTTTTAGCCTATCTTGCATGCTGTTTTAAGCTTAGTGTATAACTGATAAAAGTTTTGTATTTTCATGCTTAAGGTGTTTTTTTAAAGTTACTTTTGGGTTGGGGGTTGTCTACCCTCTCTTAGGCCTTGTTTGGCCTCTTTTTGTGACCTTCTTCTTGAGCTTTGGAACCCTTTTATTTCGACCTTCTCACCACTGAAATCCAGAGGATTTTCAATGGTGGAGAAGTGGTTTTGAGGTCTTGTATAGGGGAGGGACACCCCTCTCCCTTTGTGACTCATTTGCTTGCATTTAGGGCTCATAAAGGTAGCATGTTTGCATAGCTTTATTTGGCTCCATTTCAGAGGGTATTTGGTGTTAGTTTATCATGTTAGACCTCTGTTTCATATTGGTTCGATGGCCTATTGTATGCATCATGCACTTGCTTTGTAATCCCTTCTATTGTCATAACATGTACCATGCATTTAGACCATCATGCTTGCATGTTTTAGCTTGACTTTATGAAGCTTTTAGCCATGTTGTAACATGTTTAAGCTCTGTTTGGTGTTGATTCAGTCATGTTTGCCATGTTTTGTATAGCCACCATGTATCCTAGCTTGTTAGCTTTGAGTGTACGAGTCATAAGCAAGCTTTATTTGGGTTATTTCAGTGATTTGGAATCACTTATCATGCCATTTTAGTCCCTGCTCTATGCTTGTATGCTTACATTTACCATCCTTTCAATGCCTTGAAGAGTTGTTCTTTTGTGCCTTAAAATAGGTCATTGTGCATGCCTCTTTGTTTAAGTCCTTGGGCTGCAATATCAGTGGGTTTTGGGGCTCTTTTTGGCACATTATAACTCTAATTTTCCTTGATTAAGTCATGACATGCTTGGTTGTAATGGGTGTAGTGCAATTCCCTCTTTTGGCCTTGTGTACGCTTTGTTTTTGTACTCGCCTTTCTTAGCATGCTTTGACCTTATTCCATGCATGCTCTAGCCTTATTTTGGTCTGTCCTAAGACTATTTTAAGTCATCTTGGCTCTTTGGGGCTTGGTTGATATGGCTATGGTTTGAACCCCTTTGTTAGTCTTGAGTTTTGGGCTTTGTTGCATGCCTTACTTGCACGGTTTGGTTGATTTGGCATCATTCTTTACACATTTTCAGAGCTTGTCATGCTTATGATTTGTCCATATTTGTCTCTTCTTAATGTGCTTGAGAGTCGACTCTTCTCATGCCTAAGTGTTGGACCTTCACATGTGCACATTTGGGTGTGTTTTGTCCATCATTTCTTGGCACTTTGGCCACTGTTTTGAACACAGCTGAGGCCTATCCATCCTTAGTGTAAGTCCATGGATCATGCATTTATGCATTGTTATAGGCTTATCGCATTGCATGCTGTCGCATCCTTGTGGTTGGTATCATTATTGCATGCCTATGACTTTGTGTATTCCCATATCTAGGTTGCATTGTAGTATTGCATACTTGTTACATTGCCATAATGTTTGCATTTTAGGTTGCATCACATTGTATTTTGACATGCTCATGTTACATTGCCCTACATTCCCATGTTGCATTGCATTGGTTACATGCTTCGCATTGTATATGGCATACACACATTGCATTATGTTTGGTTTGGGGTGTCAAACCAAACATGAGGAATGAGAGACGTTTGTACTTGAAGTGATGAAACATACTTCAATCCTCGGTCGCCGACACTCTTGATTCTGCATGATAGAGTGTGTAGCATTCATTTGTTTTGTTGTATCCATTCATATTGATTTGCACACTTGACATCTTTGGCCATCATGAGTCGAAATGCGTGATTGGTGACCCGAGGGTCGAGAGCCATACTCCCTTAAGTTCTTACTATGATAGGGAGGGTGGTCGTGCATACATTGTCTTGTAAATGCCTTGCCATGCACTGTCTGTCCTCTGCTGCAGCAAAACCAGTATTCTGCAGGAATAAATGGCCGGTCGGCCGCTTTCAGTGCCGGCCGACTACCAAAATCTAGCCAGTGATCCCATTTTTGGTCCATGACCATATTTCCATGGCCGGTGGTGTTTTCTCTTGGCCGGTGGCATCCCAAAATTCTTAGGGAGTGGTTCAGAAGCAACCCTAGGATTTTCACAATTCTCAGAAGTGCAGAACAGTGCAAACAGAGGCAACATGTGGCATGGCAACGGGTTTCCGAGCAAGGCGAATCGAGCATGCATCATCCAATTGTTTCGAGGCGGAGCTGCAGCGGCCTTTTTGAATTTCATACTTAGTTTCTTTTGTAATTAATTTGTTTAATTAATTAAAGGTCTGTAATAATTAATTAGCTAGAGTAGTTAATTATTTATTTGGTTTTTACTATTTATTCAGACCCTCTGAGGAGGGCAAGGTTGTAATAAGTGTGCGTGTGTGTGATGCAAGTCTGCCAACCCCACGTCTTTCTCCCTTTTATTTACCAGCTTATGATGGTTAGTTTTAGGGCATGTTTCAATTAGCATCTTTATGTTCGCATGCTTGCATTCATTCATCTATATTGCATGCATCGGGCTCGCGCATCGTGCTAACTGCATTGTATTTCAATTCCAAGTTGAATACATGTATCGATTGTTGTATCTCATATGCCATCTTAGAATAGCCGAGCCTATTGTAGTTGCATTTTTGCATGTGTTGCATTATGCATTCTTAGCATAGTTAGGATTCATGCACGATTTCTAATTAGCTTCTTTCCTTGGCTCGGAGTACTCGGTAAGTGTTTATGCTTTAGCATCCTTGCATGTGTGTGAGTGACTGCCATGATAGCATGCTTACCATGAGGCTATGTGCTTATGTGATATAACTGCCTGAATGCTTGTGGGTGAAGGTTGGGTTGCTTGAGTTGGAATAATTCGTCGAAACCCGTGTTTTAGCCTACTTGCGAGTAGCAAACTTCAATCCATTTTCAAAACAAACGGATATGCGATGCTTTGTTCCAACTTAGGCAATCCAGTCTATAGTTGTATGCTGTACGCATCACATAGTAATTCTAAGCTAATAAACTGGAATAAGAGCACATGTGTTTTCAAAAACTCGATATCATGCTTAGTAGTGGCTGATCTTTAAATCGGGCCGAGCGGGGGTGCTCATGAAATGACCTTCCCCAATCGTACCCAACTTCCTGAGCCGAGGCAACTTTGGTGATGACGGACACGTGGCCTTAGGCACGAGTCAGGGTTTCCTAAATTCCCCCAAAATAAAATATTTAGGTGGCGACTTTGTATCTGGCAAAGCAGTCCATGTTTGGCACTTCTTTTTAAAAATCAGTTTTTCAAAACGATTTGCCGGATTTGGACTTTTTGGTGATTTATCGATCTTGCATTGCACGTTGTGAGATTAGATTCAGAACCGTGGCATTGAGTCCAAACTGTAGTGAGCCCAATGAACAAAACGGGATTCTCTCCCGGGACGTTTCGGGGACGTCTACTGCCATGCCAATACTCGACTAGAAGCTATTGTTGTAGGAAAACTCCACTAAAGGCAAGTGCCTCTCCCACGACCCCTTAAAGTCAAGAACGTAACCCTAAAGCATTTCCCCAAGGATCAAAATAGTACGCTCGGACTGCCTGTCAGTCTGAGCATGGTACGAAGTGCTAAAAGTCAATCTCGTGCCCAAGGCATCCTGTAGACTCTGCCACAACAGAGCTGTGAAACGCGGATCTCTATCTGAAACAATCATTACAGGGACCCCATGCAACCTCACTATGTCCCTATTATAAAGGTCAGCAAGATAATCTACCGAGTCACTCACGCGCATAGGTATAAAGTACGCCGACTTGGTTAACCGATCAACTACCACCCAAATCGCATCACTACCCTGTGGAGTACTAGGAAGACTCACAACAAAATCCATCATGACATGTTCCCACTTCCACTCAGCTATATGCAAAAGTTGTAACAAACCCACTGACCTCTGAGGTTCGGTCTTCACTTGTTGACAAGTAAGACACCTTGATACAAACACGGCCACATCCTTCTTTATTCCCCTCCACCAAAACTGGTGACTAAGGTCGTGATACATCTTTGTGCCTCCCGGATGCACAGCAAGGCGTGAATGGTAAAACTTTCAGAGTACTTCCTCTCAACGAGACTCTGGTACGAAAAGATGGTCACGGTATCTAACACTCGAATTAGGATACACATTTAAGCCTTTCTCTAGCTTTCCACTAGAGATCTTTTTTCGGAGGATTTCTACCTCAAGATCACTCTTATGTGCTTCCATCACTCGGTTCACAAGTGTAGGTTGTGCACTACTGAAAACAAGGCTGCAGACTCAACAGACTAGCCAAGATGCAAGTCAAACTCACCAATAGCAACTAGCATCTCCCATTCCTAGATAGAAACACAAGCCACACTACCAATGGATTTCCTACTCAAAGCATCGGCCATAACATTGGCCTTCCCCGGGTGATAATATAGCTCAAAATCATGATCTTCTATAAACTCCATCTACCTCCGCTACCTCAGATTCAAGCCCTTCTGTGTAAATTGATATTTCAGACTCTTGTGACCAGAGAATACCTCAAATTTATCACCATACAAATAATGCCTCCAAATCTTCAAGGCAAAGACCACCGCCGCTAACTCTAGGTCATGAGTAGGGTAGTTTCTCTTATGTGTTTTCAACTGCCGCAAGCCATAAGCTACTACCTTCCTCTCTTGCATCAGTATATAACCCAAACCTTCTCATGAAGCATCACAATACTGGAGCAATGGTAAGTCTAACCCTAAGCTCTTGAAAAGACTTCTCACAAGTCTAGCTCCATACGAACTTAATTCCTTTTCTCATCAATCTAGTTAATGGTGAAGCTAATCTAGAGAAATCTTTCACAAACCGACGGTAATACTCGGCCAACCCCAAGAAACTACGGATCTCAAAAGCATTCTTAGGTTGTTCCTAATCTTGCACTGCCTCTATCTTGGATGAATCTACAGTCACCCATTTCCTGGAACATGACCTGAGAACTTAACCTCTCTTAACCATAATTCACATTTCCCAAACTTGGGCATAAAGTTTGTGGGCTCTAAGTAACTTGAGTACTACCCGCAAGTGTTCTTCGTGTTCCTCCTCAGAGGGTGAGTAAATCAAGATGTCATCAACAACGACGACCACAAAACAGTTTAGGAACTCACGGAAGATCCAGTTTATCAAATCCATAAACACGGCTGGTGTATTGGTTAGCCCAAAGGGCATCAATAGAAACTCATAATGGCCATACTACATACGAAATGTCATCTTTTGGATATCCTCCTCCCTTACCCTCAACTGGTCATAAGCCGATCTTAGGTCTATCTTGGAAAAACAACGAGACCTTTTTAACTAATCAGATAGATCATCTATACGAGGCATTGGGTACTTGTTCTTAACAGTTACCTGGTTCAACTTCCGATAATGAATACAAAGTCACAACGCACTATCTTTCTTTTTGGCAAAAAGAGCTGGTGCTCCCCAAGGTAAAGTACAAGGCAGATAAAACCCTTATCTAACAGTTCTTAGAGTTAAATATTCAACTCACTCAACTCAGCAGGTGCAAACCTATACGGTGCCATAGAAATCGGTGGTCGTGCCAGGCACTAAGTCGATAGAGAACTTGATCTCAAGATGAGGTGGTAAACTAGTGAGATCCTCAAGAAAAACATCCAAGTATTCACAAACTACCCTTGGCAACTCAACTCGAACTTCATCACACTCACTACCCAAGAAGTTAGCAAGAAGGCAACTAAGCTCACTCCGCCCATGCGGATCATACATCGGCGATAAAACTCTATTAACTCGGTCTCCCAAGAAATAAAAGCAATCACCGGTCAAGGTACATATAATAACCCTCTGATGGTAGCAATCTATGACAGCTCGATATGATGACAACCAGTCCATACCCAATATAGCATCAAAACTCGACATGTCAATCAATACAAATGCAAAAGGAAGTCTGCGACCGACAACCTCTATGTCAAAACCCTGATACCCATGTTCCAAGACAATCTCACTACCAATAGGTGACTTTACACTAAGAGGAGATACTTACCAAGCCAATTCTAACCGCAAAGCTGATGCAAATGCAGACGAGATAAATGAATGGGATGCACCCGTATCAATTAACACATTAGCAATAGAATTGCATAACAAGAAAGTACTTCTCACTACCGAAGGTGTTGGTACTAGGTTTAGTGTGGTAACAGCATGCACACACCCTATAGGTCTTTGCTCTACCTGCTCACCCCTTGGATTGTAAGCCTGATGCACTGACTGAGCCAAAGAGGCTCCTTATTGGCCCTTGAGGCCTGAGCTAATTGTGCAGGCTGGTGGCTCTGTGTTTGCCTCGAACCAAACACACCAGGTGTGCCACCCAACTGAGGGTAAAACCTCTTCATGTGCCCCACTTGCCCACATTGATAACAAATGAGCAGCTGCCTTCTCCCCTAACTCTAGCTTTAAGAACGAACCGAAGACGATGCAGACCGTTGCATTCCTCCCCTCTGCGAGCAAGCTGGAGACTTGTGGCCCAACTGGCCACACTTGAAATAAGTGAAATCTCCCTGACCACCTCTCCGAAAACCTGAATTCGGTACTGGAAAAGTGGACTTCGACTGAGCTTCCTAGGATTGCTGTGGGTTAGAACCTTTCTGCCTCTTACTGTCCCCCTAAACCTTCTAACTTCTCTTAGAGCCCCTCACCTGCTCCATCTTCATTTGTATCATAGTCTCAAGATAAGTCGTCGAGTCTACAAGTCATTCACAATCTCTAATTATCGAGCCGGTTACCTTGAAAAGAAGCTCAGTTCTCAATATTTTCTCAAACTGCACACAACGGTGCTCCTTTGTTGCCACAAACTCTGGTGTAAATCTGGAGAGGCTAGTAAAGGCTGCATCAAACTCGGCTATCGGTGTGTTCAACTGCTTGAGCTGTGAGAACTACTCCCTCAACTTCTCCCTAATAGTAGGAGGCAAAAACTTATCCTGGAAAGCATTAACAAAAGGCTCCCAAGTCACTCCAACGCGCCCATGTGCATGCTTCCACCACTGACCTGCATTTCCCTTCAATTGGAAGGATGCCAGGGTCACTCTCAGTCTGTCATCCTCGATGCTAAGCATCTCAAACATCTTCATTATCTGTTCTAGCCACTCATTTGCCTTCAGTGGCTCCTTAGGATCACCCAAAAACTCGTCTGGATTGGACCGGAAGAACTCTCACTTCAGAAAAGACGGCCCCGTCTCAGCAGCACGGGCTTGGACTTGATTCTCAGCCCTGAGAATGTCCATGGATTCCCACAATGCTCCGGCCATTTCGCAGGCCTAAGCGTCCATGGCTTGCTGGCCAACTGGTTCAGCCACATTGGCCTGACCAATCCCTTTCTCTTGTGCCGGAATATCATTTGGTATCGGCACCTCCTGCTGTTTAGGTCTACTACGCCTACCACGTCCATGTCCTGATATCCTAATGAAGTTAACGAAAGAGATTAGCACATTTACAAATGTGCCGAAGCTAATCACTCGCGTCCTAATATGGTGGACAACAGTAATTCACTCCATGTAAGCATGTAGTCACATACACACATACGAATTTTCTTCCTAAATAATGATTGTCCCGCGATGTTGCCAAAGTTCCAATTAGAAACAACAGTGATCAAGTGCTCTTCTAATAGGACTTCTAAAAACCCATAGACCCAATCAACATCCTAGAAATTAAATCTCATACCCATATAATCACATCAGCATGTTATCACATAGCATACTATACATATAAATGTCTTTATCAAGTGAGACAAACCCGTTGTGGTAATAACCACTCCCTATGTATCCATAGTATTCAAACATGGTATGCTCTAATACCAAGTTGTAGTGCCTCAAAATAATTATAATAAACTAACCGTAATGACAATTAAATAACAACATAAATCAGAGTACGATATCCTTCCATTTCATGAAATTCAGTTGTACAAAAGAGGTAGCACATGTGAATATACATTCATAAGTCCTAATTCTGAATCTATAGCATGTGTCAATAACAAAATAAGAAGTAAAAGTTAAACAAAAAATGAATATGCCCTGAAGGCTATGACTTTCCAAGACAATGCTTAGTTAGATCAAAAGTGAGTCTTAAGCTCAATACATGTAAAGCCCTAAGCTTGTACAAGCATTAAATACAAAATAACAAAACTGAGCCTTTAGCTCCACAGTCCTCCCAAGCTAAGTCCTTGGTGGAGGCATCTCACCAACACCTGAAAATGGTTTTCCATATAGGGTGAGCCCAAAACCCAGTATAAATAATCCAACACAATATATGAATTGTAACAAAGAGGGTGAAATGCATATGCAATGCCCATGTCAAAACGGTTTACATTTCTTTTTCAAAATCATGCCATGCTCAATTTATATCATAATTCTCAAATCATATCCTTTACCATTTGAAACAAGGGGGAAATTCTCAAACTGGTACAACCTTTCACGGATATTTCGTCTACGAGAAACCGTAAAACGGCACCCATGTAAACGTAGTCTATACAAGCACTACTATTGCCATTTTACAGACATGTCGTCCGCGGGATTCGGCACCCATGTATACATGCATTTTTTGGGACTTTCACCCTGGACACACAGGCCAACTTAATTTGGTGATACACACCTCTTTCCAACATTCACCAATTTTTCTCAAATTCATATACATATGCAATGTATCAAATGAGCAATAATGTTCAATGCATAAAGATGAGAAATTAGTTTCAATTCACCTAATCCTCATGCAATTTCTACAACAATCATAGCTATCCTCCACCGATAGCCCAAAACAGATATTTCTAAATACATATAAAATTTCCATATAGATAAACTTTCCAAATTTCAAGGTGAGTGATAATACATATCAAACTCCACCATCTATATCAATATCCATCCAATTTCATATATCTAAGATCAATTCCATTTATTTATACAAAATAAATATTTGAAACATTTAGGTCAAAAACCATTTTCTTCCAAAATCCAACCCAAGGGTCAAAATCAACAATTTATTCACAACTCAACCACATTTCCACCTCCACAACCATTTTCCGTACAACCATTTGAAAACCCCTCTTCTGATTTTAAACCAAAACTCTAGGTTTGTTCTAAATCCTCCAAATCACAATATATTGTTTATGAAAGACAAATAGGTAAGTTAAAAATCATAAAAGAGTGTAGAGAATCTCTACCTTGAAGCTAGAAGACCAATGAGAGAATGGAGAAACCTCAAGGAAGCCGAAATCCAACTTTGCTCAGATGAAAATGAAGCTCTAGGTAAGCTCTACCTTTTTAACAAAGAGAGTAAGGTGGAGAAATGGGTAGATCTTAGTGTATTTGTAAAGAGTGAGTGTTTGAAATGTTTTAGAGAAAGAGAGAGAGATATGAAAAAGTGATGTAAAATCACCTTTTACAAACTGATATACGCATAGCTCGCTTGAGTGCCAGAGTTATCCGCTCGAGCGGACCTAGACACAATAAGTTGTTTTTCCCGAGAGCAAGAAGCTTCGCCCAAGCACAAAATACACACTCTCAGAAGTTTTATAGACAGAAGACTATCGCTCGAGCACAAGAAGCCTCTCTCGAGCGAAGAACACTACCTCCCCAGTATCTCTGCAAGCCTGCAAAAGTACTGGGAGCTCACAAAGCTCACTCAAGTGCAAGAAGCTTCGCTCGAGCAAAGAGGCCAAATTCTGGACGACAACAGTTTGAACCAACTAGCAACCAACCTGTTACAAACACAACCAACACAACCCAATACTCAAATTCAATAAGAAATAAGGAGGAATAAGACACGAACAACAATACAGAACCATGAAATCCGAGTCCAGAATATCAAATGGGTCGAGTCTAAAACCAAAATCGCTATAACCCACATCTATTTAAAAACTTTGACCATCTTAATTTTGACTAATCAAGAAAATTTTTATTTGCCTTAATTAATCAGATGAAGATCAAGACACATGAAAATTTAAGCATCTACAAATTGCCTCCACTTCAAGACTCAGATTAGATGTTTGCTTACTGGTATCCACGATGTGATTTGAAGTATCTTGTCATTTTAATACTTAAACTTGTATCCACATTTGGTAACATTTGAATGTATCTTTTTCTTGACTTGCATGCTATTATGAACTAATGCAAGACTTAACTTGGGTTTGATTGACTTGTTGCTCGATGTGACTCAGTGTGAAGAATTCCCATGTTAGTGCCTCTTGTTTGACAATTCTCCAAATTGTAAAGGCAAAGATCTTTTCTTTCTTTTCATATATTATTCTCTAACCCAAAATCAATGAAATCAATGCTTGATTTTATCACTAGGGAATAATGTCCACCATAAGATGGTAACAAGTATATATATTTTTTCTCTAATTCTTTGCTTTCCAAAGTAATAGTCAACTCTTTTATACAGCCATACTAATTCTTTGCTAGGGTTTCTTGTTAAAAGGCGGCAACAGCCCCTCTATATTTGGTCCATCTTTTAGCTTGTCTTCTTGTAGCTTTTTGAGGATGGTGTGTAGAGGCAGGATATGACCAGTCCACTTTGCTGCACATGAAGTAGCAGGTCTAATCTTCCTTGCTATTTGATATGTACCTTGATCAACATTTGTGTACGCTTAATGCATGATGCATGATCTTTGGCCATGTATTTTGCAAACTTTGCTTGCCCATGTGTGGTTCTATTACACTTTCCTTGCCCATGTGTGATTCTTTTACAGGACATTAAAGAATATTTCTTGTTTGTTCCATATATATATATTGCATTTCATATTATTATTATTTTTTACCTAGCAATATATATATATATATATCACCATGCTTACTTGTATCATTAAAATTGCATTTTACTTGCTGAGAAACATGGTCATCATTGTGGAAATTGAGCCTATTAAGCTAGCCTCTTAGATGTTAGGCTAGTTATTTAGACGCTTCTTAGTTAGTTTCATTTATGTGGGGCAATGAGCCTGTAGAGCTAGCTACCTTGGTATTGGGCTAGTTATTTAGACACTTTTGCCACCACCACCTTTTAGACTTAGGTGGTTTAGTTTGACTTATGTGGGGGAATGCACCTATTGAGCTAACCGCTTAGATATTGGGCTAGTGACAAGACACTTCCATCACCACCCTTTGACTATAGGCGGTTAGTTTGACTTATGGTAGGGAATGTGCTTGTCGAGCTAGCCACCTAGATATTGGGCTAGTGATGTAAACACTTCCACCACCACCTGTCAACCATAGGTGGTTAGTTTGACTTCTATAGGGAAATGCGCCTATGGAGCTAGCCGCTTGGATATTGGGCTAGTGGCATAGACACTTCCACTACCACCCTTTGACCATAAGTGGTTAGTTTGACTTTTATGAGGGAATTCACCTATCGAGCTAGCTGCCTGGATATTGGGCTACTGACATAGACATTTCCACCACCACCTTTCAACCATAGGTAGTTAGTTTGACTTCTATAGGGGAATGCGCCTATAGAGCTAGCCACCTAGATATTAGGCTAGTGACAGAAACACTTCCACTACCACCCTTTGACCATAGGTGGTTAGTTTGACTTTTGTGAGGCAATACCCCTATCGAGCTAGCTGCCTGGATATTGGACTAGTGACATAGACACTTCCACCACCACCTTTCAACCATAGGTGGTTAGTTTGACTTCTATAAGGGAATGCACCTATAGAGCTAGCCGCTTGGATATAAGGCTAGTGAGACAAACACTTCCACTACCACTCTTTGACCAAAGGTTCTTAGTTTGACTGATGTGGGGGAATGCGTCTATTGAGCTAGCCACCTGGATATTGGGCTAATGACGTAGACACTTCTACCATCACTCTTCAGCCATAGGTAGTTAGATTGACTATTCACCATGATCATGTCATTCATAGACTCAGTTTCATTTATTTATTCACATGTTTGCAACTTCTAATTGATGTAACTTGTCACAATGCATTCATACTATATGCTTGAGCATATGTGTTCCCAAGAGAAGTAGCATAAAAGCAAAGGTCAATGGATTCTTTTTTTTCTTTTTTGGTTGACTGAACTTAGAGGATGACTCCAAGCTACCTGCGTATCCTACAAGCCATCAAGTCAAAACGGCGATCAAGTCAAAACACAGTTCATTTTTTGTTTTTGGTTTTTTGAGATAATTTAGATTCTTGTCAAGAAGTGTAGTGTTTGAGAGATAGTTTAGACTCGTATTAGGGAGTGTCTTGATTTGTGAGACATTTTAAACTCATGTCAAGGAGTGTCTTGAACTTTTGTTGTGTTTAAGAGATGACATGTTCACTTCCATCCTTGTTATCTTTCACTTGGTCTTCGCCTTGTCTAGTTAACATAATGGTGCGTCGTTTGTCTTTGAGATTGCTAACATAACTAACTTCAATTGTTGCCACGCGTTTCATTCGAGAAGGAATTAAAGTTCGCCTCCTTTGATCTTTTTTGATGAAATAGTTTTGACTTTCTTTGCCTTTGTTTTCTGTTCTTCTGTCTTGGACTTTGTGCTTTTGTTCTGCAATTGAAAAAAGATTGACCTTCTTGGTGGAGAGGTTGCTCTTTCATGTTCTTGGTTACCTACGCTCAACTTGTTGAAAGCTAACATATGAGGTAGAGGAGGTTCAATGCAATCAAAGACTGAAACTCGAGCGATGGGATTTTCACTTTGGTAGCTCTCTATCTTTCCATCAGTAGAAACCATGTATGCTATCTCAACCAAGTCATCATTAAAGTACCCCTTTGGGAAAAAAGTTGTGTAGGATGATTGGTGCAGATGAACTTTGTTCAGGCATCTTGTTTACTTGAAGCATTCCCTTGTCCTTTCTTTTTTCCATATTCCATTTGTGTTGCCGATGAGAATTCTTCTTCATTTGAGGAGACTGAGTATTGGGTTTACCTTTTCTTAACTTATTTGGTGCCACGAAAATCCAACCCTCATCACTTTTTTGTAGTTAGAACTTCTTCAATGCTAGTGCGGACATGTAGATCTTGACTTGGGAGTTGTAATGTCATAGGTTCAAATGAGCCAAGCTGAATGGTTTTGGAGATTTCCCCTAATACAACAGTTAAGGATTGCAATATTTCTACCTTAGAGTTTGAAGCTGTTAAACTTTAGGACCCAACAATAACGGTTGTATGGTTGGACTGTGCAACTTCTTCTAAGTCCAACTGGATTTTTTTCTTCTTTGTTAAATCTAGTATTAGCTCATTTAACACAAAGCACTTCTTGGTGGGATGACTAACAATCTGATGGTAGTGACAGTACTTTGGGTCGTTGATGCAATCTATCTCTTTTGGACACTTGCATTCTGGTAGTTTGATGACCTTTTTCTCAAGTAGATCTTCCAACATGTCAGGCACATTAGAGTCTGGGAAAGGGTACTTCTTTTCTTGTAGCTCTTTAAGATCAGTCGTTTTTTCATTTGGGAATGGTCTTGCTTATTGACATCCTTCTTCTTATCTTTGTAGGATGCCTTGTTAGGAGACATTGTGATGACCATTGACTCCTCAACTAAGTGGCCAAAAGATTTATCTCCTTTCTTGTCATCCATATCTTTTTGTTGCTCGATGGTAAGAGGGTTCTTCCCACCGTGGTTGGCTATGCTAATCTCCATGTCATGAGCACATGTAACCAATTCCTCAAATGTAAGTGGTTGAACGCCTTAAATGATGTGGAGAAGTCCCTGGTGCATGCTTTGTATGCACATTTCAACAACAGAGATTTTTTAGAGAGAAGGTCTTTGCAGTCTAGGCTTAGAGCGCGCCAGCGGCTGATGTAATCTACCACAAACTGATTTTTCCATTGCCTAGAGTTAGTTAACTCCACCATACTCACAGTTCGGTGGGTGCTGTAAAATTGATTTAAGAATTCTCATTCCAACTGTTCACAACTATCAATTGACTCAGGCTCCAAGTCAGTATACCGATCGAAGACATATCCTTTGAGGGATTGAACAAACTGCTTGACAAAAAGATTTCTTCTGTCCCAGCACTATTACATGTTTCAACGAAATGGGTGATGTTTTGCTTTGGATTTCATCAAATTGCACGAACTTAGGAGGTTGATAACCGACTGGCATTTTGCGACTATCTAAGTAGCACTCTAGGAAAAATTTTCTTTCTCATCGCTCGAGCAACGAATTGATCGCTTGAGCAATCTTGCGAGTCATCTAGTACTTTTGTAGGTTTGAGATTCTAGGAGTGTGAGTTCTACATTCAAGAGAATGTTTTATCGCTCGAGCGGTGTGGTGTCTTTGACATTGGAACGCAAGAGTGGTCATTCAAGCGATTTGTTCGAGATCAACACTTCAAAATTTCATTTTTGGGCCACTTTTCTTCATTTCTTCTAGATTTCTCTCTCTCTCTCTCTCTCTCTCTCTCTCTCTACATCTCTTAGCCATTGTTGAGCTCCGAGCTTATTGAACCTTAGGTTTCATCTCCTTAAAATGAGAATCTCACATTGGTTCCTTATACAAAAATGTATAGCACGAAGAGGACTTTCTTTTAATCAGAGCGGATCGTGTTTTCATCAATGTTGGATTTTCGAGCCTCCTTTTCTCCTTGCTAAAGGTAGTGATTTCTTTGCTTTTCTTCAATATCTACTTAAAAATAGATTGGTGGTATATTCGTATTGCATAAAAACCTCATGTTGATGAGATTTTCTTAAAGGCATGAAAATGAAGTTAGGGCGTTCAAAATAAGGGAGTTAAATGTAAGATTAAAGTGGATTAAAGAAGTTTTGAGTATTTAGAACACCTATTCATGTCCTAAAACCCTATCCCTAAAACCTTAGATTTCACCCCATTTTACTAAGGATCCATCATTGATCTTGCAAGATTAGTGAAGGAGAAATGAAGGTCACCATCTAGACCGGTTGGAATGTAATTTTGCCAACATTTTTGCTCGGGTCTTCCTTGGTAGCTCTCATCCTTGAGGTAGGGAGCTCTATTAACCATACATATGTAGCAACCCCTTGCGTAACATGCTTTTATTTATTTAATTTTGAATGTTGTTTATGTGTATTTGAATGCTTATCTGTTCATTATTGGAATATCTGTTGTGATTAGTGCCTAAAATCTGAAATTGAAGGACTTAATGACTTCAGAAACCAAAATCAATTAGATTAATTAGAATGACATGATTTTTAGAGCCTATTGGGCAATTTGATTAAAATTTGATTCAGTTCAGAAAGATTAAGTTTTAATTAATCAAACTTAGACCTTGATTAGTGCTTAATCCTTAATTAACACCCTAATCTAATCATCTAGTGTATATATATATGAGCCTTAAGATGAAATTAGCTCATTCTTGAGCTCAAAAATCTATGGAGAAAACTGTGAGAGAGAGAGAGAGAGAGAGTGGCTTAAATTTGAAGAATTTGGCTTGAAGGTTGAAGAATTTGGAAGAAAGGCTCAAGTATTTGCTAGAATTTGTGCAATTGAAGACTTTAGGTATGTGTTTAACCCTTAATTCATGAATTAAAGTCACCGAGAATGTGAATTCAAGAAGATAAGAAAGATAAATACAACAATTAAGTTAAGGATGGTGAATATACAACAATTAAGCTAAGGATGGTGAATTTGAAGTTAATTCATACATGCATGCATAATTTTGTGTAATTTCAACATGTTGAGCATAAATTTTGGTACCTATACTTGAATTAAGACTTGAATCATACATGCATCCATGAATTTTGTTGTTTTGAAACTCAATTCCATGTTTTGAAAGTTGTAGAATAAGAATTTAAGCCAAGATGTATGAAGTTTAAGCTTCAATTTTGCAAAATCATGAAGTTTTTGAGTTATGGGTTGGAATTGGTTTTTTACTCATGTTTTTGAAAGAGTTTCCATGGTTTGGGATGCATCATGCAAGGCTTTACACTTTGAATTTGTGTTTGAAAACTTAAAATTCTGTTTTGAAAACCCAGAATTCGACCACACCGCTTAAGCGAAGAAGTTACCGTTTGAGTGCACATTTCATGCATCCAACATTTTTGCAGAGACATTGCACACGGCTCGAGTGACCAAGTGACTGCTCGAGTGATTTTCGAGCCTAGATTCAGACCATCTAATATTTTTGCAAACCATGTGGTTCGCTCGAGCGACCATTCGTGTGCTCGAGCAAAGTGCTCTCTTTCAGCATATTTTGAAAAGGCATATTCTAATCACATTTTCATTCTTATTCCTTTCTAAGCATTCTTAGACATGAATTGAGCCTCCCAAATGAATTAATGAGTAAGAACTTGACATAAGAGAATTGAATAAGTTAATAATGATTTGATTAAGCAACGAGCCTCAAAAGTGTGTACATATTTATGTGATGTGTAGGTTCATCCACAAATCGGTATCAACAACCAAACCACTATGAGTAAGATATCTTAGTAAAGATATTTTCATATACATTATTTTCTAAATGTTTACAATGTGGTAAGTTTTTCCGAACTTAAGATTTTGTGATATGAATGAGCCTTCTATTTGTCCAATTAATATGATATCTGTAAATGTGATTAACTAGCATAAATGCATATGATGGACCTAAGGTCATTTTGTATAACCGATATGATGGACCCAAGGTCCTTTCGTATGTTCGATGATATGGACCTAAGGTCATTCTGAGAGATCTGTTATGTATAGACCAAATGGTCAATATACAGCTGTATTAAGTTTGACCCAAGGTCGTTCCGCCACGTATGATCTGTTCTGTTTTGTACATTTGTTATACATTGGACCTGAGGTTGTTCTGTCATGTATTGGACTTGAGGTTGTTTCGCTATGATACAGTATTGATATGAGAATGATTTTATCTAAGTATGAGAACTCATTCATATAACCTATTTACTCTGATGTTATTTACTGGGCATTAGCTCACTCCGTTATATATATGTATGTAGGTGAGCAGCGGGATGCCTAGCCCTAGTGAACCTACGAGAGATTACCCGAGTTTTGTGAAATCAGTGATAGAGTGCCTCACGGATGAGACTTTTACTTTTGTTCTTTTTTTTTTTCTTTTGTTGGTCATGTTTGATCTGTACATAAGCTTTTAGATTAGTATGATGATGACTTGTGAATGATCTTTAGACATGTAATATTTATTTATATATGTATGAATGTAAGTTATTAACGTATAAAATATTTTTATTTATGCCATATATGCACAACTCATTGAATAAAATTTTATAATTTTGTTTCCGCTTCTAGCCCTGTATAATTAAATATGATTTGAATTCTGTCTAAGGACGTAGGTAATCTCATGGTTACTAGCCGGTTATGATCCAAACCTCTAAGGGTGGGTTCAGGTCATGATAGAGTGGTATCAGAACATGAGTTAATGACTCACACACTTGTCCAATTGAGCATTAAGGTGTCTAGAAAAGACTGAAGAGTGCATTCATCTGATAAGTATATGCTTATGTACATTGAGAATATGCAAATATGTGAAATATGAACTATTATGCTTGTGTGTGTTTGTGCAATTTCTATGTTTATTGTAATACGACTTTATATAGATCATGGTGAGAACAAGGGCTAATGAGATAGAAAAGTCTTTTACTACCCGATTGGATCGAATGGAGAGAACGATCCAAGATATGGCTGAGTCACTAAGGCAACAACAGCAACAACCACCCCTACCTCCACCAATGCCTATATCATCTCTAGTACAAGAGCATCAAGCGGATAACCGCACAATCACTTTGACTAAAAAGTTCAAAAAAAAAAATGAAACTGCTATTGTTTTGGGGAGGAGTTAACCCTTTGAAGGCCGAGGCATGGGTTCTTGGTGTAGAAAAATTATTTGAAGTGTTTCTGTGCACTGATGCATAGAAAGTTCAGTTGGCAGCCTTTACTTTGGAGAGCAAAGCCCTAAGGTGGTGGATTTAGTTAGGGATGAAATTGTGGGAATCAGTTGGGCACGATTTTCAGAGATTTTCTATGAGAAATATTTCCCTCAATTCATCTGAGATCAAAAAGTATCCGAGTTTGAAAGACTGAAGCAAGGCAACCAAATGGTAGCCAAGTATGAGGCACAGTTTACTGAATTGGCCAGGTTTGCACCGCATATGGTCGATACTGATTATAAGAAAGCGAGGAAGTTTGAGGGTGGACTTTGAAATGCAATCCAAATAAAAGTAAATGTTTTAAAATTGCCAAAATACGTGGATATTCTTGACAGAGCCTTAATGTCTGAATCAAATTTAGCTTCACATAATTGACCATTTGAATGGAAAGGGAAGAGACAAGGCCCTTATTCTAATAAGGGATCAACATCATCTAGGAAGCAAAATCTGGGGACATCTAGTACTTCCAACTCTACAAGAGATTCTACATCGACATGTAATGAATGTTGTAAGAGACATCGGGAAGTTTGCTACCATACTTCAGGGGCATGCTTTAGATGTGGTAAGACATGGCATATGGTCAGAGATTGTCCACAGATTGAACCAAGAAGTGGAAGACTAGCTGCTAGTTCAACTAGATCCATCCCAATGACAAGAAACATTGTAAGACCTGCTGCTACAACAGATACATTTCGGCAATGGAGAGTTTTTGCACTTATCCCAGGGGATACACGGAATATCGAGGCTGTTGTCTCAAGTACTCTCTCTATTTGCAAACAAGATGCTTATGTGCTGATTGATTCGGGTTCGACTAATTTTTTTGTATCTACTATATTTGTAACACCCCGAAATAATAACAACTCATAGCATGATATTCTGTAGAAAGTATAACTTGCGATATATTTAACATTTCATTGATGTTCCTTAATCGTACAAAAGATGATACATGCATGTATACATTCATAAATTCTAGATCTTGAATCTATAGCATATGTCATTTGTATATGAATTGAAACAAAAGGACATACAGATAAATTTATGCCCTAATGGCTACATCATTCTAAGTCAATACTTGGGTACAACAAAAGTGAGTTAAACTCAATACAATTAAAGCCCATGGCTTGTACATAAATAATTGCACCAAAGAAACAAAAGAAGCTTTTGGCTCCAAGTCCTCCCAAGTTATGTCCTTGGTGGAGGCATATTATCAGTACCTGAAAGTTGTTTTCTATGTAGGATGAGCTAAAGCCCAATAAAGATACTTTAACACAATGTATAAAACTTAACAAAGTTATAAGGTGAATGCATATGCACGCCATTTGCCAAACATTATACTTTTCCATCTCAAAACAACGTATGCCAATATTATATATCAATTCATAAAAAATATACTTTTATATCAGAAAACAGGGTGGTGGATACAAAAACACTGGGAATCTCTAGGTACGTGTCTGTCAGTAGGTTATACAAGCACTACCAAAGCCATTTTACTAGTATTAACTGGAAGGATTGACACCTAATCGTGTGGGTTTCTAAATTTTCACCAAGGACACACTAGCCAACATAATAAACCACAATCACACCCCTTAACCAGATTCACCAAGGTATACACCATTTTTCTCAAAACAATAAATTTTTAATGTTTAAGTATGAAACAATGCTCCATACAAGATGTTTGAGTAATTAGTTTCAATTAACTCAGGCAATTTCTACAATAATCAAAGTTATTCTCTACCGATAGTCCAAAACAGATATTTCTACTCAACAGATAATTTTCCAACAATAAATATAATCTCATAATTTAAAAATAGGAGCGATAATATATATATATATATATATATCCAACTCCACTCTCATCATCAACAGTTACATTCTTTTTATCTTTTCAATCCCAACATATTTTCCTTTTCTTTCGTAAATCAAACATCAATGATTTTCAAACAAAGCCTTCTTTACATTCAAAATCACATTTAAGGAAGGAATTTCCAACATTTTGACACAACCCAACATTATATACCCTCCCACAACCTTTCTCAAGAATTTATTTGAAAAACCCCTCTTTATATTTCAAAATCAAACCCTAGGCTTAACTTAAAATCCCCAAATCACTAACCCTTTTCAAAGAGCAAATAACTAAGCTAAAAATCATATCAAAGGTTGAAGAAACTCCTACCTTAAGTGTAGAAGAGAAAGAGAGCAAGGATGAAAGTTTGACAAGATCGAAAATGAGATCCTCTCTGATTAAAACGAAACTTTCGACGAGCTCTACCTTTTTCACCAAGGAACTATGATGGAGAAATCAATGGATTAGGAAGTATTTGGGGTTTTAAGGCAAGAATTAGAGAGAGAGAGAGAGAGAGAGAGAGAGAGAGAGAGAGAGGGTGAAGAAATTAGGGTTTGGAGTGTTTTAGATAGAGAGAAAGTGAAAAAATTGCAAAACCCCTTTTTTCTTGAACTAATATACACACAGACCGCTCAATCGATCAAACCACCGCTTAAGCGTCAAACATAGTAAATGACACCACTCAAGCGACCAAAAACACTGCTCGAGCACACAATAACCCCCTCCAAGAAGTTCAAACCTACAAAAGATTGCTCGAGTGAAGATCGCCTATTTCCAAAAGTTTTACAGGTCTACAAAAATATTGAGAGATCTCAAAGACCGCTCGAGTGACCAAAGCATCGCTCAAGCGAACCCGAAGTAAAACAGACAGCAACTCTTTTGAAAAACGGACTCCCAACCTGTTTCAAACACAACCAACAACTTAACTCAATTATCAACAAGGTGATAAAGGGCACAAACAATAATTAAAGGTATGGAATCCTGGATCTAAGAGCACAAAAAAGGTTGGGTCTAAACCGGAACTATTATAATATTTGCACATAGACTGAATAGACCTATGGAATCACTGCCTTATGTGTTATGTGTATTTGCTTTGTCTGGGAATCTGTTTTATGTACTTCCGTGTATCGTGCTTATGAAATTGTTGTTGGGAATGCTACATTATATGTGGATTTATTACCTATTGACATGAGACATTTCGATGTAATTTTGAGAATGGACTGATTGTCTAAATATTGTGCTACCATTGATTGTGTAACAAAACAAGTTTTGTTTAGACCTTCGGGACAAAGTGAATTTTTGTTTGAGGGTAATGGTGTAGTATCCCCGCCCTATCTAATTTTTGCAATGAAAGCATGTAAACTACTTAAGAAGGGATGTCGGGACTATCTATGTAGTATTTTGACTATTCAATCTACATATACTATGTTAGATGATATTTTGGTAGTTAGAGAATTCCCAGATGTATTTTCGGAAGAATTGGTAAGGGAATTAGTTAACCGAGAAATTAAATTCATCATTGAAGTTATGCCGGGTACTCAAGCCATCTCAAAGACTCCTTATAGGATGTCAACTGTTGAAATAAAAGAATTGAAATTTCAACTGTAGGAATTACTTGATAAGGGGTTTATCTGTCCGAGTACATCGTCATAGGGTGCACCGATTCAATTTGTAAAGAAGAAAGATGGAACATTACGCTTGTGTATTGATTACCAAGAACTAAATAAGGTAACGATTAAGAACAAATACCCTTTGCCTCATATTGAAAACTTGTTTGATCAATTACAAGGTTCGCAAGTGTTTTCAAAGATTAATTTGAGATCCGAGTACCATCAACTGAAAGTGAAAGCTGAAGACGTTGAGAAAACTGCATTCCGAACAAGGTATAGGCACTATGAATTCTTAGTTATGTTGTTTGGAGCAACAAATGTGTCCGCAGCTTTTATGGACCTTATGAACTGAATTTTCAAATCGTACCTTGATGAATTTGTGGCTGTATTTATTGATGGCATTCTGATTTACTCGAAAAGTAGAGAAGAACATGAACAACATTTGAGAATTGTTTTACAAACACTTAAAAAGAAGAAACTGTATGAAAAACTGAAGAAATGTGAATTCTGGTTAGATGAAGTTGTATTTCTAGGGCATGCGATTAACAAGAATGGGATTTCAGTAGATCTGCAAAAGGTTGAGGCAATTGTCAACTGGCCTACACCAACAAATGTAACAGAAGTCCGAAGCTTCATGAGATTAGTTGGGTATTACAAAAGGTTTGTAAAAGACTTCTCAAAGATAGTTGTACCACTTACCCAACTTACTCTAAAAGGAGAACCGTTTGAATGGACCGATGAAAGGGAGTCGTATTCCAAGAACTAAAAACAAGGCTAATTACAGCATCGGTTTTGACATTACCGTCAAGTACAAAAGGGTTTGGGTAGTGTTTTGATGCAAAAATAGCTTATGTGTCTCGACAATTGAAACCTCATAAAAAGAACTACTTGACTCATGACTTGGAGTTGGCCGCCATTGTATTTGTTTTGAAGATTTTACGCCACTACCTTTATGGAGCATACCCACCATAAGAGTTTGAAATACTTCTTCACTCAAAAAGAATTGAACATGTGATAGAGGAGATGGCTAGAATTGATTAAAGATTATGACCTTCAAATTCAGTATCATTCGGGTAAAGCCAACACCGTAACCAATGCTCTAAGTAGGAAGTTGATGGGCATCATGACCCAAACCCGCCCCTATAAGTTTAGCATCGTAATCGGCCAGTAATCCTTGGATTACCAAAGGCCTATGAACAGATAAACAAAAATAAGGGGCTATCGAAAGCAAATACATAAATAGAATTGTCCAATGAGCTATGCTGACTTATATGGATGGAATATTTAAAACTTTATATACGCATCCAAAAGTCATTCTTGCATTATACCCACACACACATTATAGTATCTTAAGTAGAGCCAACAAAACAAACAAGTCCCATATACAAACACAACCAAAACTTATAACACATGACACTTCTGGAACCTCCACGTGAGGCACAATGGTTAGCTAACAACAGAACATAGATCCAGACAAAAGTCTTCAGGCTTGATCTCCAAAACGCTCATCTATACATATATATACACACAGTAAGCTAAAACCCAGTGAATAACATTAAGGTAAAGGGGTTAGTGAATGAATTCCAAACATATCATAATCTAAAACAGATCATAACATAATCATTCTCATATCTGAACATAATAATGGTACATCCCATAGAACACATCACATATTGTCTTCCGACTAGAGTAATCGATTCCGGATACCGATTAAACACATATCACCACAATGAAGTGGCTAATGAGATCTCGTAATCACATATATGTCATGGACCCGCATTTACACGTCGTCCCCCATGACTCGGGACTATCTATGGATGCCATAATAGATTTCAAACATAGGACATTCGTTCACGTAAACAAATATTATTTCAGAAATCTTGACTTATCAAATCACATTTGGAACATAATTCATATAAACATATCTTTACAATAACATTACTCACAGTGGGTTCCTATAAACGGTCAATCGAACACCGGATGTTGACCTACAAACACAAAAGTGCATACCACAAACATATCTTATCATTACACGTGTTCACATGGCCGTTATGGCTTAGCTCTCTTACTTTAACTTCTTATTCATTCCATGCCACATAACTTGTTCATATTGCCCGTATACTCGGATTCGACCCATATTTTCTAATTCACTCTACACATATCGTTTCTTAGCTCATGACTCTTCAATAACTCATAAATCATGTCTATATATGTTCAGAAATGGATGGAAATGAAATGCAGGACAACTTGTCAAAATGCTCTAAAAATGGCCTGGTCACTTGAGCGCAACATTGGTTGCTCGAGCAGACCGGCCTGTCTGAAAAAGTACTAGTTGGTCTCAATCTATGCTCGAGCCACAACTCCCACACTCGAGCGGTTCAACAAAATACAAAGGGTTTGCTCAAACGTGACTTTGGTCACTCGAGCGGAGTGCTCATGTCTGCACAAATGCTGAGAGCTCACATTCTCCACTTGAGCGCAGGTTTCCTCGCTCGAGCGAACTGCGAAATTCTGGGTTTTTCAAAAACAGAGTTTTGAGCTTCCAAATGCAAATTTCAAGGGTAAACTTGTGCAAGGCTTGTTCAAAAACTTGGAAAACTTATCCATAAACATGAATATATGATCAATTACACACCCTTATCTCAAAACTCATGGATTTAGCCAAAATTGAGTTAAAACTTCCATGTATATAAGTTTTATAAACTCTTTTTCTTCGACACCATGGTTTTAACAAAATTGAGCTCAAAAGCTCCACACATGAGAGAAATCCTTTTCAAGACATGAATTCAAACTTTAAAACATGATGAATTATACATGCATGTGCCAAATAATTTATGATAACAACTTAGATGCTCAAGATTAACTCATCATGGCAAAACATGGCAAAATCATGCATGCATGCACAAGTCATCTTCTAAATTCAACATGGATGTCATGAATCATGTTCAAAATGATGAAATTAAACAAAACCAAGCATGCATGTATGAATTACAACTCAAATCTTCATTCTAGGCTCATGGTATGCAATTAAACACTTATTCTTCATGAATTATGGATTCGATGCTCACCAAAAGCCTTCAAATACACAAGATTCTTGCCAAACTTGAGCTATTCTAGCAAAATCTTCAACTTCTACCTAGAATCTACACTTTTTCTCTCTAAAATGAGAGTTTCTCTCTCTAAATGTATGAACTCAGATTTTGGCACAAAGAGGTGAAAGAATTGAGCTCAAGAATGAGCTTAGAGGGTCATATATATAGTCATGATACCATAATACATTAATTAGAGCATAAGGCTTGCCAAATGCAACTTAATTTACCAAACTGAATCAATTTTTAATAAAATTTTCCATAACATTCTAAAAATTCCGAATAACATATTAGTGTAACCAAATTCAGTTTCAGATATCGATAAGGCTTCCAATCATCATATCGAAGCAGATTTCACAATAGATATTACTACGAGTAACAAATAGAAAGCCAAATAACATACAAAATGCATGAATAACACATAATTTATTTTAATCACCTCATTAGCATCTTTAATTACGGATTAGTAGCTAATTGCGGATCAGGGTTGTTATAGTCTCCCCACCTTAAGAAGTTGGTCCTCCAAACTTGAGTTGTCTTATATATAACAGATCAAGCGTCTTAGGCTCACACTGGTTTCCATTTTCATAAGTGGTTTCCTCCCCATGCAACTTGTTACAAAGACTTGATTCATTCTCGAGCCATTCAACAGTTCATTGTTCGATTCGGTACTCAATTCAGTAACCAATCACAGTTATTCCAAGTCATCCAGAAGTTGTCAAGTGTACTAGGCAATTTCATATATTAATTCCATAGCAGTAAATGTAGTTTTGAGGTAATCATTCACATACTGTTCATCAACCTTAGTTTTCACAGATTCTATTGTATCGCATGCTAATACGGAAGTAGTCAATCATAGAACATACTGATTTAATGTATTTCCAAATAGTTAGGGTCTCCAATCAAACTGGTCTGCCATCAACAAGTCTATAACATCAAATTCAATCTGTAGCATCAAATTTTAAGTATAGTAGCACAAAGGCAACCATTCTTTTATTTCAACCTGTTCATGGTAGTGACGGTACACTAAAGCAATTAGTCACGTGTTTTACATACAGATATTCACATATTCCCAAAGCATAAATTATAAAATCCAATTCACGTGTGTTCCCAATCGGTTATTTACAATCACATTATCTGCTATTAACGGTTCGCATTTTTCATAAGTGTTCAAAATTGATTTAAGTTCTCAGTTGTTTCATTCCCGTAGCAACACAATGCAGTCATTCGGTCACAAGTAAGTCACAATCCCCCCCACAACATAATCAAATAAGATAACAGTTTAGATCAAATCAAATGAAAGTTCTATCAGGTCACATCAGATGAAAAGTTCTATCTGGTCAAATCAAATAAAAGTTCAGAGCGTATGTCATTAAACACAAGTTCTATCAGATCAGATCAGGTAAAAGTTCTATCCTTATCATTTTCGAACAAAGTACATTTAGTTCTATAGTTCATACTCCACTCGTTGAGGCTTGTGTCCTTTAAAGCTTTTGGGAAGTGTATTTGAATCCTTTATTTTATTTTGTGAATCTTTGGTGTTGTTGTATCTTAGTTTTGGAGTAGTACAAATTGATTTAAACTTGTTGGGATTGCTCGTTCACGCTTGTTTACGTTGAAAAGTTGTTTGGGAACTTAAAAATCTTGTTCTGGGGTCGACACCGGTCTTGGTGGTATCAACACCTTCCTTTTGTTGTTGGCCTCAAGGGTCGACACCAGTCTAGGAAGGGTTGACCCTTGTCCTGAAATTGCTTGGTGAAATTTGGTGTCGACACCAGTCTAGGAAGGGTCGACACCTTGCTTGTTGCACACTTTGCTTTTTTGCCTGAAGGGTCGACACCTCTGTTGTAAGGGTCAACACCTGTGACTTTTTTCCCAGATTTTTCAGTCAGTTTGGAGCCTACTTTTTAGGGATTTTGACCAGATATTTTGGGTTGACTTTGGGGCTTATTTTTATTTTGACCTAGTACTATAAATAGGTCCTCACTTAACCTTTTTCTTTACTTTTTCTTCTCTTTTCTCCCTCTAAGCCATGAGACTCTCTCTCTCTCTCTCGTTCTCAAAAGCACTTTTTCACTCAAAGATCCTTAGATCTACTTACTTGAAGGCCTCTCCTCGCCTTGCTCCTTTGAGATAAATTGTAGAGCTTGTCGAGGGCTTCATTTTGATCGGAGCAAAACGTCGTTTCTCCTTCGTCGACTTTTGGGCTTTTCTTCTTTCTCCCTCTCCTAAGCTTGAGGTAGGGAATTTCTATGCTCTTGTATGATTTTTAACTTGGGTATTTGATGATAGTGCAAATAAAGGTTGGGATTTGGATGATTTTAGACAAACCCAAGGTTTTGGTTTAAAATCAAAGAGGGGTTTTCAAATTAAAAGTGTTGAAATGGTTTTTGGTATGGATATGAGGTTGTGTTGTGTCAAACTTGTTGATTTTGGAAAACGGGTTGTATTTGGGAGGAAATGGGGTGTTGCCCTAAAATATTTCAAATGGTTATTTTGTATAAATCATGGAATTGGTTCAATAAAGGTAAAATTGGTTAGTTGTGTATGTTAATGGTGGAGTTTGAAAAATTGTCATTTCTCATTGATGGACATATGGATAGTTTATCTATTGTGAAGTTTGTATAAGTACTTAGAAATATCTGTTTTGAGCTATCGGTGGACGATAACTATGATTGTTGTAGAAATTGCATGAAGATTAGGTGAATTAAAACTAATCTCATATTGAATGTCATTGAATATGACCATATGTTAATACATTGTATATGTATCATATTTGGGAGGAGAAAGGGGATGTATTCCATGTTTGGGAGGAGAAAGGGGATGGACTCCATTGAATTAAGTTCGCTTGTGTGTCCAGGGTGAAAGTCCCAAAAACCGCGCATATATACATGGGTACCGATTCCCGCGGATGAAATTTCCATAAAATGGCAGATTGAATTGTCTATATGATAATTGTATTGGTAGAGAATTATTGAGATGTAATCTTAGTTGGATTGTTTGGGTAACAAGGGTTTAGCTCATGGATTGAGATGAAATGAATTGCCATAAACTAAAGTAAGACTAAAATGGCTTGAAATGTAGAACTTGGCATAGTATGATCTTGTAACATCAGGAATGATTTGTCATTGGCACTGCATATGCACACCATATATATACTTTTGTTAAGACTCATATATTGCGATAGATGGTTTCTACTGGGCTTTGGCTCACCCTACTTAGGAAAAACATTTTCAGGTGCTGGTAATATGCCTCTGCCAAGGACTTAACTTGGGAGGATTGTGGTATTGGACAATCTTCATTGTATTTAATAAATAAACTCTGTTTGTGTACTAAACGACAAATAGAATACAAAAGAAAAATATGAAATGAGAGAGATTATTTGATTACCAAAAATCAAACCAATAAATAAAAATAGATTTTTATTTTGTTACAAAAACAAAATCAAAATCTGATTTAAATAAATAAAAATAAAACAGAAAATGAATTAACTTACTTGATTAATTTCTTGAACAATATTTTGATCAAGTCTAGTGTTAGACATTGTGTCCTTAAAACAGATTCATCATCTACACAGTGTTTTCAGAATATGGACGTCTATCTCCCAGGATAAAATGATCAATCAATAGAAAATAACAGCACTACAAATTTTCCATACAACGAACACACTAAGTGTTTATACTCTTTCTTACAGAAATTTAGATGCAGCAAAATGCAGAGAGCAGTAGCAGATTAGGGATGGAAAATTGAATGAAAACATCAAATGAGGGCTAGTCTATTTATAGATGTAGTGGCACCCTTTTATTTTGAACTGAACAGGTACTGAACCTGTTGAGTTTGAATTGGTACTATTTGGACAAATAACCGAATCTGTTTGGGTTTGAAATTTAAACAGATTAGAAATCTGTTTGAGTGGAACAGATTTGAATCTGTCCGGCCAGTGAACCTGTACAAAAGAAATTCTGAAGAGGTGCAACAATTTTGAATTCAAAAATTGAAATTTAAATTGGACAGATTTTATTTTACCAAAAAATAAAATTGAATTCAAATGTTTTTGGGCCAAAAAGATTAGTATTGGGCCGGACAAGCCCAACCCAACCTCACACCACGCACCCGCGCCTAAGCCCAAGCCTAGCCCAGCCCGCCCACCCGACTGACCGGACGGACGGCGGTGGCGAGGCGCGCGTGTATGGTAATTTTTGGGTCCAATAGGTCTAGCCCATTTTGCCTATAACCTCCTTTTCTACAAAACTTGGGTGCCCTTTGGGGCCTACCCCAAGTTCCAACTCCAAGCCTTATAAACCCACTCAAAATTTCCTACTAAGTCAATGTGGGACAAGCCATTATACAACCCTTAAGGAATTTCCACCAAAACTCCATTTCCGTGGAGCTCACTTTGGCTTCAATTTCCCATTCACCCGATAATGGTTTTGAGTAACCAAATATACCATGTGAATCACAACGCGACATGGAACGCATTACCACATAAACCAGCGAAATTCGGCGCATGGGTCCCACCTAAAAAATAGACCAAAGTTTATGAAAAATTCTATTATCCAGATTTTTCAAAAACCATTTCTAACAATCTCCCACATAAATGGAATTTGATGACAACGAAAATGCAACAA
Organism: Camellia granthamiana; assembly: GCA_036172215.1. Lineage (NCBI taxonomy): Eukaryota > Viridiplantae > Streptophyta > Magnoliopsida > Ericales > Theaceae > Camellia > Camellia granthamiana. The sequence goes on along the minus strand of CM069916.1, from coordinate 94,319,102 downwards.
TATGCAGAATTTGTCGAAAGAGTATAAATCGAAAATATCTTAGATCAGGATAGGTAGCTTTCGGCCTTAAACCTTCCCTAGTGATAACCTATCAGACTTACTAGCTAACCAATGGACGCGATGCCTTGAATTGTTTAGCCGTTTGTGTAAGCCAAGACAATAGATTTCACACAAAATATCTTCTAACACATCGTGGTTCTCACTGTTGTGTTCATTTTGCCTTGAACGCTCCTGGTTTTCATGAGTGCTTCTAGAAAATTTAGCTTCTTTATTCTTATAGAACCGGCCCCAGTTTGACACTCATATAGGTGATTATTATTGTGAGTTTCTCCTTATACTCGTTTGATTATTATGCCTGAATCAAGATATAAGTAATCATTAAAAGCTAAGCTTATCCTTAGACCCCTGCAGACAGCATATGTTGCAGATATCACTCTCACCATAGGAATGGGTAAGGAATTTTAATCCTTTGGTGATTTCTGGCGAGCGCCACATAACTTAGTTGTGCCTTTGAACTTCTTGGGATCTCCAGTCATATAAGTAGGGTTACCATTATGATGACTCTTATGTAATAGGCTTTAATCCCATCCCCTTCGATGAACTATACACTTGCTCTTTTGTCAAACCTTTTGTTAACGGATCTGCAATATTCTCTTTAGATTTTATATAATCTATTGAGAATATTCCATTTGAGAGCAATTGCCTTACGGTATTATATCGACGACGAATATGTCGTGACTTACCATTATACATATGATTTTGTGCCATACCTATTACAGATTGACTATCACAATGATGGCAGATAGCTGGCACAGGTTTTGGCCACATTGGAATGTCTTCTAAGAAGTGACGAAGCCATTCTGCTTCTTCTCCTACTTTGTCTAAAGCAATGAACTTGGTTTCCATTGTGGATCGTGCGATGCATGTTTATTTCATGGATTTCCAAGAAACAACAGCGCCTCCTAGAGTAAAGACATATCCTCTAGTGGATTTTGAATCTTTAGTATTCGATATCCAATTGACATCACAATAACCTTCGAGTACTGCTAGATATCGAGTAAAGTTCAAACTATGATCACGAGTAAATCTTAGATATCTAAAAAGCCAAATGATTACTTTCCAATGGCCTTCTCTGGGGTTACTAGTGTACCTACTCAATTTATTGACTGCATATGCTATGTCAGGACGATTACAATTCATTAGGTACATTAGGCTTCCTATGATTTGGGAGTATTTTAACTGAGACACCGTATCACCTTTATTTTTCGATAAATAAAGACTGATGTCTACATGTGTTCTAGCTACATTCATATCATTCTTGATAAATTTACCAAGAATTTTCTCAACATAATGTGATTGAGATAATGCATATCTGTCAGATGTTTTAGTAATTTCCATTCCAAATATTACATCTACAACCCCCATATCTTTCATATCAAATTTTTTGTTAAGCATTTATTTAGTTGATTTGATCATGTTTTGACTGCTTTCAATGATAAGCATGTCATCCACATAAAGACAAACTATGACATATCCTTGGTCAGTATTTTTAACATAGACGCATTTGTCACATTCGTTTATCTTAAACCCATTAGTAAGCATAGCATGATCAAATTTTTTATGCCATTGCTTAGGTGCTTGTTTTAATCCATAAAGAGATTCTACAAGCCGACAAACTTTATTTTCTTGCCTCGGCACTACAAACCCTTCAGGTTGCTCCATATAGATTCATTTAGATCACTGTTTAAGAAAGCTGTTTTAACATCCATTTGATGTATCTCTAAATTATACAATGCTGCTATGGCAATAAGCATGCAGATAGATGTTATTCTTGTCACATGAGAATATGTATCAAAATAGTCTAGACCTTCCTTTTGTCTGTAACCTTTTACTACAAGTCTTGCTTTATACTTGTCTATTGAACCATCTGCTTTCATTTTTCTTTTGAATATCCACTTACATCCAAGAGGTTTATAACCAGGTGGAAGATCCACCAATTCCCAAGTGTGATTTTGCATAATGGATTCAATTTCATTATTAACAGCCTCTTTCCACAAAGGTGCTTCAGGACCTGTCATTGCTTCCTTAAAGCTTTGAGGTTCATTTTCTAACAGGTATGTTAGAAAATCTGGACCAAAGGATTTTGATGTTCTCGCTCTCTTACTTCGTCTTGGTTCATCATCAGTTAAATCCTTTTGGTCGAGACCATTACTAGTCTCTTGCGTTTGATTGTCATTAGTCTCTTGACTTTGTGTACAATCATAAGTTCTTTTCTGTGAACTTAATTCCTGTCCTTTCTTGTAAGGAAAGAGATGTTCAAAAAACACAGCATTCCTTGACTCTATTGTTCACATTTATATCAGGTATTTCTAATTTATAAGTCAGAAACCGATATGCACTACTATTCTGAGCATAACTAATAAACACACAATCTACTGTTTTTGGTCCAATGTTAGTCTTTTTAGGAACAAGAATCTCAACTTTTGCCAAACACCCCCACACTTTTAAGTATTTGTAGGAAGGTGGTCGACCTTTCCACAATTCATAAGAAGTGCTGCTAGTTTTCTTGTGGGGTATTCTGTTAAGAACATAATTAGCAGACAATATTGCTTCCCCCCACAAGTTCTGTGGTAAGTCTGAACTTAGTAACATGGCATTCATCATTTCTTAAAGGGTTCTTTCTTTCGGCAATTCCATTTTGCTGTGGAGAATAAGGTTCTGTAGTTTGATGAATAATGCCATGTTGTGCACAAAATTCATTTAATAGTGCATCATATTCACCACCCCTATCACTTCTAACCATTTTAATGGTTTTTCCAAGTTGATTTTCAACTTCTGTTTTGTAAAGTTTAAACATTTCCAAGGCTTCATTTTTGCTTCTAAGTAAATAAACATAACAATATCTTGTGCAATCATCAATAAATGTTATGAAATACTTTTTGCCTCCTCTAGTTTGAACAAATTTAAGAGCACATACATCTGTATGAATTAATTCTAGAGGTTCGGTTTTCCTTTCAACCGATTTAAATGGAGCCTTAGTTAGTTTCGCTTCTACACAAATCTCACATTTGTGATTAGGATCAATTTCAAAATTTGGTATATAATCTAAACCAATTAATCTACGCAAAGCATCAAAATTTACATGTCCTAATTTACCATGCCATAAATTAGACTCAAGAATATAAACAAAAGATGTGTTATTCTTATTAATAGTAACTTTTGGTACAACCGTCATTACATTTAATTTGAAGAGACCATCACTTGTGTAACCCTTACCAACACACATACCACTCTTTGTTAATACAAATTTATCAGACTCAAAGACAAGCCTAAAGCCATTTTTACTTAACAAAGAACCAGAAACTAAATTCTTCCAGATGTCTGGTATATACAGTACGTTGTTGAGGGTTAGTTCCTTCCCTGATGTCATCTTCAAGATCACATTTTCTTGTCCAGCCACAATAGAAGTAGAAGAATTTCCCATGAAAAGTTGCTTATCATTTGTAGCCTCATTATAGGTAGTGAACATCTTCTTGTCCGCACATATGTAACGAGTTACTCCAATGTCAACCCACCACTTCTTGGGATTTCCAACCAAATTAGCCTCAGACACCACAGCAAACAGGTTGATGTCATTCACCCCGTCAAAGATATAATAAAATTTTGTCACATTGGCCTGATTGGTGGTCTTCTTGCTTGTACTTCCGCAATCCTTCTTAGGGCGGCGACAGTCAGAAGCTCGATGTCCAATCTTTCCACAGTTATAGCATTTTCCTTTGAACTTCTTATTGCCATTGTTGTCGTCTTGTTTAAGACCATCTCCAGTAAACTTCATCTTTTTATTATGTGGTCTGTGCACTTGTTCAACCACATTAGCCTTAGACTCAATAGGATTTTTCCCATTCCTCTTTTCAACCTTTCGGTTATCTTCCTCAATTCTCAATCTTATAATTAATTCATCCATGGTCATCTCCTTGCGTTTATGTTTTAAATAATTTTTGAAATCTTTTCAAGCTGGTGGTAACTTTTGCACTAAAGCAGCGACTTGGACAGACTCGCTAAGAGACATACCTTCTGAATGAATATCATGCAAAATTATCTGAAAATTTTGAACTTGAGAAATTACCGTTTGGGAGTCTACCATAATGAAGTCTAGAAATTTACCGACAACAGATTTCTTCGTGCTGACATCCTCTGTCTTGTATTTCTTCTCCCAAGAATCCCACAATTCTTTTGTTGTTTTCAGAGGGTTGTAAACATTATATAGCATGTTGTCAAGGCCATTGAGGATGTAGTTTCTGCGTAGGAAATTTGAATGCTTCCAAGCATCTATAGCGGCAACAATTTGCCGATCATTTTCATCCTCTCTCAGTACTAGAGCCTCTTTACGGAGAAATCGGGCCAAGTTTAGAGTTGTAAGATAAAACAACATTTTCTGCTGCCATCTCTTAAACTCAGTACCGTTAAATTTTTTCTGATTTTTCTCCATGATTTATTGGAACTTGAACATGGTTCTGGATAGGGACCGGAGTTGGTGTAACAATAGGAGTACCACTTCCAGTTGCAGTTTCAGTTGTAGTAGTGTTGGCTGCATATTTTGTATAAGCCAATCACAGTCCAACACGTGGCAGAATGAGGGTAATACGGGAAGACAATTCAAATCTTCAATCGTAATCATACACATGGCAGTCGGTATTGGTTATTGTAGATCTGCATAGCACTGAATCAACGAAGAGATGCAAGATGACGTGGCCTTAACGGTTACTCATATATTTAAATTCGAAATCAGGAGGGAAGCCTAACTGCAGATATGGCATAGTAGAGCTAACTGTGAGGAAACATGATCAGCGATCATGGAGGGATGGTTCGACGATTAGAAATCCATTTCGACGGTTGTCATTGAGAAGTATAAATAGTAGAGAAGGCCCCAGAAAAAGCCCCAGACTCAGATCCAAAAAACCAGTTTTATCTACTTTATTTTCCTTCCAGTTTTTACATTTCTTGTTCTTTACATTTCTGTACTTCAAATTCCTGCACTGCACTTCATTCATAGGAGTAATTTCAAGTAGTTTGTTGCTGTAAACCTCTACGAGGCTGATTTGGATCATTATAAGTCTTCCATTTTACTTAATGAAATATTACAATTGTTCTTCATTTAATCGTTGTTTACTTAATTCTCCTAAACCAAGCCACCAGTAAAAGTCCTCTTCATTGAGGCTGAAAGAGCTAAAACACAATCGTCTGATAATTGGTTGGCAATTAATATTCTGTAAGGACTGATTGATCCTTGTTGGCACGCTCCAAATTACAATAATAACCTTCGAAAGCCACAAAGCCAACATATATTTTTGGCACGCCCGGTGGGACAAATTGAAATGGCTAGACGTAGAAGACAAGGAGAAAATGAACGCTTGGAAGAAGGCGTGGAAGGAGAGGTAAAAATACCTAATCTAGAGGATAATGTGATAACACATCCTATGGAAGTACCTGTTTTATCAGAACTTATGGTCGAACAGACCAACACTTCGGAGCACATACCACGTGTTCAAAGTATTGGATAAGGCCAAGGAATTGGACCATCCACTGTTCCATTTACTCAGCCAATAAATCCTTGGGGAGGCCTAGTAGATGCCATGGAACAACAGTTAATGAACATAATGGAAAGATAGGCAACATCCTTTTTGGATCGAATGAATACTCATCAACCAACTAACGCAAGACACATAGAGGAAATTTGTAACGATCCCAAAATCCGTATTAGAGATTACCTTTATGGCCTTATGGGTTAATGCATTTTAATTTCATGATATCTGTTCAAATTAAGGAATTATCTGTTGAGCCACGACTTTAAAATTGAAATTACCGACCTTTACGGGTTCAGAAATCACAATTGAGTACTTGGATGTGTTAATAGAAATTTTTAGAACTATTTGGGAAAATTAATTGGAAATCTAATTTGTCTGATTCGTTAATACACTTTTAGGTGGTTAACTTGGTACTGCAAATTGAAGGCCTTAAAGGCTTCAGAAACCAGAACATGAGACATATTTATGATCAGCACAATTTTTAGAGTCATCTGGGAAGTTTAATTGGAATTTGATTTAATGCGATTCGTAAGGCCGCGTTTGGCTCTCCTTATTGTGTTAAACTTATATGTGTGTATATTTAATGTATAATATATGAGAGGCATGTGTTGAACTCATCTCTTGGAACCTAAAAATATCTAAAGGAGGAAGAGGGGAAACCGTGAAAAGGAGAGAGAGAAGAGAGACAAGCTCCTCAATATCCATGGTGGTTTTGAAGATGCTTGAAGGGAATTGAAGAAAGAAAAAGAAGATCACCCATGGGAAATTGAAGAAAGCTAAGAGAAAGACAAAGATTGAACTAAGGTATGATCATCTATCTTGAATCCTTATGTTTAAAGCATCAATTACATGAAATCAAGGATTGATACGGAAGATGTGAACTTTGAACCCCAACTATGGCTATATTATGCTCTTGTGTTCTTGTGCTTGGGAATTGAGTAATATTTTGAGGTTATAATGTTTGATGGAGATTAATAATGTGAAATTTATCATGTATTAAAGGGTTTTGGGCTTTGATTTACATGAAATTGAGGTTTGATTTTGAAAATGAGAAGTTCCAATTTTACAGCCATTTTCGGACTGCAAACTGCCCAGGGCCGCACGTGCGGCTCTGTTTCCCGCACGTGCGGGAGACAACTCTGTTCAGCCAACTTTGTATAAGCATATCTTTTGCCTCCGGACTCCGTTTTGAGTGATTCTTGAGCCTAAAATCAAGCCCCAGAAGTCTAGTTTCCAATGGTGGTAGTCTCACTCCCAAATTCTAAATACAGAAATAGTTATGCCCAAATTAGTGACGACTATTCACTTTCTGTCAACCAGTTTTGTACCATTTTTTCACCTAAACCATTTCCCATCGATTTCTCCTGTTTTCTGAGACATGGATTATAAATTATTAAGGAATAATGAGCTTGGTACCACCATGGCTAATTGATTGAATGATCGAAGAGAATAAGTAAAGGATCGAGTATAATCTCATATTATGTGTTGTGCACTGTACTTGTAGGTTGAGACAAGGACATCGTCCTATTACTACCGGGAGCCGATCACTGTGAGTAATAGTAGTGTAACAATATGTTTCACTTACTTCATTTGATTATGATTTATGTATTGTTATTTGTGAATGGTCTATTCCATTGATGTTGTGCTTTGATTCAATTAATCGATATGCTTGAATAATGGCATTGATATGGACCAAAGGTCGTTCTATCCCTAGTAATAGACGTGGGCCCAAGGCCGTTATGATGTGAATTGTTCTGTCCCTATTAATGCAGTGATACATTTGCCTTCTGTTAATAGTTATTATTAATGTTCTATTATCCACAAGACAACTATGTCGACTTGTAATAAACCATGGGAAAATCTTTGTGCACTATTGAGTAATAGTACTGTAGCAGTACGTTTTGCTTACTGTTAAGAGTTAATACTGACGTTCTGTTATCTGCAAGTTAACTATCTGAATTCATGATGAACAAATGGAACATATGTGTATTATGGAACAATGATATCTTTGTGTATCTGGAATCATTATGTTTTGTTAATAATGGGCCCAAGGCCAATCTGTTGATATCTGGGCCTGAGGCCGCTCTGCATAATATGTTGGGCCTAAGGCCGTTCTGTATCATTTGTGGGCTTAAAGCCAATCTGTATCATGTTTGGGCTTAAAACCGTTCTGTATCACATCTGGGCTTAAAGCCATTATGTATTATATCTGGGCTTAAAGCCGTTCTGTATTATATCTGGGCTTATAGCCGATCTATATTATATCTGGGCTTATAACCGATCTGTATTATATCTGGGCTTACAGCTGTCTTGTATCATATTTGGGCTTACAGCTGCTCTGTATTATATATGGGCCTGAGGCCGTTCTGTGTTACATGTGGGTCTGAGGCTGTTTTAAAATATGATTATGTATAAGATCTGTGTACAGTTTGATATGCATATTGTAGACGTCCCCATGGGCTTCGCTCTACAATTCGGACTCCCTTTTGTTGTCGGTTCTTAATCTGAACCAAAGAGTCCAAATCCGGCAAATCGTTTTGAGAAAAACAGATTTCGAAAGGAGTGCCAAACATGGACTGCTTTGCCAGATACAGAGTCGCCACCTAAATGTTTTTTAATGGGGAAAGGCCACGTGTCCGTCATCACCAAAGGCCACGTGTCCGTCATCACCAAAGTTGTCTTGGCTCGGGAGCTTGGGTACGATCGGGGAAGGTCAGCTATGAGCACCCCCTTTCGCCCGGTCTGAAGACCGGCCTCTACTAACCATGATATCCGATTTTGAAAACGTTATGTGTTCTTATTCCGGTTATTAGCCTAGAATTACTATATTATGCGCACAGCAAACAAGTATAGACTAGATTTCCTAATTTGGAAATAAGCGTTGCATATCCGTTTGTTTTGAAAGTGCTTTGGAATTTGCTACTCGCAAGTAGGCTAAAACACGGATTTCAACGAGTTTTTCCAACTCAAGCAATCCAACCTCCACCCGCAGGCATTCAAACAGTTTAACACGTAAGCATCTAGCCACATGGTAATCATGCTGTTATGGAAACACTCACACGCATGCGATATGCTAAAGCATAAATACTTACATTGTACTCCATGCCAAAACAATAAACTAGTTAGCAAACATGCATGTCCTAATTCATGTTAGAGTGACTAATGCATCGCATACAGAATGTGATTAGGATAGGCTCGGCTAACCCTAAAATGGCATATGAAATGCTACAATTATCACGTATTCAATTTGGAATTGAAAATACAATGCAGTTTGTATGATATACCGAGCCCGGTGCATGTAAGACAAATGTATGGATGCACACATGCATTGCATAAGGTATGCTAAAATAAACGTGCCCTAATCTACCATCACAAGCAGGTAAATAAAAGGGAGAAAGAAGTGGAGGTTGGAGGACATGCACACCACTCACACACGCTTATCACAAATTTGCCCTCGCTCGGAGGGACCAAAAGAATAATACAAATAATTAACTATGCAAGCTAATTAAATATTACAAATTGCCTAATTAATTAACCACGCTAAGAAAAACAGTAAACCGCCTCGGGGAGAGGGCTCAATGCATGCGCGCTCAGATTCCGCTCGGAATTGCACTGCCATGCCTAGCCTGCCTCTGTTTTCCCTGCTTTTCTTCTCTGAAGACTGCCAAAGTCTTAAGGATGCCTCCCTGGATACTGGGAATCACCATCGGCTAAGTAGAATGACTACCGGCAGTGATATGTGGCCGTCGGCACAAAATTCATCCATCGGCGGATAATTGATTGCCGGTCGGCACTAAACATTGCCGGCCGGCAATGAATTCCTGCAGAACCTGCAACTCACAGCAGCAGAGGGCAAAATCTTGCATGGCAATGTTTTTCAAGCAATGTATGCACCAAACACACTCCTTATCATGTTTATGACTCAAAGGAAGATGTGCCTCGATTCTCGGGCCACCAATCACGCATTTCCATGTATGATGGCCCAAAGAATCAAGTGTGCAATTTTCATGTCAAATGAAATGCAAACTAGACAATCAAAGAGCCCAATCCCTATCACCGAATCAAGGGACAAGGCATGCATGTCTATGTGTGCAATCCTAAGCATGTCAACTAGTATGCAACATGGGATGCAAGCAAGAATGCTAGTATGCAAACACACATCCAAGGCAAGCATGCAAACTAAGCAAAGGAGTGGATTTAAACATGACTTAGGCAACTCCAAATAGGCCTAAAATCAGTGGCCAAAGTGCCTAAAAAAGAAGGCCAAAATGCACAAACTTATGCAAGTACACATGGCCCAATACTTAAGCAACTAAAACAGAGTTTTAACACATAAAACTAAGCCCAAAAGGGCACCTAGATGGCATCTAAATGACATGAATCCAAAGGCATGCACAATGGTCAAAACATAGGGCATACAACACATACTTTTAAAGCAACAAAGAGACAACTAAGGCAAGCATACAAGCACACCAAAGGGACTGAAATGACATGTTGAGTGGTTCCAAACCACCAAAATGATGCAAGCTACACATGCTACACATCCATACACTTGAGGCCAACAAGCCCAACAAGCCACAAATACAAAGGAGCTATACTAAGCATGCCAAAATCGATCCAAACAACTATGGACAGAGCTAAAGCATGGCAAAATAAGCACAAATACTTCACAAAGTCAAGGCCAAAACATGCTTGAACAAAGGCTAACAACCTAAGACATGTTGAGGGATCAAAGAGGTATTACATGGCAACTATACTAAACATGTATGGGGTACCAAAACCAACTTAATACAAAGTTATAACATGGCCATATAAGCATGAAATGCAGTCTAGACATGATCAACACACACTTGAACATAAGGCTCTTCAAGGAAGCAAAATAGGTCCTTTTCAAGGACAACAAGGAGAGGGGTTGGCCCTCCCCTTATTAAAACTTCAAGGCACCATCTCCACCACTGAAATCCCTCAAGATTTCAGTGGTGAAGAGGCTCAAACACCAAAGTCTCGAAACTTGCACAAAATGGCACAAAATGAGGCCTTTCAAGGCCTAAGAGGGGCCAAACTTCCCCAAAGCACAAAACACTCTTAATAAACTATCAAGAGGGCCTAAAAACAGAACTTTTTTATGTTATACACTAAACACAAAAACAGCTCTAAGATTGGTAGAAATAGGATGCAAAAATGGGGAATAAAAGGGAAGTTTCTTACCCTTGAAGACCACCTTCACAAATGATGCTCCAACAGCCCTTCTTGGCTTGAATCCACCTCCAAAACACTCAAACAAGCCTCCAAGGGTCTCAATTCCAAGAGATGGTGTGTTAGTGTGTGTGTGTGAGCAAAAATGGCACAAAAACACACACTTATAGAGATAGAAAATATATCTAACCCTAACCCTAGAACTCAAGCTTTTCCAAGGCTGTCTAAAATGTCTAACAAGTGTCTAACCCTAATGCCAAGAGAAGACTCTCTCCTATATAGGCAATTCCCTCTTGTAAAGCTTACAAAACAAGCCATCCAAGAGGGAAATCCCTCCATACACGTGTATGGAGGGGAAAGGGGTGGGTGCCAGCTATCACAGTTGGCAAGAAATATCTGCAAAAAGTAGATGAACAGTGGTCGGCCACTCAAAATTGTCATTTTGACAAAATGGAGTGCCGACCGGCAACAAAGAGTGCCGACCGGCAAAATATATTGCCGGTGGCAACAAAAACCAGCCGGTGGCCTCTAGCCACTGCCGGTGGTGTGTGGGGATGCCTCATAAGGCATTCCCTACCCCTCCAAGGCAAAACACAAGTGTTTGGTGCAAAACCAGACACAAAACAGTCGAGTTCGGGGATCCTGAGGCAAGGCGCGTAGCCGAGAACTCCGGGAACTCCAAACAAACACAGACATGGATAATCACCGAGTGTTCAAACGGTGACGTCCAAGTCTTGAGGACGGTCAAAAATGGGGTGTCTACACATATTTACAATCTCTAAGTCTATGCTCAATTAATTAACCTCCTTACATTGTTATTATTCACTGAGCCTTGCTCACTCTGTTTTTATGAACACATGTAAGTAAAGCAATGCACACGTGCACGCAATGTGTATAAAGGAACTTGAACACATATCAGTAAAGCAATGCACACGTGCACGCAATGTGTATATAAAGGAACTTGAACACATGTAAGTAAAGCAATGCACACGTGCACGCAATGTGTATAAAGGAACTTGAACACATGTAAGTAAAGCAATGCACACGTGCACGCAATGTGTATATAAAGGAACTTGAACACATGTAAGTAAAGCAATGCACACGTGCACGCAATGTGGTATATAAAGGAAGATGTAAGACAATGCAAATGAGGAGGCACACGTGCCTATGCAAATGAGCGAGGCACACGTGCCTATGGGAATGGGGCATACGTGCCTATGGGAATGAGGCACACATGCCAATACAAACGAGGCACACGTGCCTATGCAAATAAGGAGGCACACGTGCCAATGAAAATGGGGAGGCACACGTGCCTATGGGAATGAGGCACACATGCCAATGCAAGCGAGGTACCCGTGCCTATGCAAAGTGGGGAGGCACACGTGCCTATGCAAATGATAAACGATGCAAGTGTGACACGCATGCCACATGGAATGGAAAATGATGCAAACGATGCGAATGAAACAGATGAGACACGCATGCCTCATAAGAACGTAAAATGACGTAAGTGTGACATACATGCCACAGGGAACGTAAAACGACGCAAGTGTGACGCGCATGCCACACAAAATGTAAAACAATGCAAGTGTGACACGCATGCCACACAAAATGTAAACAATGCAAGTGTGACACGCATGCCACACAAAATGTAAACAATGCAAGTGTGACACGCATGCCACACAAAATGTAAACAATGCAAGTGTGGTACGCATGCCACACAAAATGTAAACTATGCAAGTGTGACACGCATGCCACACAAAATGTAAACTTGAGTGTGCGACGACACACGTTCCTTCTTTTTGAAATGCATGATAATGCAAAACAAGGAGATGCACGACAACACGAATGATGTGCGAGGCGATGTATGTATTGAGGTGCATGACAATGCATGACAACGCTTGTAATAAAATGCATGACAATGCATGAGGGATGTACATGACGGCGCGACGCAACGCACCGTACAATATGATGAATGTATGCAATGCACGCGGGGAAACTTTTGAATCTTGGAAATGGAAAAAGGATACAAAAGGATACAACATTGCATGAATTTGAGTGCTATGCACAGAAGACACGGTCCGAGGTCAAAACGGAGGCCGGTTGAGCGTCGGAGAGACACTTTCTTGCACTTTCTTGGGCCATGAAGACCAGAAACCACTCATATTGCCTAAACAAGGCTGTGGGAACATCACCGGCTGGGCTAGGAGGCCACCGGCTACCTACCGGCTGAAAATAAATTCCATCGGCACAATATTCTGCCGGCCGGCACAAAATGTTGCCGACCGGCAAAAAGTTGCTGAGTCGGGGCAGATTCGACTTTTCGCTTCGGGTGTTTTAAAATAGGGTTTCTAAACCCTATTTTCTTGTTCCTCTTCCGCCGAAAACCATCTCTCTCTCTCTAGAGCCTTTTTCTCTCCTCTTTTCTCCGTTTCCTTGGATTCTCGCGCCATTTTCGTCGTCCAATTCGCGAAGTTCATCGCGTTTCGAACATTTTCGACCGATTGAAATTTCATTTCGGCGCTCCCTTTGCCGTTTCCGCATTTTTGGGACTTGTTCCCCTTGACTTCCTCTTCATTTCCATACCCTCTTCCATCCCGACCTTTCCAGCCATTTTCCACCCTCCCGGGGGTTGACTCTCGAGTTGACTCTTCGTATTCCGACCCGATTTTCATCTTCCGGCGATTTTCTCATCACCCCTGACATGGCCGACGACCTTCCACGCGGTGGGACTCCCTCGGATCACGAGATGGATCCCGAGGTCGAGCTCCTCCCCTTGAGCGAGCGCCCTTTCGACCCGGCGACCTACCGGCCGGCGATCCACATTCTACCACCCGACGGATTACGCCAGTTCAGGAGCTTCGACATGGCGTTGGACCCCGAGCTGCTGCTTCGCGAGCCTACCTCTCACCTATCCTCCGGCGCTTCCGAGGTAACTTTCTTTCTCTGCTTTATTTTTCTGCACTGTAGAACCTTTTAACTGTCAACTGCCACAGCCGATTAGATTCTTTAATTGCTTTAGCTCTGATACTCTGATGCATTTATGTATTGTAGTTGATCACAAACAAACTTGCAACTGATATCCGTTTAAGAACAACACGCGCACACACTGCACTAGCCTTGAATTACTCAAACCACGGCACACACCGTATTTTACTGCAAACACCAACACCTGATACCTGTTTGAATCTGAAAAACTTGCATGCATGCCACATTTGCACCGAGCCACCCAAACACGCTGACGCATCACACGTTGTAGTTCACTACAAGCACACCGGTACCCGGTATCTGTTTGAATCTGATAAACTTACACGCATGCCATATTTGCACCGAGCTACCCAAACACGTTGACGCATCACACGTTGTAGTTCACCTTAAACACGCCGGCACCCGGTATCTGTTTGAATCTGATAATATGCACGCATGCCAAATTTGCATCAAACCACTCAAACACGCTGACGCATCATACGTTGTAGTTCACTGTAAGCACACCGGCACCCGGTATCTGTTTGAATCTAATAATATGCACGCATGCCAAATTTGCACTGATTTTGACTGTTTCTTCAAAACTGTACATTTGATATTGTTTCGCAACTATTTGTTTGAAAATAGGGAGATTCCCATACCATCCGTGGGTATGGGAACACCGTCGCTCGTGAGTGGTACACCGAGCTTCCCGACGCAGTCCGCCATATTGTGGACCAGGGTGGCTTTGGCGCATTCTGCAGGGGGCTCTCCAGGCTTACGACATGCAGACCTCTCCTTGCCGCCCTGGTGGAGAGATGGTGGGACACCACCGATTCATTTCATTTGTCGGCGACCGGGGACATGACGATGGCCCCTTATGAGTTCTCGATGCTCACCGGCATCGGGGTAGGGGGTGATCCGATCCCCTTTGACATTGACATGGACGAGTGGACCGCGGCTCAGGTCTACTTGCTTGGCGCGGCACCGCCTCTCGCGCGTCCCGGCTTCGTCCGGTACTCTTGGTTCGAGGTGCAGTTCCGGGTCCAACCCCTCCTCGTTGATGCAGCTCCGATGACCCCTGAGGCCGTAGAGAGATATGCACGCGGCTTCCTCATGTTCCTTTTTGGGACGACCATCTTCGCCGACCGGGCGAACACAGTGCCTCTCTGTCTTCTCAGCGCACTGGTGGACGTCAGAGACATTTTGCATTTCGACTGGGGTGGCGCCGCTCTGGCCACCCTTTATGGATATATGAGCTCCGCCTCCCGTGGCAGCAGACAGTTGCTCGGGGGTTACTGGCGTGCTTGGGAGGTACATTTCTTCTCTACTTTACATTTCTGTTCTATATTTTCTGTACTCTGTACACTGCACACACTGTAGTCTGCTTTATACTTGCTGTATACTGTACACACGGCACACACATACTCTGCTTTATACTTGCTGTATACTATACACACGGCACACTCTGCACAATACACTGCACAAAACATGGCTCTGCTATTTCTGCTTTCTATTCTGTATTCTGCTTTATCTGATAAATGCAATGGTATTTATCTTGCAGTTGTGGGTTTATGCCTACTTTCCTAGGCTCGCTCCTGTACCCGATGCAGAGACCCCTCTGGTCGTCCCTTTTTCACGTCGCTTTGACGGGAGATGCACCCGGAGGCCGCGGGAGACATTCAGCTTCTTTCACCGCTACTTCGACACCATTACCCCTGCCGAGGTATGTTTTACTTACAGTTCATTTCAGTTTCGCCTTTCCACTGCATATTTCAATAACAGTAGATAACAGACTGTACTTCAATTTCAGATCACCTGGCAGCCTTGGGCTCCTTTGCCAGCCATGATGCGGGATCGGTTTGCCGGTGCCGATGAGACCTCGTGTTACCGGATTCTGCTCGAGAGCCCGGTCTGTCGGGCTTGGCACCTGGGCGAGCGTTTCCTACGCCAGACCCTGGGCTTACCTGAGCAGATAGTCCCGGTGCACCCTCCTGAGCACATGCGGGATACCGAGAGATTCACCGCCGATCAGATGGCGGACTACACCCTTGGCTGGGAGGCGGACGGCTACAGAGGCGAGGGGGATTACTCGGAGTACGTCCGGGC
Source organism: Camellia granthamiana (assembly GCA_036172215.1). NCBI lineage: Eukaryota > Viridiplantae > Streptophyta > Magnoliopsida > Ericales > Theaceae > Camellia > Camellia granthamiana. The sequence continues at coordinate 94,303,251 of CM069916.1, read as the reverse complement.
CTTCATCATGCGACCTCTGAGCGGCGGCCGCTGAGCGGCGGCCGCCGAGCGGAGAGGGAGAGACCGGCGGCGCTAGCGGCTGGAGTGGGAGCGGGGGCTGGAGGAGGAGCACCGAGGAGGGCTCGAGTCCGTGGCAGGGGTGGAGTTCAGTGGGGGCGAGGGACCGGTTGGCCCGCTCTGCCCACTTCATTAACTTTCCGAGGGCATGGTGGGGCGACCTATCAGATCCCCTTCGCCCCTCCGGCGGCTGATCACGAGTTTGTCGGTATCCCTAACTTGCCTCCGGTATGTATTACTGCATTCTCGTACAGTTATTTCGTTTCAGTTTATTTGATATTCCACAGAATACTGATGCATCTGATACTTTCGCAGGCGTCTTCCGAGTACACCCGGCAGTCATTGGAGATGAATGCCTCCATGATGGGGATGCTACAGCGGACCTTCGACCTCCTAGCCCTCTACAGCATTCCGGTATGTTCTTACCACAGCCTCGAACCATACACAAACTACTTTACATACTCTGATGCACAACACAACATCTGATAAACTGCTCACGGCATCTGATACACGATACTTACACACTGCACTGATTCACTGCTCACGGCATACATACACTGTACTCATACACTGCATCCTGCACTGATTCACTGCTCACGGCATACATACACTGTACTCATACACTGTATTCTGCACTGATTCACTGCTCACGGCATACCCACTCCGTACTCATACACTGTATTCTGCACTGATTCACTGCTCACAGCATACATACACTATACTCATACACTGTATTCTGCACTGATTCACTGCTCACGGCATACATACACCGTACTCATACACTGTATTCTGCACTGATTCACTGCTCACGGCATACATACACTGTACTCATACACTGTATTATGCACTGATTCACTGCTCACGGCATACTGATGTATTCACCTTTCATGCTTTTTCAGCCGCCCTTCCAGATTCCTCCGGTGGGCGGTGCTGCGGCTGGACCTCCCATTTCTACTCGGGATGGCAGGGCATATCCCCGCACTAGAGGGAGGCGCACTCATGTCGGGAGCAGCTCGCGGGCTCCAGTTCCAGATGACGAGTCTGAGGCGGAGACAGAGGCGGAGGAGACCAGTGATGGCTCGGACTCGAGCTCAGACGGCAATGCCCCTAGTGGTGCCCCTGTTGATGACGCTCCTGGACCTTCGTCCAGGAAGAGGACCAGGACAGATTGACGGCCTCGGAGCCATTTTGACATTTGATACAGATTTTTACTGTTTTTCTTTTCTTTTTGCATTTTCCCCTTTTGGTTAGTAGTTAGGGTACTTTCTACTGCCGCAGGCAGATTTTGTTTCCAAAACTATGTACTTGAAAAGATTATGAAATGAAACAAACTTTTTGTCTGAAAAAGTGTTTACATTTGCGCATTTCATACCTTGCACTGTATTGCCTCATATTACACCTCAAATGTAAATGACACTGATCTGTTCTCTGAAAATTGAGCACTTGCACTATGATAATCGGATAACCAACCAACTAACAGCAAACAACTCATACAAACCAACTATTCAACCTGGACAATACAGCCCATACTCTACTGGGGATTGATCTGCATACAGCCCATAACACAGCACTCGGTTCGTTCTGCACACAGCAAACCATGAACAAACAGCCCCAATCTGACAAGACAGACCACAAAAGCCGACACGGTTGCAGTTGAAACACACTCGGATGTCCCAAATTTTCCCTCTCCTTCTCTTGCTTCGCATGAATGTAGAGAATGGCACAGCATTCTGAGCACAAACGATTTTGTGAAATAAAGAAGGGTTTTCAACCGGGGTATCGAGCCTAACACAGAACACAGCGAAGGGACTCAAACAAAGAAACAAAAGGCACACGACCTGAACACAACGAGACACACTTGGAAAAGACTCAAAGCCAAAATCGAGATCGACAAATCAAAAGACACGACACACGGACAGGCTTACAAAAAGACCTTTAATCTCGAGGAGCCAATTCCTCCGGGTATTATTCCCCACCCTTTTCTCATTTGTGAGTCTCACATCACTCGGCCCTCAAGCTCTGTTTTTCTGAAAAAGCCCTTTTCCTCACTTTTTCTCTCAGCGTACACCTCTCTATTCTTTATTCTCTCATTTTCATCCCTCCCCAGGGCGGTTGATGGGTAAACGAGAGGTTGTGGGCTCACGTCCAATACAGCTAGTTCACGGCTGTTTCTTCTGGTAGATAGAGTGCCCTTTTGGCAAGTATGTTAACGGGGGAAAGACAGAAGACCTGACTCAATTGTGCCCCTAGTTCGTCACTTTGACCATTTTTGTTTTCTTTCTAAAACAGTTTTGATCAAAACGAGAGTTGGATTAACACACTTATTCGATTTTTGACTTGAAAATCATGTAAACCAGGCTGTGAGCACTGAAAATTTTCCTTTTTGGGTCCAAACATGGTCCGATTTTGGAAAATGAAATAGTTTTCGAGAAAATAGTCAACTTCAGTAAAAATTTTCAAAAACTATTTTTGCGAACAATCAACGCTCAACGAGCGCGGAACTTACCCTCGAGACATACAACCTCGAATCGGAGGCAATGGAAAATTGCCCCTGGCTTAAAGGGGGGGATAAGGCAATGGAAAGTTGCCCCTGGTTTGGATGGCAACTCGGGGCAACTTATGGCAATGCATGGCAACGGAAAGTTGCCCCTTGTTTGGATGATGTCGCGGCATGCTGTAAGCCAGTCCTTGTTGATGACTATCGGACCCTCGGACGCGGAGGAAACAAAGACGGTTTGAATCAATATATGGGCACAGTCACCTGGGAGGTGTTGGTGGTTGGTCTTCAAGAGAAAGTTAATCACGTGGTTCCAGGTTGCTGCAATCAAGACATCGGATTCGGAGGAGGCAAAGGTGATCAAAACCAAGACATGGACTGAGACGCTATGGAAGCGTTGGGGGCTGGACTTCAGGATGAAGTTGCCTACGTATCCCAAACATGGGAATCAAGCCTTACGTAGTTCGAGTTTAGGTACACTCAGGTATTTAACCTCTCCTTTTTATGCTCTAACTTTTGCCAAGGTGCCCAATGTGGGTTTTCAACCTTGCGAGCTATGTTTTTCTTTTTCTTTTTCTTCTCTTTTCTTCTTCTTTTTGCTATTTTTGCTCTTTCCCTTTTTTCGTTGTTTGTTTTTTTTCTTTTCTTTATCTCTTTTTTCTTTCTTTTCTTTTGCATTTTGTATTTTGCCTTTGCTCTAACTTTTGCCTGGGTCGCCCTTCCGGGTTTTCGGCCCAGCGAGCCTCTCAAAGGGTAAAAAATGTAGCAAACCCATGCCAAATGGTTTCGAGATCGAAGCCTCTCCGTATCCAAGAGGGTGATTGTTGTGTCGAGTTACAGAAAAGTCCATCATGGTTACTTCACGAGCCTTGCCTGGTGGGATCTGATCTCTTTGATCTGACTTCGGTGCCTTTCGTTCGAGGGCTGCTTCAAATCTGGCCACACTGGCCCCTTCTGATAATTGACCGTTGAACGTTCTGAATGAGTTCGAGGTTCAAAACGAACGGGTCGAAACTTGAGGCTGAGAGTGATCCTAGGCTGCACAATCTCAAGAGCGATTCCACACAAGTCTTCACAGGACCGCGCAAAACGTTTTGTTTTTAAAAAGTTTTTAAGAAAGCGACACATCGCTCGCGCTGAACATAGTGTGGGACCGGCCTGGATCAAGCTAGGGTCCTTCTCGGTACTCACGCTAACAAACATGATTTCAATCATTAAAAGTTTAGCATGCCTCTCTTTCTCTCAAAAATGATCGAAGTTTCGCAAAACCCGAGGAATTACTTCCTCTTCGTTTTTATCACCACAGTGTTTGAAAAGGGTTTTTATGAAAAGCTTAGGTCATTACAACGATGCTTAAGGCACAAGAGAGTAGGCGAAATGTACTGTCATTCCATTCACATCCTCTGGCATAACTAGCTGAAACAACAACAAGTACGGAAATGTGATAGCCGCGGCTGTTTCATTCAGATTCCCTGATTGTGACTAGCTCCTCGACTGAGACAGACTCAAAAAGCAAAAACAACTAATTACAAGACAAAACGGTGTTTGAGGCAACAACCCCGAAATCACCTGGTATATTATACAAGAGGGACTGACTCATTACAACAAGACAGACCCTGCAAGTAAAAAGACTGACTCAATACTGAGAGACAGACTCAAAACAAAACAGAACAATGACTCGACACCCGAGCCAGAATTTACAAAACTAACATTAACAGATGCCCAAGAATGCGTGCCAAACGCCACATCCAAAAATGCACCAGGCACTGCCCACAAGCGGTTCACCTTTTGATTACATACTCGCAGTATCTGTGTCCTCAAAATCCAAGAACTCTATAGTGACTGACTTGGCTGAGGTGGGGGGGAGGATAACCTCGTTGTCAATCAAATCTTGCACCTCATGACGGAGGCGGAAATAGTTGTCGGTAGCATGGCCTGTCTGCTGGTGGTACGCACAGTACAGAGCAGCATCATGAGTAGCAGGGAGATTCTTCGGTAGGGGTCGTGGCTCCAGGGGTGTAAGGTGCCCCTTTTTAGCCAAAATCAAAAGTGCCCTAGACAAAGGCATGTTGAGAGGATGGAAGACCCTGCGCCCTCGGGGCAGGTACTTTGGAGCCTGAGTACTCTTGCTAGATGCACTAGCGAACGGATCGGCGGGTGCAGCCTTGGATTTCTGATCCTTTCCGAATGCAAGGTTGGGAGCGGGAAGAACTGTTTTGGCATGACGGGGCCTGTCCCGGTTCTCTGATTGACTGGAACTGCCCTCAGGCGGAGTGGGGAAAGCATCCTCCACAGCTTTTGTCACAACTGCGGATATCTGTTGCTTGTTCATTCCCCCGGCTTTCAAAGCCTCTACTGCCCACAGCAGTTGTTCGATAGGGTCGGCATTTGCCTTCATCTTGCCTTTGTCTCTAGCCTCAGCCTGATCTAGGGTTTGAGTTGGTACGTCATTGCCATAATTGGAGGCCATCTCCGGTTGGCTGAGCTCAATTACAATCCGTCCCAATAGTGGGGGCTCCTGGGATACAAAGCCTCCGGCATATGGTGCGGCTGGTGGCAAGGCAGACATCCCGTAGGCGAGGTCCGCCACGGATCTTTGAAGATCACCTATCATTCCCATTAGTTCAAATGTAGTAGGCTCACGAGCCTGATATAGCTGAGGGGCCCAGACTGGGTGTGCAACCGGCGATCTGGGTGGATGTGGCATATCAACAGTAGTCTCACTGTGTAGAGTGATTCCTTGATCCAACGCGGCCGTCATGACCGTGATCTCTTCTGGGTTCTGCGTCATACTAAGTCCCGCCGCGGCAAGGAGAAGACACTAGCTGTTCTGGATCAATTTTCTGAATCTCTGAACTGAAACAGAAAACAAGCAGTATTTCAGCCCCAAACAGATCAAACACGGGTGTAGCTGATCAACTGCACTCTACTACTGATCACTGTTCCCCAGAATCACTGTTCAAAACTGAACTAATACCCGTAGATATAACTGATTCTCAACAACACTGATACTGGTGCCCTCGGGTCGAATACCCAATCTTGCAAACTGATATGTGTGTTCCTGTAGAGATACACTCTAAAAGCACATAACAGGTAAATGAGAACCAATACACCCCTATGTTGGGGTAGGGTTTCCCTGTCCTATTTTGTCAGGAGCTAGAGTTTCACTACGCACGCAGCGGTTTCAAACAACCTATATCGGGTAAGCAACCTGTCCTAGTTTGGAATGGTCACTATGGATTTCGATATGCACTAGGTCGAATGGTCAAAAAGGGTGCCCCGGTAAAACCGGGGTTTGTGCTCCCATACTGGCAGAGCCCGTAACCGGTTAGCCTTATGGTCATGCCTTGACAAGACAAGCCTCCAGCAAACCGCTCAGGAATAGCAGATGGCCAACATGGTGTCCTAGGTGCACCAATGCACATGCAATGCAAAGAAACACATAAGTGTAGTCAAAACAGGATAAAACGAGTTCGAGTCAAGCTCTCTAAAATCCCCAGCAGAGTCGCCAGAAACTATAGACGTCCCCGTGGGCTTCGCTCTATAGTTCGGACTCCCTTTTGTTGTCGGTTCTTAATCTGAGCCAAAGAGTCCAAATCCGGCAAATCGTTTTGAGAAAAACAGATTTTGAAAGGAATGCCAAACATGGACTGCTTTGCCAGATACAGAGTCGCCACCTAAATGTTTTTTAATGGGGAAATTTAGGAAATCCTGACTCAGTGCCAAAGGCCACGTGTCCGTCATCACCAAAGTTGTCTTGGCTCGGGAGCTTGGGTACGATCGGGGAAGGTCAGCTATGAGCACCCTCTTTCGCCCGGTCCGAAGACCGGCCTCTACTAACCGTGATATCCGATTTTGAAAACGTTATGTGTTCTTATTCCGGTTATTAGCCTAGAATTACTATATTATGCGCACAGCAAACAAGTATAGACTAGATTTCCTAATTTGGAAATAAGCGTTGCATATCCGTTTGTTTTGAAAGTGCTTTGGAATTTGCTACTCGCAAGTAGGCTAAAACACGGATTTCAACGAGTTTTTCCAACTCAAGCAATCCAACCTCCACCCGCAGGCATTCAAGCAGTTTAACACGTAAGCATCTAGCCACATGGTAATCATGCTGTTATGGAAACACTCACACGCATGCGATATGCTAAAGCATAAATACTTACATTGTACTCCATGCCAAAACAATAAACTAGTTAGCAAACATGCATGTCCTAATTCATGTTAGAGTGACTAATGCATCGCATACAGAATGTGATTAGGATAGGCTCGGCTAACCCTAAAATGGCATATGAAATGCTACAATTATCACGTATTCAATTTGGAATTGAAAATACAATGCAGTTTGTATGATGTACCGAGCCCGGTGCATGTAAGACAAATGTATGGATGCACGCATGCATTGCATAAGGTATGCTAAAATAAACGTGCCCTAATCTACCATCACAAGCAGGTAAATAAAAGGGAGAAAGAAGTGGAGGTTGGAGGACATGCACACCACTCACACACGCTTATTACAAATTTGCCCTTGCTCGGAGGGACCAAAAGAATAATACAAATAATTAACTACGCAAGCTAATTAAATATTACAAATTGCCTAATTAATTAACCACGCTAAGAAAATCAGTAAACCGCCTCGGGAAGAGGGCTCAATGCATGCGCACTCGGATTCCACTCGGAATTGCACTGCCATGCCTAGTCTGCCTCTGTTTTCCCTGCTTTTCTTCTCTGAAGACTGCCAAAGTCTTAAGGATGCCTCCCTGGATACTGGGAATCACCACCGGCTAAGTAGAATGACTACCGGCAGTGATATGTGGCCGTCGGCACAGAATTCATCCATCGGCTGATAATTGATTGCCGGTCGGCACTAAACATTGCCGGCCGGCAATGAATTCCAGCAGAACCTGCAACTCACAGCAGCAGAGGGCAAAATCTTGCATGGCAATGTTTTTCAAGCAATGTATGCACCAAACACACTCCTTATCATGTTTATGACTCAAAGGAAGATGTGCCTCGATTCTCGGGCCACCAATCACGCATTTCCATGCATGATGGCCCAAAGAATCAAGTGTGCAATTTTTATGTCAAATGAAATGCAAACTAGACAATCAAAGAGCCCAATCCCTATCACCGAATCAAGGGACAAGGCATGCATGTCTATGTGTGCAATCCTAAGCATGTCAACTAGTATGCAACATGGGATGCAAGCAAGAATGCTAGTATGCAAACACACATCCAAGGCAAGCATGCAAACTAAGCAAAGGAGTGGATTTAAACATGACTTAGGCAACTCCAAATAGGCCTAAAATCAGTGGCCAAAGTGCCTAAAAAAGAAGGCCAAAATACACAAACTTATGCAAGTACACATGGCCCAATACTTAAGCAACTAAAACAGAGTTTTAACACATAAAACTAAGCCCAAAAGGGCACCTAGATGGCATCTAAATGACATGAATCCAAAGGCATGCACAATGGTCAAAACATAGGGCATACAACACATACTTTTAAAGCAACAAAGAGACAACTAAGGCAAGCATACAAGCACACCAAAGGGACTGAAATGACATGTTGAGTGGTTCCAAACCACCAAAATGATGCAATCTACACATGCTACACATCCATACACTTGAGGCCAACAAGCCCAACAAGCCACAAATACAAAGGAGCTATACTAAGCATGCCAAAATCGATCCAAACAACTATGGACAGAGCTAAAGCATGGCAAAATAAGCACAAATACTTCACAAAGTCAAGGCCAAAACATGCTTGAACAAAGGCTAACAACCTAAGACATGTTGAGGGATCAAAGAGGTATTACATGGCAACTATACTAAACATGTATGGGGTACCAAAACCAACTTAATACAAAGTTATAACATGGCCATATAAGCATGAAATGCAGCCTAGACATGATCAACACACACTTGAACATAAGGCTCTTCAAGGAAGCAAAATAGGTCCTTTTCAAGGATAACAAGGAGAGGGGGTGGCCCTCCCCTTTTTAAGACTTCAAGGCACCATCTCCACCACGAGGCTCAAACACCAAAGTCTCGAAACTTGCACAAAATGGCACAAAATGAGGCCTTTCAAGGCCTAAGAGGGGCCAAACTTCCCCAAAGCACAAAACACTCTTAATAAACTATCAAGAGGGCCTAAAAACAGAACTTTTTTATGTTATACACTAAACACAAAAACAGCTCTAAGATAGGTAGAAATAGGATGCAAAAATGGGGAATAAAAGGGAAGTTTCTTACCCTTGAAGACCACCTTCACAAATGATGCTCCAACAGCCCTTCTTGGCTTGAATCCACCTCCAAAACACTCAAACAAGCCTCCAAGGGTCTCAAGTCCAAGAGATTGTGTGTTAGTGTGTGTGTGTGAGCAAAAATGGCACAAAACACACACTTATAGAGATAGAAAATATATCTAACCCTAACCCTAGAACTCAAGCTTTTCCAAGGCTGTCTAAAATGTCTAACAAGTGTCTAACCCTAATGCCAAGAGAAGACTCTCTCCTATATAGGCAATTCCCTCTTGTAAATCTTACAAAACAAGCCATCCAAGAGGGAAATCCCTCCATACACGTGTATGGAGGGGAAAGGGGTGGGTGCCAGCTATCACAGTTGGCAAGAAATATCTGCAAAAAGTAGATGAACAGTGGTCGGCCACTCAAAATTGTCATTTTGACAAAATGGAGTGCCGACCGGCAACAAAGAGTGCCGACCGGCAAAATATATTGCCGGTGGCAACAAAAACCAGCCGGTGGCCTCTAGCCACTGCCGGTGGTGTGTGGGGATGCCTCATAAGGCATTCCCTGCCCCTCCAAAGCAAAACACAAGTGTTTGGTGCAAAACCAGACACAAAACAGTCGAGTTCGGGGATCCTGAGGCAAGGCGTGTAGCCGAGAACTCCGGGAACTCCAAACAAACACAAACATGGATAATCACCGAGTGTTCAAACGGTGACGTCCAAGTCTTGAGGACGGTCAAAAATGGGGTGTCTACACATATTTACAATCTCTAAGTCTATGCTCAATTAATTAACCTCCTTACATTGTTATTATTCACTGAGCCTTGCTCACTCTGTTCTTATGAATATTTCTATAGGTGAGCCGTCGGAGATTGACACTAGAGTTGTACTAAGGTTCGCCTGTCTGCCAAGTCACCAGGGTATGTCTCCATGTGGAGGCCTTAATTTGTGTTGGGAGTCATATAAATTATTAAGTCTTCTGTAAGAGTGTGTGAGATCTATATGAATTCTGTGATTATATATATAACTCTGGGAATGTATTTAAATGCTTAAATCCAATTAAATCATCATGTATGCACAAGATCAATGGATGTTATCTTTTATTGATATTGCTTCCGCCTAAGGCCTCGTATATGGTTACATATTATTTTAAAATTCTGTTTTGAGGCCTATGTACAGGCTGGTCATGGACCAAACTTTTAGGAGCGGGTTTGGGTCGTGACAAAATTCCAAATGTCCATCAGCAAAGATTGGCTAGAGATAAACAGCCTATGCAGAGTAATGGACATACTAATGGTCAAATTAGTAACCAAAACTATGAAAGACCATCACCTCAGTCTTGGTATGAGCCTATTTCAAGGCTTATGACAAATCAAAATGCCTCATTACTTAATAATGAAACCATGCAAATTGGTGGATCCGGGCCAACACAAGAAAATGGCATAAGGATGCTCCCAAATCCCATGTTCGAAGCCATACTTGGCACAAGGGGGTTCACTAATCCTTTGTTCGAATTTGTACCCGAGGGGTTAGAAGGGCTTCCTGCGACTGGAAGAGATACAACACCTGTTCCAGCACCTTTCACAGGTCCTTTCGCAAGACAGGCTTAGAAGGGTCACCCATACCCTCAACAGCAGCCAGCACCACAGGGACAACCAGTCCCAAATATACCACCCTATGGACTAAGAGGACCTCAGACACAAGGTTATCCACCAAATCCTGTGTTTGTTCCTCCAGTAGTGGTTCAACAAGCACAAAATATGGTTCATAGGGACCAAATTGCTGATATTGTTAGAGTGATGTGTAGACCGATGGCTCGGGGGGTTCAAACTCCTATGTACAGGAAACCATATCCAGAATGGGTAGACAGGGTACATGAGTACCCAAGAGGGTTTAGGATACCAGACTTCACTCTTTTTTATGGGAATGGAAACCAGTCAACAGTGGAGCATATTGCTAGGTTCGCTGCTTAATGTGGTGAATTTACCAATAATGATTACATGAACTTAAGACTGTTCCCAAATTCTCTAACTGGGGCAGCCTTTGTATGGTATATTAACCTTACACCTGGCTCTATCCAAACTTGGCAACAAATAGAGGAGGCATTTCATGCCCAATTCTTCCAAACGGAGTCAGAAGTTTCCATGGTAGACTTGGCAAGGTTGAGTCAAAGGCCTAATGAGAAGGCTGCTCAGTTTATTATCAGATTCAAAAGAGCACGAAACAAATGTAGGATCATCTTACCAGAGCCTGAATTTGTGAGATTGGCTCAAAATAGTCTAGAGTTTAGGCTTCGAAAGAAGTTTGACTCAACTGAGTTTAGAGACTTAGTGGAACTAACCTATAAGGTGTCTAGGTATAAAGCATCACTAGAGGAAGAGCAGGATCGAAGTAATGCATCATACAAGACGTATTATAAAGATCCTAATTATGAGATTGATGCAGCAAAGATTGTAGGAAAAAAACTTGTGATCTGTGAGGCATTAATTCATAAAGACACAACAATAGACCAGTAGTTTAAAAAGAAAGACCTTCATAGGAAATACTCTTTCGATTTAACAAAGGCAGATGGCATTTTTGATTATTTGCTTGCGGCAAACTTCCTGAAGTTACCAAAAAGAGTCAAAATTCTGTCTCTAGAGGAACTTAAAGGAAAAGTGTATTGTAAATGGCATAATTCTTGGTCTCACTCAACTAAAAACTGTATTATTTTTCGGGACAGGATCCAAGAACAGATTCCCAAGGGGAGTTTAAAATTCCTAGCTAAAGCAGAAAAGGCTATGGGGATTGACACTAATTCATTCTCAAAAATTGAAGAAATCGCAGCCAATGTTATTGTGCTAGACTTCTAGAACTTATCCTTAAAGGAATTGGAAGAGGTCAATGTGCAAATGCATGTTGCCAGCCAGATTACTATCAAGAAAGATGCTAGAAGTTCACCAACTGTTGGACAGGGCTTTCCAGACCAGAGGGAAGACTCTAATGAAGAGACACTGGATAATGATTCTTTAGAAGCAGCTGTCATGCAAAGAATGTGCCCCAGGTGCAAATTGAGCTACAAGTGGTTGAAAGGGCTTCCGATTGATGGGGAACAATATTACAAGGATGTGCAAAGGCATTCTAAACCAACCAGTGCCTATAACAAAAGGCCATATCCAACTGGCCCTAGGCAGCAGCCATTCGTGGTTGGGTCAGCAGCCACTAGAGTGCACTCCAAGGGCAAGAGACCACTACATGAATTCAGACTACCCAACTATTATAGAATGGAGGGCAATCATCCTGGAAGGAAACCTGAAGGGAGTTCAGGTTATGGGATCAAAGCCAAAGATTGGCCCTCTAGACCAGCCTCACACAGGATGGAAAATGGCCATCTTTATGGAAGACCTGAGCTGGGCCCAAAATAGGGAGTCAGGGCCAAGCAGTGGCCTTCACAGGCAGCTTCGAAATTAGCTTCGAAGGAGGAAAGGAATAGTTCAACAACTGAGTCAGTAGGCTCAAGGGTACCTGGAGTTCCAGATTGGTTTGTTATGCAGAACAAACCTAAGGAAATACCTACTCAAAGAAATGTTGTTGGAGACCAGGATAGGATGGTCAAACCTCCCTTGGTGGCTCCAAATAATTGGGTGTTACTAAAGCATCCAAAAACAAAAGAACCAAATATGGTCCTAGTGATTTCTAGATCCCAAAGGAGGAAGATCTAGCGAAGGTACACTCAGTACTAGAAGGACCTGAAAGAAAGTGGAGAAAGCTCTTCATTGGTCCAGCCAAAGGGCCAGACAGAGAGAAAGAAAAGTCCAAAGTTAGATCATAGTCCAAAATCGACTCCTCAAGACAAAATGAATTACAACATAAAGCAGTTGGCCAAAGTTCACTTCGAACTAAAAGCCAAAGAAAGATCCAATTTAGCAGGATTGGAAAGGGCTTTGATGGAAAGTGATAGTGAGACAGAGGAAGAAGTTGGCCTAGGCCAAAGGAATGAGATGGTTGAGAAGGAAATTTTCGAAGCCTTCATGGCTGAACAGATATTTTTGGTCAAAAAACCAGCAGAAATAGACCATTCGAAGAAAGTTACTAGTACTGAAGTGCCAGAATGCAGCATGGAAGATGCTTCTGAAGTAATTGAACAAGTTGGCCAGGAAGAGAAGCAGGTATAGCCAGTCATCCAATTTGGGTCGTTTCCTCCAGTATCAGTGAATATGGAACATATACTACCACAGGAATTCCAAGCTAAAGATGAAAACCAAGAAGGTCAAGAGATTGACCCAATTCCAGTTTCTAGTGAAGACTCACAAGTGAGTATGGTGCAAGACGAATCCGAAGTGGCCATACCAATGGAAATTGGAGATGAAAGTGAGGAAGAGGTGAGTATTAACCTCTCATGCCCTTTTGAATATCCCACTACATCCATGACACAACATGTCAAACCCTTGTATATCAAGGCCTTGTTCGATGGGATACAGATGAACCGGGTATTGGTGGATAATGGGGCAACAGTAAACCTAGTTCCGAAATCTTCTTTGAAGAAACTAGGAAAGAGAAACCCCAGATTAATCCCAACCAGCACAACCATTGTTGGTTTTGCTGGAGACAAATAGATGGCTCAGGGCATTTTGCCCATCAACCTGAGTGTGGGAACCAGGGACTGCATGACGGCATTCTTCATTATCGACAACAATGCTAAGTATAATGCTCTACTTGGTAGGGATTGGATTCACACTAACAAATGTGTGCCTTCCTCTCTACATCAGCAGATCATGATGGCCTTGTGCAATGGAGAGACAGAGGAGATCAACGCAGACCCTCAACCCTTCATAGCTTGTGCAGATTTTGCAGAGGCCAAATTGTATACTGAATAAGTGGCACCACTCAGTGTACTAAGAAAACATGATGGTTCAGCTAAAGTGACTGCTGATGAGGAGTTAGCACACCTAAAACACTTAGTCCAGGAAAGTGCTGATAAAGAGTTTGTCACCAAGGATGACAATGATGCTTGGTTGTAGGCAAAAAGATGGAACCCAAGAGGCCAGATCTTTGGCTTTAATTAAGTTCTCAGTATTGGACGTAAAATTAATAGTCCAGAAAGTGCAAGAGCAAGAGAAAGAAGCCATGGTAATTGGCTATAAATAGGTACAGCAGCAGGTCAGGTTTTTGGCCTTGGATAAATACTGCGCATTGGACATTGAAACAAAAGTCTAGGAGATACAGGAAAAAGAAGCCTTATAGACAGACTTTGTCTATGAGGAGAAGGGAAAATATGTTGAATCAAAGAAACTGGGAGCAGGACAAAACAAGGAGATTGCTTCGAAGACAGAAGAAATCAAAAAAGAAGCATCAGTTAGTTTCCAGATGCAAGACCCTTTGGAAGAAGTGAATTTAAGGGAAGGTTCCATACAGCAGCTCATCTACATTAGTGCTTGGTTAAATGCTCTTGACAGGGACCAGTTGTTGGTGGTCTTGAAGAAATATAAAGATTGTTTTGCATGGTCTTATAATGAACTACCAGGATTGGATAGGTCATTAGTAGAACATAAGCTCCCTATGAGGCCTAATTTCAAGCCATACAAGTAAAAACCAAGAAGGATGAGTCCTGAAGTGATTTAGAAGGTCAAGGAGGAAATTCTCAGGCTCCTCAAGGCAGGCTTTATTAGGACAGCCAAGTATGTTGAATGGCTATCCAATATTGTGCCTGTAGTTAAGAAGAATGGTAAAATGAGGGTATGCATCGATTTCAGAAACTTGAATTTAACAACTCCAAAAGACGAGTACCCCATGCCCATAGTAGATTTATTGGTGGATAGTTCAGTAAGGGACAAGATTTTATCAATGATGGATGGGCACTCTGGTTATAACCAAATCTGCAATGCAGAAGAGGATATCCACAAGACAGCATTCAGATGTCCTCGGAACATTGACACCTTCGAATGAGTTAAAATGCCATTTGGTCTGAAGAATGCTGGGGCTACATATCAACGGGCTATGAACACTATCTTTCATGACCTCATTGGAGGATATTTAGAGTGTTACATCAATGATATTGTAGTAAAGTCCCAATCCATGGAGGAATATTTGTTTCACTTGGAAGCAGCTTTTGAAAGAACGAGAAAGTTCAAGTTAAAACTTAATCCTCTCAAGTGTGCTTTTGGCGTATCAGCTGGAAACTTCTTAGGCTATGTAGTACACAAGAAGGGAATACAGATTGATCAGAACAAAGCTAAAGCTATCATTGAAGCCAGACCTCCATCAAGTAAGAAAGAATTACAAAAATTCCTTAGACAGGTTAATTTCTTCGAAGATTCATTTCTAACACTGCAGGGAAAACTAAAATATTTTCTTCCTTATTAAGGTTGAAAGATGAAGAGGAGTTTGTGTGGACAGTAGAGTATCAAACTGCTTTCGAAGGAATCAAAGCCTACTTGGCCAACCCTCCAGTGCTGATGCCACCAAAGGGTGATAAGCCCTTGAAGTTGTATATAACTGTAGCAGAAGATTCACTGGGAGTTTTCTTAGCCCAGGACAATGAAGAAGGCAAAGAGCAAGCAGTTTATTACCTTAGTAGGTTTCTAAATTCTTGTGAATGTAAATATTCAGCTGTAGAAAAGCTGTGCCTTGCATTGTATTTTGCTGTAATGAAATTAAGATACTATCTTTTGCCTACAACTGTCTTGGTAATTACAACCACAGATTTGATTAAATATATGTTATCTAGACCTACGTTGAGAGGAAGAATTGGCAAATAGATACTAGCTTTGTCAGAATTTCATCTAGAATATGTCCTCCAAAAGGCAGTAAAAGGACAAGTTTTAGCTAATTTCTTGGCAAATCATCCATGTCAAACAAAAAGCCAAGAGATAATAGAACTTGGTATGGTTAGTGTTGAATTATGGCAAATGTGGTTCGATGGATCAAAAGCTAATAGTCTAACTGGAATTGGTGTGGTGATTAAGTCACCATAAGCCGTAGAAACCACACATGGTTTCAGAGTGGATGAAATTACTTGTTCCAATCAATTGGTGGTTAACCAGATGAAAGGAATTTTCAAGTGTCAAAGTGTGAGCATGTTGCCATACTATGTTGTTGCATTACATTTGCTTTCTCAATTTCAGATAGCAAATGTAACTTATGTCCCAAGATTCTTGAATAATAAAGCTAATGATGTGGCTCAGAAAGCTTCGAATTTCAGGAAAAGGGATAATACTCCAATGGACATAAGTCAAACAACATATCAAAAGGTAATACCACCCTTAAATAAAAGGAATGTGGTCTTAGAAGTCCATCATAATGACTTACAGGAACAAGATTGGAGGCATCCAATAATACAGTATCTAGCTGGCCCATCTTCGAAAGCCAACAGAAAAATCAAATTACAATCTATGCAATACATAATATATGGTAATGCTCTCTACAAAAGGGGGGGCAGACGGGTTATTATTGGAGTGTTTAGGTCCAAAGGAAGCATTGACATCCATGGCTGAAGTTCATGAGGGCATCTGTGGTGCTCATCAGCCTGGTGTGAAGATGAGATGGCTGCTTCAAAGACATTTCTATTATTGGCCAACCATTCTTAAAGATTGCATAAAATATGCTAGAGGTTGCCAAGCATGCCAAAAACATGGCACAGTAAGGCATGTACTCATAACTGATCTGCATGCAGTTGTGAAGCCTTGGCCATTTAGAAGATGGGCTATGGATATGACAGAGAAAATACATCTACCCTCTTCGAATCATCATTGTTTTATTTTAGTGGCCACAGATTACTTCACTAAGTGGGTCGAAGCTAAGCCATATAAGGCTGTAGACCAGACCGAAGTTATTGGATTTATTAAAGATCTAATCCATAGATTTGGCATCCCAGAGACTATAACTGTTGATAATGGGATTGTATTTGATGGGAAGATGGTAAAGTCTTTTGTGGCAGAGTTTGGAAGTAGCTTTGTTAATTCTACCCCCTATTATGCACAAGCCAATGGTCAGGAAAAATCATCTAATAAATCTTTGAAGAAAGGAATACAGAAAGTTGTGGAGGACAAACCCAGGGATTGGCATAACTTACTGTTGGATGTATTATGGGCTTACAGGACTTCTCCAAGATCAAGTATAGGAGTTACCCCTTATGCCTTAGTATATGAGCATGATGCAGTGTTACCTATAGAAATTAACATTAAGTCCTTAAGGGTGAGAGGCCAAGACCAGTTAGTTCCTGAGCAGCACCATCAGAGTATGTGCTTGGAATTAGAGAACGTAGATAAAGGTAGAATTTTGGCCTTAAATAGCATTCTTTTCCAAAAGAAGAAAGCAGCCAAAAACTATAATAAAAAGTTCAAGCACATTAGCTTTGATGAAGGTGATTTGGTATGGAAGACAATACTCCCAATAGGGATTAAAAGCCACAAGTTTGGCAAATAGTCACCTAACTGGAAAGGGCCATATCAAATTCACAGAGTCTTGCCTTTGGGAGCATATCATTTGAAAATTTTGAATGGATATGTGCACCCCAAAAAGATTAATGGTAGATATTTGAAGCCTTATTATCCAACTGTGTGGGAAACACAAGGAATGTAATAAGTGCTAAGTGAAAAGAGCATGAAAACACTCAAATAATAAATAAGGATTTTATTTCATAATGAGTTGAATACATGTAGCCATAAATTAGCCCAAAAGTCAGTACAATGTTTTAGTTGTTTCTTTACAATAGACTCTTTACTCTTAAGAGATGGGAACAACTGAATGGTTGTAACCATCTCCTGTTTTCGATCAGCCAGCCTTTGGTTAGTGATCTGCAGTTTGGTGGCAATTCGATCCAAAGCCTGGTTAACTGCTGACAACTCTTCTTCAAGCTGAGCTTTCTTCTCCAATAGCTGAGCTCGAAATTGGGAGACAGAGGAATGTTGTTCTTTCAATTCTGACACTTCAGCATGAATTTGGGAAACAAAACTCTGGTCTCAGCAATTTCTCCTCTGCAGCCTTGGCAACATGGCAGATGTTGATGTAAAAATCAATGGTGGCTGCTGCCTGAGATAAATGGCTTGAAACAGTCATGCTGGATTGCTCAACAATTTTGCAGCACTGGAGGAAGCCATTCTTGATTATAGGCCTTTGTAAGGCTTCGAAAGGAATCCTTGAAAAGGATGTCAGCAACTCCAAATAGCTGTTCAAGTCTATTAAAGGCAAGGAAGTCCTACCACTGGAGGAAGAGCTCTCAAAAATTTCTAATAAAGAATTAGCTAGGACTAATGGCTCAGTTTCATTGCTAGCCGTTGGAGAGGTGGAAGGCATGTCAAAAAGACTAGCTAGCCTAGCTTCGAAGATGTCCACCTCATCTATTGACATGGAGGGTGCAGAAAGAACTCTGGTAGAAAGAAGAAAGGGCTGCATAGGAATAGGAGAAGAATGTAAAGTATCCCTAGCAGTCTCCATAGTTTTGGCTACCAGTAGGTCAAGAGAAGAGGGACTGGAGCTAGGTAGAGATAATGGACAAGGAATTGGAGAGCTACCAGTGTCTTCTCTATGGAAATCAGTTGTCACTGGAGATGAAGTAATAGCTGGAATTTCCTCAAAAGGGGAAAGAGCAGCAAGGCTTGAAGGAAGAATAAATTGGGTAGAGTTGAAGGATAGAAAAGGAAAGTATGAAGTTAAGCCAAAAGATATGGATGCAGGAATGCTTGGCCTCAAGAAAGGTATGGAAAATGTAGGACCAGGAAGTGGGAGTATTGTTTGAATTGGCTCCACATTTTGAGGTTGTTCAACTTCAGATGAAACTGAAGGAATCCCTATTGAAGGAGAAGGCAAAGTAGTTATTGCTGCAAAAGAAGAAATAAAAAAATAATGTTAAGTCTCAGTATCAAGAATTTGAGAAAGGAAGGTGGAGATACGAAAGGAAATTACTGGTTTCAGAGGTGGTGGCAATGATGGGAGAACTATGAAGGGAATAATGTTCAGCAGTGTGTTGCCTCCTCACAGCTTTCCTTTGGATTGTATCAGCAGTAGCTGCTTCATCCCTTAGTAGTTGTTGCTGTCGCCTTTTTTCAGCCCTCTGGAAAATAATTATTTCTTTAGAGTGTTCCTTCTCTACTGCTTTGACAGCTGCCTCATGAGTAGGGTCTTTGACCAAGTCAGAAGGAGAGATGGTTATCTTCTTTCTCTTTTTCCTCTGCAATGGTATTTCCTGCTATTTCTCTGTTTCTTTCTCTTTAATCTGGGACTCGAACTCCTCAGGAGTGAGTATTAGTTTTCTTTTCTTTCTCTGCTGATGTTTATCCTTGAGAATAGCCAGAGCTTTAGCTCTCTTGGGAGATTCTTCTTGTGGAGACCCTACACCAAGTAGTATGAATATGAAGAAAACAAACAGAAAATTCTGAAAGAAAAGAAACCTAAAAATGCATACCCTTTTTCGAAGTAGCTCTAGTAACTCTGGAAGGGGGGAGTGAGACTGCGGGAATAGTCTTAGTAGCTGTAGAAGGTGAGGGGATGGTCCCAGTTTCTTTTGGTTTAGTCTTAGAAGGCACACCTAGCCCTATTAGTAAATCATAAGGATGTATTGCTAGATGCACCTCCATATTAGCCGTCCACCAATTTTGAAATCTTTTTAAAGTTAAGCCAGAGGGGAGGAAGGGAGTAAATTTAAACTCACTCAAGTCTTTCAACAGTTTAAATGTTGCCTTCTCTAGTTTAGATTTGGGTACTCTCAGGTCTCTGGCTGTGAGATGGATATTCGAGAGATTGCAGAGTGGAATGGGAATTCCTTGGGTAAGCCCAAATTGCCTGGCAAACTGGGAGGGGCAGTATACCGCAGACATGCACTTATAAGCTCGAGGGTTTAAAGTACCAATAAAAAGTTCCCTCAGCAACAAAATAGAAGCCCACATATCTTTATGCGATGGGAGGGAACACTCTCTATCAGCCAAGAATGTTTTTAGCCAAGTTGGTCCTTTATTGGCATCAAAGGGGTAAAAGAAAGTGGCAGCTGGGGAAACAGAAAGCTGATGGAAAAAGGTAAGATAGTAGGCAAAAGAAGCAGGATAAAGGGCAATTCTAGCATACTTCTCTCCATAAGTGCTAGGGTCTTGAACTAAGAACTTCAAGCACTTAGGCTGCAGATCAGTGAAGTATGCAAAGAGCCAGAGTTGAAGCATCCAGAGGAGACCTCCCTAGTTGATATCAAGAGGTCTTTCACAAAATTGGGAGCAGGCTCTATAGACATGGCATAAAAGATAAGGGGCCAAGGCTATTCGTTTCTTCAAAACAAGGGTCTTTGCAAGTGGGGCAAACTTGGGCATGATTCGTTGAGATGATGTACAAAAGAGAAATTTACACAACCAATATAAAATAAAGGAGAAGAGTTCTCGATCACTCACAGGGCCCTCCTTTCTATTTTTAGCCTTTACAAAGTCACTGAAGGAAGAATTCAAAGGTGGAAGGGAAAATTTAATCGAAAGGTCTGGATAGCTGGGTGTAAAAGGAGTACCGAGTGGTGAAAGCCCTAAGAGATGGCAGATATCAAGAACGGTTGGGGCCATCATACCACACCAAAACTGGAAAAAGTTAAAGGCCATATTCCCGAAGCAAACAGTGGCAGGAATCAAAAAAAGGTCTTCAGGAATGATAAACCTGGAAAGACGAAGGGCGTCGAGAATACAAAGCTCTTGTAGGTCCCATTCTCTTGCAAGCACGACCCTGTCTTACCATTCCTCCCACTCAGCCCTCAATGTTGGCCAGCAACGATGAGGTCAGTTCACCTTTCAATTTCTCCAGTCAAGCCCCCCTTCATAGAGAAGAAAATGGTCCTCCAAACGAGGGTACAAAGTAGGAAGTTGGGCGGGGACCTCTCGAAAGATAGGACCTAGGACATATTCTTGTTTTTCGCTATAGCGAGGGACAAACAGACGTCCGTCTATGGCACTCGATCCATCAGCTTTGAATTTAGCAATTTCTTCCTCAATACATCTTTTCAAAGCCATTGTTGGGCTTATACGTTCGCCAGTTGGTACTTTCAAGGAAGAAGACTCCATTGGTAACGAGCAGCAAGAAAGGGAGGGTCAGTAGAGATGAAGGGTTTGTGTGTTAGGCAAACAAGTGAATTCAAAGTACGAAATAAAAAGGGTTTTTAAACGTTTATGTCTGAAGAAAAACCCAGTCGTTTTATACGAGCAGAATTCATAAAGAAGTACTAAAGATATGCGTGCGAAAAGTTTCCCCTCAAAATTGATAATTTGGGAGGGAAATGTATCTCAAATACTAATGTTGGCTTCAAAATCAAACTTTTGGCTTCGAAGCCAAGTTTTGGCGCCAAAATCAAGTGACAAACAGCTTCGAAAATAGGAAGTCAACTTCGAAGCACATTCCCCACCTAAGGGTACAAGAATACCCAAGTATTTGTTTACTCCAAAAGGATTAAAAACCTGTTTTAGGTTTCTTGATGACAGTAAAATCCTTCAAAGCAGAATTTGGAATACCTTGTGGTTAGAAGTAGTTTGTTTTTGGTTTCAAACCAATAGTTGGTTTAGTAGTATACAAAAGAAATCACTTTTTTAGAATAAAACAGTGCAGTCTTTAAAAGTGGTTTCCATATTTTGGAAAAATATAGACTGTTTGTGCGAAGCAAAATTAATTGATTTAGAACTACTTGTGTTAACCATATGTTGGGAAATTGGATATGATCAAATCAAGTTTCGAAGGGCAAAACTGGTAAATTCGAAGCTCTGATTCTGAAAGGAAACCTAAGGCTAAAGTTATCAATTACACTCCATATGTTGGAAAAGTTCAAATTGGGGTTTCCAGTATCTCATTGGGTATGATCGAATTGAGTTTCGAATGATGAAATTGTTGAATTCAAAACCCTAAGTTTGTTTGTTTTTAACAAATGAGGTGAAATCAAACCATGCCAAATAAAAAGAAAACATCTTAGCTTTATTCAGACAAAAGCAAGCAATTACATCAGAAGCCTTCCTTGGCTACATATTCAAGTTCATAAAAATAAAGAATAGAATAAATGACAAGATCATGGAACTTGTTCCAACTATGGTCAATAAACTTTTGTTCATTTTTTATTCTATCTTCTATCTGCTCCAGGCTAGGCTGCTGAAGTTGATATGCTCTTACTTGATAAAAAAGTTTTCCGGGCTTTATTTCAAACTCTGTTTCTTTCAACCCTTGTTTCATCTCATCCATGTCCAAATCATCCCAGTATGCAGTCTTTATTCTTGAAATCATCATATTCATCGATGAGGTTCTCTGCTTCATACTAGATATGAACTCGACGAGCTGAGATTTGGTTCAAAGATCGAGTGGTGGCCACAGAAATGTGATGCCAATGAAGAAGCAGCAAGAGTTGGTCCAAAAACATTTGGAGCTCTGCTTGGGCGATGGGGCTAAGAATATGACCCTGGGTCATAGCATCACAAGCCCATCGAAAGTTCTTGAGAGGAACATCATCCTCAAGAACATTGAAGGGCAAATAAGAAAAGGCCGCAAGCAGAAGTTGGGCTTGCTGTCGCTGATATTTCGTAGGAGGAGATGGAGGGTGATAGGAGGGGAGAAACTAGTCCTCAAAGAGAGTATTTCTCAGTTCCTCCATCCAGTGGGGGTTTTGCGGAAGAGAAGGTGCAGAAGCTTCCATCTTGGAAAAGGGAGGAGATTGGGGGTTGTTGACAATATCAAGCCAGTCAGAAGAGCAAAGTTTTGCCTTCCGGGCTAAGAATGACGGGCTATACCCTTGAGCTTCTTATGGACAACGGACAGCTTGTACTATCTTCATAGGCATAGAAGATGTGTACCATGCTACGAGTAGGTTGTCTTCCAGACAGTGTCGGCGATCGATGGGTACATATGGGTAAACTACTGAACTCTAAGCAAAGGGAGGGAAAGTTAAAGGATCAACAAATTCGACGAAATGATGATTGATTCGCTCTCTTAACTTGGACTCCTCAGGTTCTGCCCAACTTCTCTAACCAGAAGCCCCAAAAGAAGAAGAAGCTGCAGCCCCATCCCACGCAGAAGGTTTTGGGTTAGAGGAAGAGCTTCCAATATCCATGTTTGCAAAATTTTGGGTTAAAGAATTGTAGACAATAGGTTCGTAATCCAAAGTTTGATAGTTTACAAAAGCTTCCATGACTTGAATATAGGAAGGTGGATAAAGGTGGCTAATCAATGCATGAAGATTCTTTCAAGGACGAACAGTATTATCAAACAACTCTTCATATGCTTGATCGAGGTAAGAAAAGGTCTGCTTAGCCATGAGAGCTGAACTAGTCTTTTTGAATATTGAGATAGTGGGAATGTTCAAGGGATAGAGGAGAATTTAATGCAAATGTTCATTGAGGAATAACGGTTGCATTTCTGAAAATGTAAAGCCCATGCACATTCTAAGACGTGGATAAAATACTTTGATCCACTAATATCACCAAATATTGGGTATATTAGTGCAGGGGGTAATGTTGGCTGCATATTTTGTATAAGCCAATCACAGTCCAACACGCGGCAGAATGAGAGCAATACAAGAAGACAATTCAAATCTTCAATCGTAATCATACACGTGGCAGTCAGTATTGGTTATTGTAGATTTGCATAGCACTGAATCAGCGAAGAGATGCAAGATGACGTGGCCTTAACGGTTACTCATATATTTAAATTCAAAATCATGAGGGAAGCCTAACTGCAGATATGGCATAGTAAAGCTAATTGTGAGGAAACATGATCAGCGATCATGGAGGGATGGTTCGACGGTTATAAATCCATTTCGACGGTTGTCATTGAGAAGTATAAATAGTAGAGAAGGCCCTAGAAAATGCCCCAGACTCAGATCCAAAAAACCAGTTTTATCTACTTTATTTTCCTTCTAGTTTTTACATTTCTTATTCTTTACATTTCTGTACTTCAAATTCCTACACTGCACTTCGTTCATACGAGTAGTTTCAAGTAATTTCTTGTTGTAAACCTCTACGAGGCTGATTTGGATCATTGTAAGTTTTCCTTTTTACTTAATGAAATATTACAATTGTTCTTCATTTAATCGTTGTTTGCTTAATTCTCCTAAACCAAGCCACCAGTAAAAGTCCTCTTCATTGAGGCTGAAAGAGCTAAAACACAATCGTCTGATAATTGGTTGGCAATTAATATTCTATAAGGACTGATTAATCCTTGCTAACACGCTCAAAATTACAATAATAACCTTCGAAAGCCAAAAAGCCAACAAGTAGCCATAATATCTGATTACAAAAATCAGAAAAAACCAAAACATAAATTAATTTTCTAGTTACTAAAACCAAAAAATAAATTGTAATACAAAATAATTTTATTTTCCTTGTTACTAAAACTAGAAAAATAAAATGCCACAATAATTTTCTGTAATACAAATTAATATTCTGTAATTGTTAATGACACCAGTATATTACTACTAGTTGTTAAAGAAAATAGATAGTATATTACTACTATCTGTCAAACAATATATTACTACTATTTGTTTTCCAACCAGAATACCACTTTTGTAAAAACACAGAAAATTAAATACAATGAAGACATCAAAAAATAATATGTCTTAAGATTGTTGGACAATCTTCACTGTATTCGGCAAAATAAATTATGTTTGTTGTTAAGTACACAACTGAATTTATTTTTCCAAATATAGTGAAGATTGTCCAACATGTGGAGCTGAGAGCTCACTTTTGTTTATCTATATTTATTTGCTTTTTGTACAAGCCTAGGGCTTAATTTGTATTGAGCTTCTGACTCATTTTGTTGTAACCAAGCTTCGTCTTGGAAGGTTGTAAGCCCGTAGGGCATGTATATCTGTTTATCTTTCTTCCTCTCTTTTAATTGGAAACATATGATGTTAGGCTTTATGAATGTATGATGCATATGCTTCTCTTTTGTATGTCATAATGAATTAATGGAAGATAATTTTATTATTGTTGTTAACATATAATGCTTATGGTGGATGGATTGTTGTATTATTTTTGGGGCGTGACAGTTGAGAACCAAGTGTTGAAATTTCAAGGGAGATTGTGTGTTCCAAATATTTCTGATTTGAAGAAAAGGATCTTAGAAGAAGATCATAAGTACAAGTTTGCCATGCATTTGGGCAATAATAAAATGTATCAAGATTTGAAGCAAAGTTATTAGTGGCCTAACATGAGGAAATTGCAGAATATGTATCCAGATGCCTTAAATGTCAACAAGTCAAAGCCGAATATCAAAGACCGACAGGGCTACTTCAACCTCTCCCTATTCCGGAATGGAAATGAGAGCACATAACCATGGATTTCATCGTTGGTCTACCTCAGACAGCTAGAGGTATGAATTATGTTTGGGTTACTGTGGATAAGTTAACTAAATCTGCACATTTTCTACCTATGAGAACTATCTATGATGCTTATAGACTTTGTCACAACCCCAATCTACCCCTAGAGGTTAGAGTGGTGACCGACCAATAATCATAGATTACCTACAGCCTCAAAGACCAAATTTCAAAATATTTAAATAATATCGGGGCCTGAAGCAAAAACAAAATGTAATTAACATTGTCCATTGAGCTGTGTATACATAATCATATTCAAAATATATAGAACATCTCATCACACATTTACAATGTAGATACAGGTATTTATTAAATACATTACCCAAGATCATAAATAGGACATAACAAAAGGTTGACAAATGAAGCTTAGCATAGCTTGACCAAAAGTAAAGGCTAAAGCCTTGACACAGAGGCACTTCTTGGGTGGCTTTACAAAAAGGGGTTAACTCCCAACAATCTCTAATGCAAGTCCTCGCGATGCTCACCTACATATATATATATATATATATAAATAAGAGGTAAATGAATGAGTTTCATATTTATTAAAACATTTTTATCATGGACAAAAACATTTTTTATGAAATATGTGATACATAAAATTAATTAAACCATTCATAATTACACACAATACGTTGTTCAGAGACATATCATTTAGAAACTTATCAGTTGTTTCAAAGATTATCATATGATGGAATAATTCCCAATAACATTAAACATATTTAAACTTGACAGAACGACCTCCGGTCCATTACTTAGCAGAATGATCTCTGGTCTAATGCATGGCACAACGACCTCTAGTCCAATATACAACAGTTGTATGGAACGACCTCTGGTCCAACATTTAGCAGAACAACCTCTAGTTTAATACATGACAGAACAACCTCTGGTCCAATAGACAACAGTTATACAAAACGACCTTTGGTCCAATACACAATAGCTGTATGGAACGACCTCTAGTCCATCTTATAATTCATAGAGAATTTATTTAAGGATGTCACAATAAATTATCAAATGGGAACTCATTCATTTATAGAAAAGTAGAATTTTCGAAAACATAACATTTCATAGTGTTTTAAATTAAACACTTAAGAACATAATTTCTGAAAAACTCATCACATCATAAGTACTTCAGAATTTCTTAACATATCTTATCATTTCAAAAATACTTATTCAGAAAACTTACCATATCATAAACAATCGGAAATTCATAGCGTATCTTATTGAATATTCCGTAAACAAAACATGGATTTCATAAATCATCATATAACATAGCCATCTCTAAAATCATTTATACGAAAATATCTTTACAAAGACATTACTCACCTTGTCTAGTTCGATGTTTCACCTCGACGTTACAACCTACGTATTGTGCATAACCAAAAAAATGAAACACAATCCCAATCAATACTTTTCTCTCTTATTCATTTACTTATGTCGATTTCTTACTTTGCTTCTTTAATCAACTAACTTATGTTGGTTCTTAGCTTAATAATCCTTAATGAGGTTTAATTCATGCCTAGGAATGCTCAGAAAGAGATGAGAATAAAAATATGAATAAAATGCAATTTCACAAAACATGTTGAAATAAGCTTGACCACTCAAGAGAACCTTTGGTCACTCGAGCGGACTGTATTGTCTGCAAAAATACAGGATGCCTGATATGTGCGCTCGAGCGGTCTGTAAAATTCTAAATTCTGAAATGCTGCAAAAATGGCATTAAACACATATTCAAAATTTGGGGTCATGCATTGCTTACTCAGAAGCATAAGAATACTTTGGAAAACACTAGTACATGACCCTTTGGAATTTATTTACTCAAAATCTCATCAATTTAACAAAACTTCAATTAAAATCTCATGCATGCAAAGATTTTCCAAACCTCTCTTTTTCTTTGAAGAATAAAACATGAAATTGAATATGGAAACTCATAAATTTCTAAAGCAACAAGCAAATTATAAACTTTCATGCATTAACACTTCATAACACAAATCAAAAATCATGAAATTCCAAATTATCTTTCATAACTCAATACTATAGCTCAAATTCTTCATGCATGCAAAGATTTTCCAACTCTTTTCCCTTAGCTCTTCAAAACATGAAATGGAGACCACAAATGCATGAATTTCTAGAACATTATGCAAGACATTAACTCATATGCATCATGAACTTCAAAATTCAAACTCAAAATGATGAAACCTTACAAAATCTTTCATAAACATGTATTAAACTTAAATTCTCACTCAAAACCCAATTTCTTACAATTTACATGAAATTGATTCCATAGCTTTCTTAATTTCAAGTTTAAAATGAGGATTCTGCATAAATTAAGCATAAATTTCTTACCTTAAGTTTTAATTTCAGAAATTATATCCTCCTTGGTCTCTTGTTCTTTTTCAAAAACTTGAACTTCCCTTCAATTTTCCAACACAATTTTTGGGTTTCTCTCTAATTGATTTCACTCTTTCTCTCTCTGGACTCTCTAAGTTCCAGCACAAAGTATAATAAATACAAACCCACCTCTTGACTTAAGTCAATTCTCAGCACCTTACACATATACACACACCCACTTTTAAACACTACACATGTGCACACACTCACACACCCTCAAAAGTTCCAGCACATTCCACATCTAAATTAATTGGGATTAGCTTAAACACTAATTAGTCTTTAGCTTAATTAAACACAGCTTAATCTTACTTAATCTTAAATAATCAATTCCTACATAACTCAATTAGTCTAATTAACCTCAATTAAGGCCCAATTAATCATATTTAATTTTACCAATCTGAATTAGATTTTTAATCGAACTCCCAAAAGGCTCCAAATATTAAACTAAACTTATTAAGTTCATCAATTTTGATTTCTCAAATCATTAAAGGCTTCAATTTCTAATCAAACTCAAAATTTCTGTCAATAAATTACATATACAAATTAGACACCTCACAAGCAATTCCAATTCAAAATAATCACAATTCTCAATCCTCATAACTTAATTAATTTAATTAATTCCAATTAAAACTCAATTTAATTCAATCCTAATTTGACTAAATAAATCAAAAATTCAAACTCATCAACTTAATTAATTGAATCGATTGTAATTAAACTCCCATATGGTTCAATACATAAAATTAAACTGGTTCAACTCATCAATTATACTTTTTTAAGTTGTTTAGGCATTCAATTTTTGGTTCATAAATAAATCCTTAGCAAAATCATATACGATTCAGACTCAATAATGCTTATAAATTCCAAAATTAAATCCAAATAATATGCAACTAAAATTCATGAAATTAAATCCAAGTAATTAATTAAGTATAGAATCCTATACACGGTGGGGTTGTCACAAACTTGGTACCATTTACATTGATGAAATTGTTCATTTGGATGGAGTTCTGATATCCATTGTTTCAGATAGAGATCCATAGTTTGTATCTAGATTCTGGAAGAGTCTTTAAAGAGCAATGGGAAGAGAATTGAGGTTTAGTATCGCTTTCCATCCGTAAATCAATGGGCAATTAAAAAGAATGATTAAGACTTTAGAGGATATGCCCCGAATGTGTGCTTTAGACTTTCAAGGAAGTTGGGAAACCTATTTGTCATTGGCGAAATTTGCATATAACAACAGTTTCCACTCTAGTATCGGTATGGCACCGTATGAAGCCTTGTATGATAGAAAATGTAGATCTCCGATTTGTTGGATAGAAGTTGGGGATAAGATTTTGCGTGGACCTGAAATTATGCAAACAACGACCAAAAAGATCAAGGTTATTCAGCAAAGGCTCAAAATCATACAAAGCCGACAAAAGAGTTATGCATATCAATGAAGAAAGGCCTTAGAATATTAGGTTGGCGATCATGTGTTCATTAGAGTGATTTCGATGAAGGGTCAATCGAGATTTCGGAAGAAATGTAAGTTATCGCCTCGATATATTGGGTTGTTTTAGATTTTGGAAAAGCTTGGTCTAGTTGCATACCGAATTGTTTTGCTGCCAGGAATGGAACAAATGCACAATGTGTTTTATGCATCAATGTTGAGGGGCAATCTCTGAGATCCATTCCACATTATTAATTATCATCGAATAGCTCTCGACGATAATATGGAGTATGAAGAAAAACTTATTCAAATCATCAATCGGCAAGTGAAACAATTGAGGAATAGAGAAATTCCTATGGTTAAAGTAGAATGGAAGGAACACTACGACAAAGAAGCCATGTGGGAAAGAGAAGATGAAATGAGGCAAAGGTATCCTGAGTTATTTTTGATACAAGGTAATGCAAGTTTGAAGGACCAAACTTCTTAAGGGGGAAGACTGTGACAACCCCATTGCGTAACATGCTTTTATTTATTTAATTTTGAATGTTATTTATGTGTTTAATGTGTATTTGAATGCTTATCTCTTCATTGTTGGAATATCCATTGTGATCTCTACCTAAAATCTAAAATTGAAGGTTTTAACGATTTCAGAAACCGAAATCGATAAGTTTAATTATAATGACATAATTTTTAGAGCCTATTGGGAGGTTTGATTAAAATTTGATTCAGTTTAGAAAGGTTAAGTTTTAATTAATCAAACTTACACTTTGATTAGTACTTAATCCTTAATTAACACCCTAATCTAATCATCTAGCATATATATATATGAGCCTTAAGATGGAATTAGCTCATTCTTGAGCTCAAAAATATGTGGAGAATACTTCAAGAGAGATAGAGAGTTTATTTAGAGAGAGAGAGAGAGAGAGAGAGAGAGAGAGAGAGAGAGAAAGAGAGGCTTAAATTTGAAGAATTTGCCATGAAGGTTGAAGAATTGGGAAGAGAGGCTCAAGTATTTGCTAGAATTGGTGCAATTGAAGACTTTAGGTATGTGTTTAACCCTTAATTCATAAATCAAAGTCACCAAGTATGTGAATTCAAGAAGATAAGAAAGATAAATACAAGAATTAAGCTAAGGATGGTGAATTTGAAGATAATTCATATATGAACGCATAATTTTGTGTAATTTCAATACGTTGAGCATAAATTTTGTTACCTATACTTGAATTGAGACTTGAATCATACATGTATCCATGAATTATGTTGTTTTGAAACTGAATTCCATGTTTTGAAAGTTGTAAAAGAAGAATTTAAGCCAGCATCATACATGCATGAAGTTTAAGCTTCAATTTTGCAAAATCATGAAGTTTTTGAGTTATGGGTTGGAATTGGTTTTGTACTCATGTTTTTTAAGGAGTTTCCATGGTTTGGGATGCATCATGCAAGTCTTTACACTTTGAATTTGTGTTTTAAAACTTAAAACTCTATTTTGAAAACCCAGAATTTGACCACACCACTCAAGCGAAGAAGTTACCGCTCGAGCGCACATTTCATGCATCCAACATTTTTGTAGAGACACTGCACATGGCTCGAGCAACCAAGTGACCACTCGAGCGATGCCAGTTTATTTTGAACATTGGCTCAAGCGACCATTGAGCGTAGATTCGGATCATCCAGTATTTTTACAGATCATGTGGTCCGCTCGAGCGACCATTCGTGCGCTCGAGTGAAGTGCTCTATTTTAGTATATTTTGAAAAGTCATATTCTAATCACATTTGCATTCTTATTCCTTTCTAAGCATTCTTAGGCATGAATTGAGCCTCCCAAATGAATTAATGAGTAAGAACTTGACATAAGAGAATTGAATAAGTTAAGAATGATTTGATTAAACAACGAGCCTCAAAGTGTGTACATGTTTATATGATATGTAGGTTCATCCACAAAGTAGTATCAACAACCAAACCATTGTGAGTAATATTTCAGTAAAGATATTTTCATATATGTTATTTTCTAAATGTTTACAATGTGGTTAGTTTTTCCGAACTTATGATTTTGTGATATGAATGAGCCTTCTATTTGTTTGATCAATATGATATCTATAAATGTGATTGACTAGCATGAATGCATATGATGGACCTAAGGTTGCTCTGTATAATCGATATGATGGACCCAAGGTTGTTTCGTATGTTCGATGAGATGGACCTAAGGACGTTTTGAGATATCTGTTATGTGTAGACCAAATGGTCATTATATAGCTGTAATGAATTAGACCTAAGGTCATTTCGTCAAGTATGATCTGTTCTGTTCTGTACATTTGTTGTATGTTAGACCCGAGGTCATTTCGTTATGTATTGGACCCAAGGTCTTTCCGTTATGATACGGTATTGATATGAGATTGATTTTATCTATGTATTAGAACTCATTCATACAACCTCTTTACTTTGATGTTATTCACTAGTGTTAACTCATTCCGTTATATATATATGTATGTAGATGAGCAGCAGGATGCCTAACCCTAGTGAACCTGTGAGAGATTACCTGAGTTTTGTGAAATCAGCGATAGAGTGCCTTATGAATGAGGCTTTACTTTTGTTCTTTTGCTTTCTTTTGTTGGTCATGTTTGATCTGTACATAAGCTTTTGGATATGTATGATGATGACTTGTGAATGATCTTTAGACATGTAATATTTATTTGTATATGTATGGATGTGAGTGATTAACATATAAAATGTTTTTGTTTATGCCATATATGTACAACTCATTGGACAAAATTTTATAATTCTGTTTCCGCTTCTGGCCCCATGTAATTATATATCATTTGAATTTTTTCTGAGGCCGTAGGTAATCTTATGGTTATTGGTCAGTTATTATCCAAACCTCTAGGGGCGAGTTCGGGTCATGACAAAGTATTTGTGATTTGGTGTGATTTTGTGACATTTTGGGATTATGAGTTAGAAAACTTTAATAGTAAGTTGTTTGCGTACAAAATGGGCTTTTCAATCAATTTTTTAAAGTGTGTTGAATGTTTTGGTACATTGATTGATAATAATTTATGATTTAAGGATTTCACAAAGAAATGAGGAAAACCCCCAATTTTCGTGAAAACCCTAGATTTGAGATTTTTAAATTAAAAGAGGGTTTGAGCTAATTAGTGCTATATGTTGAAATTTCACTTGATATTCCTTGAAAATATATATGTGGGATGAATTATGATTTATGATAATATTATTAATGATTCAGGGAAGAGAATCGTATGAAGACTTTGAAATATTAGAAGAATGTAGAGTAATATCTTGCATGGGATTGTTGTCGGTAATGAGAGGGACTTGGATTCATGAAAATAGAAAACATTTCGCTAGTTCTACTTGTTAATTTCTTGTGCAACTAAATTATGTTTTGGGTAAATTAGAATATTTAGAAATTCATGCATTGCGTTGCATGCACATGATTTTTGGGTTAAATGTAGAGTAAATTAATAGTGTGTGTGTGGTTTTGGAAATGTGTTGTGTGTATTGAGGTGCCCAATTGTCCTCTCATGCTCGGAGGCCGAAAAATGTAGGGAGGTTATTGATATTTTGGTAAAGGTGCCCAATTGTCTTTCCGTGCTAAGTGCCGGTAAATGTGGGGAAAAGGTTGAAATGATTTATGCGTGTCCAATTACCCTTCCATGCTCGATGGCTGAAAAATATGGAGATGTTTTTAAAAGGAAACGAGTGTCCAATTGCCCCTCCATACTTGGTGGCCGGTAAATGTGGAGGTTTTAGAAAAAGTAAGAGTTGCCCACTTGCCCTACCGTGCTTGGTAGCCGGTAAATGTGAAGAGTGTTTGAGATATGTAACATGGAGATTATTACAAAATGAAAGTTCTTGGTTATGACAATGGTTAATGAGTTGAGTCAAACATGGGTTACAAATTATGCACCTCACAATTGAGTTTCGAAACAATGTTAAGTCATATGCATGGCATGGCATGGCTTTGTATGAGCATAATCATTTTGAAATTACATATATATTGTTAAGTTTATTTCCTACTGGGCGTATAAGCTCACTCCCGTTTTATGGGCTGGATATCCTAAAATTCCAAGTGATGAAGGTGAACCATGATATCGTTGAAAAGTGAATGCAATTCAACATGGAGCGATGAAGCTTCTTTGATGTTGTTCACCTACAAGCTTATTTGTTGAGTTAGGATTTTATTTGTTGCAATCAAGGCCCTTAGTCTTGAAAGGTGTATGCTCTTATGGCAAATTGGACGTATATTTAATATTTTAGTGTATTGTAAATTATTACAATGAACTTAAAAGGGAATTTATGAGAATGCTACATATTTCAGTTTATAGAATTGTTCACTTTTATTTCTTGTTTATATGAATGTCATGAAATTGGATAATAATAATAATGGATTGGTAACAAATAATATGGTATAAATATCGGGGCGTTACATTTCTCTCCTTCACCACCAAGGCTTTCTCTTCCTTTCCTCTCTCTTTTTCTCTCTCTAAAAGTGTGTGTGTGTGTGTGTGTGTGTGTATGTGTGGTGTTTGATTTGTGAAGAAAATGCAAAGGGGTGGTGGGGTATTTATAGGAAAAATGGAGTGAAAAGTCTATAATGCCTATTGATTGGAAATTAATTGAATAGTTTGGATTTAGTTTGAATTTAATGGAATATAGGATGCTTTGGAACCTTAATTACATCCTTAAACATGATCTAGTTAAGATTAGAGCCTAAGCAAACTAGAGGTACAAATGAAGTTCCTAACTTTGGGGGTACTAGAATATTTTTTTCCATGATTTCATGGATATTGTCTCCAAAAGTGAATCAAACTGTTTTCCCTAGGTGGCCAGCCATGATGATGATTTAGAGAAGATTTTCCTTTTTATTTTTGTGTATATATTGAAGATATTTTGTGTAAAAAATTGTTTGTTTAAGAAAAGTACAAGTATGTATATATATGTATGTAATAGTACTAGTTTGGGGTGAATGTGTGAATCTAATAAAATGTAAGGGCTAGGGATTAATTAGAGCATTTATTTAAGTGTAGAATTTAATTAATTAGGCCTAGGGAAAGCAATTCAATTTAAGTTTCTCATTTTCTAATTAAAAGACGATCAATTGAACGAATTTAATTGTAATTCTAGGGTTTTGAACGATTATTCTATAATTAGGGAGTTAATTAATTATTATTATTAGGGTATTAAAAATGATTCCTAAGTTATCAGGATTGGTTAGGGTTCGCATGGTTCCAATTGGTACTCGTTTTTTATTCTAGGGTTCAAATTGCAAGTAAGCGAGGAATCGAGGGTTTTAATTAAAATAGTCTAAAGGTAAGTGCCTTAAATGAAAATACAAAATTCATTGGTCTCACAGGAACTGTATTCTTATGGACATGATAAGAAACATACTCAGTTATTCTAATGTTTTCATAAATTTAGGGAGTCAAGTTTTGAAAACGTTGTGTATATCTTAAATCGGGTTCCATCTAAAGTAGTTCCTTAAATACCTTTTGAATAATGGAAAGGGTGGAAACCATGTTTGAAATGTTTGCACATACCTTTTGAATTATGGAAAGGGTGGAAACCAAGTTTGAGATGTTTGCACATATCGGGTTGTCTAGTTGAGGTAAGGGTTTATAACCCACACTTAAGAATTTGGACCCAAGAACAGTTAGCGATTTTTTCGTTGGCTATGCTGAAAACTCCAAATGTTTCAAATTTTATTATCCTTCACACATACCTAAAATTGTTGAAGCTAGAAATGCAAAATTTCTTGAGGATAATTAGTCAAGTGGGAGTGGTTTTTCTCGTGTCATAGAGTTTAAGGAAATAAGGGACCCTATTGTGAAATTAATTAGGGAATTGGTTATTGTTCCAAGTGGTATTCCAGATATCATTGAAGGACAACCACTCCATACGGAACAAATCAATACAAAGCCTTTTATTCAAAATTTGAATGAACTAATGGGAATAAGAAGATCCACAAAAGAAAAGAAATCAGCAATTTCTAGTGATTACCTTGTATACCTACAAGAATCTAACTTCGATGTTGGACCTAAAGTTTATCCTAGTTCATTTTCACAAGCCATGAATGGAATCAATACCACTTTATCGTTTGATGCCATGAAAGAAGAGATGAAGTCAATGGCTACAAACAAAGTTTTGGATCTTGTTAAGTTACCAAAAGAAGCTAAAGCCACTGGCTCCAAAAGGGATTCTTCTGGTAACATTGAACGATATAAGGCCAGACTTGTAGCCAAATGTTTTACTTAAAAGGAAGGAATTGATTACCATGAGACCTTCTCTCCGATTTCTAAGAATGACTCATTTTGAATAATCATGGCCTTAATGGCTCATTTAGATTTAGAACTACACCAAATAGATGTGAAAATGACTTTTCTTAATGAGGATCTTGAAGAAGAGTTATACATGGTTCAGTCTGAGGGATTTTCTTCAAAGGATAATCACTTAGTTTGTAAGTTAAAGAAATCTATACATGGACTTAAATAGGCCTCCCGCCAATGGTATTTAAAATTTCACAACATTGTTGATCATTGTATATACCTAAAGTTAGTGAGAGTAAATACATATTCTTAGTCCTGTATGTAGATGACATTTTACTTATAAGTAGTGATTTGGGTTTACTACATGAAACAATAGGATTTCTTTCTGAAAACTTTGAAATGAAGGATATAGATGAAGCCTCATATGTCATTGTCATAGAGATTCATATAGATAGATCATGTCGAACATTGGGACTATCTCAAAAGGTCTACATTGGAAAGGTTTTGGAAAGATTTAACATGAAGTCTTGTTCACCTTCTAT
The DNA here is from genome assembly GCA_036172215.1 of Camellia granthamiana. Lineage (NCBI taxonomy): Eukaryota > Viridiplantae > Streptophyta > Magnoliopsida > Ericales > Theaceae > Camellia > Camellia granthamiana. Next base: position 94,267,526 of record CM069916.1, on the reverse strand, counting down.
AGTACCTATTGTCAAAGGAGACAAATTTAGTCCAAGTCAATCACCACAAAATGATTTGGAGAAAGAGCAAATGAAAAACATACCTTATGTATGTGCAATAGGTAGTCTCATATGTATGCTCAGGTTTGTACAAGACCTAATCTTGGGTTTATGGTAGGAATATTAGGCAGATAACAAAGTAATTTAGGCCTTGAACACTAGAAAGCTGCTAAGAAGGTTATGAGGTATTTGCAAGGAACTAAGAGCTATAGGCTTACATATAGACATGCAAATTCATTAGGGATGATTGGATATTTAGATTCAGATTTGCTAGATATTCAGACACTAGAAAGTCCACTTCAGGATATATCTTTATTCTTGCTGGAGGGGCTATATCTTAGAGAAACATCAAGCAATCCATAACTGCTTCGTCAACTATGTAAGCGGAATTTGTTGCATGCTATGAAGGCCTTATGGTTAAGGAATGTTATCACAGGACTAAGGATTGTTGATTCTATATCAAGACCCTTAAGGATTTACTGTAATAATTTGGCTGCAATTTTTGTTTTTGTTTTTTTTTTTTTTTTTTCTCTCTAAAAACAACAAAAGTGGCAGCCAAAATAAACACATTGACATAAAGTATCTTATTATCCGAGAGAAAGTGAAGATACAAGATATTGTTATTGAGCACATCAACACTGAGCTTAGTGTTGCAAATCCCATGACAAAAGGATTGCTGGCTAAAGTACACGATGATCACGTGGTTCATATGGGACTAATTAACTCTTTTGATGTTTGATTTTACTTTCTCATTTCAAGGGATTCACAATTGAAAACAATATTTATTTAGATAATAAATTCATGACATTTGATTGTTCACTTAAAGTATTTGTCATGTTTATTATCCGTTGAGATAAATAAAGTAGGACCCGAATGACTAATTGTTGATCATTTGTAAATAAAGTATTTTACTAAGTACTCATTGAGAAGTGTCATACATTGTAGGGGTGGTCGTGGGTCAATTGCGGCCACGGAACCTCTAATCCGCCATCCGTCTACCAAATTGGTGGATTGGAGAAAATCAATCTGCATCCGTCAGCCAGCCAATTCGGTGAATGTGGATTGAGCTAATTGGCGGATTAATGGATTGATGCGAATCGGTTTGGCGGTTTAAAATTTTATAAATTTTCAAAATAATTCAACTTGTGCACTTCCTTAAAAAAAAAAAAAAAAAAAAAAAAAAATGAACAGAATATTATAATCACTGCATGTCTCATCCAAAGAAAAAAAGTTTGAAACTTTAAAATAATACAATCACTGCATGCCTCATCCACATATTACAATTGCAATATGCCTCATTCGCGTAAAGTATTACAATATGTAGTTCTTAAAATATAAAAACAATTCAAATCACCAAAACCATGAACAGAATAGTAGTAGAGATTGTATGCTTCTGTATTGTTACATGTATATCTGTTTTTGAAAACAAAAACTACTAGCATATATCATATTTTTTATTTTTTATTTTTAGAGTTGGATTTAAAAATCAAAAAATATAGATAAGTAATACATTTATTTTTTTCAATTCAAAAAATATATTCAAGTTGAAAACTTTTTTTTTAACAGAATATATTCAACAGAATATTTAAACTCTTTTTCAATTGAAAACACAAACAGAATATCTAAACAAATTGAAAATACAAAGTCTTACAAATTATTAGGGGTGCTCGTAGTTTGGCAGTTCGGTTGTGGTCAAAGGAATCTCAAATCTGCCATATGTCAAAAATTAGGCGAATTGGAAAAAATCAATCTGCAACCGTCTGCTCGTCATCACGCATCCGTCCAAAATGCAACGGATCTGTTCAGTTCGGTCGATTTGGACGGATCAGTGTATCCGCTAATTCGTAGAAGGAAATGTCTATTAAATGGAGCACAACTACTATGATTCGTGTAAAATACTTACCAATAGTGTGTGAAGTTTTCAATATTAAAATTTAGGCAAATTTAATTACCATAATTTAGTATATATCACCCAATACAGCATTCATGTGATTTGTGAACCAAGTGAGAGAATGTAAGCCAAATCTCTTTTTGAGGAGACTTAATGTGGCCTGCATACACATTAATATTATAAATTATATATTATGTATTATTTGTATATTTGTCATTTCCTTTATTGTTTATATTAAGATATGGTTGATAATTATGAAGGTTGCCTAAACCCTAAGAATTCTAATGGTGATTGGGTAAGGCCTATCAATTTTCACTAACCGATGCATTTCCTTGATAGAAGGAAACTGATATGGTTCATCTAAACAGGGTATCTATCTATAAGGGTTGCTAACCTAGCAGCTACAAATAGGCCTATGGTTTTCCATCAACTATGAACTCAAGTTCTACATAGATTAAAAGACACTTATTCTTAAAGTGTGAGTAAGCAATATAATATTGAGGGATTAAAGAAGGTATATACACAGCACACTTGATCAACAATAGTTGGAGGTTAGTATAATATTTTCCGCTGTATATCTATACATATATGATAGTCATTATATTATATGTACGTCTATGATTTTCTTACAGTATTCACGATATCCGGTTACAATAAATTCAAGTTGGACAAGGACGATGATATTCAAAACATGTTCTGCCTAGCCAAGTCGTTCGGGATTGAACATATTGATGTCATTGTTCGAGCACGAAGCACGGGTTCTTTTGCTAAAAGTGATGGTTACGAATGCGCGCAGTGTTGCGGTGCGGACTGGGAGGAATCTGCATACCGGTTCTGAGTTGGTGGCTAACGTTGTGGTGGACCATGTGCTTGATAAACCACTAACACGTCCATCCAACATTCTATACGACCTGAAAAAGATTACAGATTAAATATAAAATACTTCATTGTAAAAATAAATAAATCTATATATAAAAAATAAATAAAATAAAATTTATCTATGATGCAGGTGCAATTAGGATTTAATCACCATCAAATTCATATATAAAATAAAGTAATTTTGTTTTCTCATTTTAATTTTTTTATATTGCTAGTACAGAGGGATTACCAAAAAAAAAAAAAAAAAGATTTAAAAGAACTTAGAGGAAGTCAATGAGGTCTGCAAGAATGGATGGAAGAAAGTGTGATTAAGGGTTGTTTTGGTAATTAATTTTTTTAGTATTTTTTATTTTTTACAAAAAGACGTAAAAAAAATGGGAATTTTTTTTTTATAATCATTTTTTCACTAAAATGTTGCCTTCTCAAAATAAAAATAAAAATAAAAACTTAAGAAAAAAAAAAGAGTAAATTAGGACTGATAGTCTTGAATCGAAAACAAAGAGGATTTTTTTTTTTTTTTTGGGTATGGAAAAAAAATTTAATGACTCGACAAACTTTTCCCATTGAGATAACTGTAGAAAAATCTAAGCAAAGGAGAGTATAAGATATTAGATCCAGTAGATAATTTTTCGTTGGTGAGAGGTCCACATTTTATGAAATAGTTTGATAAGAAGTCATTTTGTTTGTTTTGAATGACATTTTGTTTCAAATTTTACTCTTTAATTTATCTATTGACTTCTTTTTTATCTGTTGACTATCTGTTGAAAAAATTTCCCTATCTGTTTAATTGTTTTACTATCTATTCAATTTTTTTTTACCTTATATATTTAATTTTTTAATTTTTTCAACTCAAATTTCCCTTATCTATTTAAATATTTTTCCAAATAAAATTCTATTTGTTCAAATTTATATCTATTTGTTCAAATTTTTTGATTATCTGTTCAAATTTTTTCCCTTTATCTATTCAAATATTTGTCCAAATTTTATTATATGTTTAATTTTTTTCTATATGTTAAAATACCCAACCAAACCAAACCAAATTATATTCTATCTGTTGAAATACAGACCCAAACTAAACCCTATGTGTTCAAATTCTTTTTCTATTTCAAATGTCTTTTCTCTCTTTCATTCCTCATCTGTTCCACACAAGAAGAAAAAAAAAATTGTAATCTTGCACTCAGTTTCATCATCATCACCATCAACAAAACAAAAAAAAAATAAAAACAAAAAAATAAAAAGGATTTGAGATAATATAATCCCCCCCAAAAAAAAACACTAGATCTAAGAAAAATACAATCTCATCGCCATCAATCTCGTTTTTCTCCAAGTAAGATCCAGACAATCAATTTGCCCAAGATTCTGACCCCTCCTTGCAAGCAGTTGATCGCTCAAGCACTCAATGGTTCTGGCAAGACTACTTGTTTTGTGCTCGGCATGTTGAGTCGCATCAATCCCAAACTCATTGCTCCTCAGGCTCTCTGTATCTGCCCAAAAATATATGTGAAATATTAGAGAGGCTCTCATTAATCATAACTTCTATTTTCTCTGCATCATATTATTCATATATCATAGAACAGACATTTTAACAAACACAAACATATATATTGGTTAGATCAGTGCGATCAATTGTGAATATAACCAAACAGATTGATCGCGCCAATCTAACCAACATGATGGAAACTATAATGTTTTAGATTTGAAAATGAACACAAAAAATTAAAAATTAATTGATCTGAATTGAAGAAGAAGCAACTTTTCTGGCAAGTAATCAATGAATTCAACCCCACCACCACCACCTTGTTTGGGCTTCGACTTCGGCCTCCAATTCCTTCTCATCCACTTCAACACAGCAAGGAAGAAACAGTCGGCTTCCTTGACAACTGCAGTAAAAGATAGACGATGTAGCCTCCTCCTCCTCTTCCACACTGTCTCAGCCACCACCAGCATGTCCCTTGCACTATGTTCGTAGATTTGGTTTCTTTGTTCTTCGATCCGACCATCCATAGCGTCGCCAGCAGTCCAACATCGACTCCAATATCATGGCCGTCATCTCGTAGAACTGGAGCTTGAAGAAGACGGCGGTGGTCACTGTGGAGCTTGATGAAACTGAAGACGAGGGTGTTTAGAAAAGTGAGAGAGGCGGCGACAGAGGAAGGAGATCGCCGAAGGAGGAGAGATGAAGGTAGATGAAGGTAGCGTCATGCAAAATACCGCTCTATCTACTAACCACAGATTGAATTTTAAAATTTATAATCTGCATTTCAAATTGTTTCGCTCCGTTATAATTAATACATATATATTTTTAACTTCTAATGAAATATTAAAGTAAAAATGAATATGAGAGAGAAATTTAAGATGTGAAACTTGTTACAAATTAATAATTATATATATGAAACATATTATATAAAATTAATTTGTGTTATATATATAAAAAAAATATTACGAAAATTAGTGTTGTATATTATGCAAATATTTAATAATTGGTTAGAATATTTTTCAATCCGCCCAAAACGCGATTTGCCAACCCATTCGTCAATCTGCCATTCAGTTTGTAATTTTATTCTTAACCACTCAAACTATGTCGCGCACACCTCTAAAGAAAGAGACGTTCGGTTTAGTTAGAAAAGGGTTTGGTTTGGGAAATGATATATATATATATATATACACACGTGGTAATTTGGTCATTTTGTAAAATTATGTTCTTATGGACAAAGTATTTTAAAGTATGGACATTTAGACAACGAAAATTCAAAATTAAATTTATGGATAGAGTGTCCTTTTCCATTTTAATTCCCACATTAAGATGCCTTGTTTAGTTTGATTTTCACAAATTATTTTTTACGTATTTGAAAAACAATAAATTAGTGTAATTAAAATAAATATTAAAAAGATATATTTTTAAATTTATTTCTATCTTTTAAAAAGATAAAAGAGACAATTCCAAAAAGAAGGAAAAAAAAAAAAAAAAAAAAAAACTCTCGGTTTTGAGTCTTGTAAAAAAATAAACTCTAAATTTTTAATTTTGTCAATTTAAACCCCAATTTTTTGATTTGTTTTCAATCTAAACTATTTATCTATTTTTGTTAGATAAAACTAATAGAAAATGAGTGTTTTAGTCATTAAATTCAATGTAGATATTTATAAAATGCTTAAAATATTCTTTTTCATTGAGTTTAATAACTAAAATACTATTTTTCTTATCCATTTCTTAATGGAAATAGGCAAATAGTTTAAATTAGAAACAAATCAAAAGTTTAAAATTTCAACTGATAAAATTAAAAATTCAAGATTTAATTAGTTATAAGGGTCAAATTCTAAGATTTTTTTATTTTTTTATTTTTGTAATTTTTCCATGATAAAACAATATCAAAGTATAAATAATTTTTATTTTTTAACTTTTTTGTACCAAGTTAATTTTTAGTTTTTTTTAAACAAATTCTTGAAAATAGAGGCATCTGCACCAATTACAACCATCAATAGAAGAAAAATAAAAAGAGAAATTACATCCCAGATTAAAAAAATAAATAAATAAATAAAAATAAAATTACAAAAACATGAACTCTCAAAATTTTTCACTTATACCCTATCATATATGACTTACACCCCATATATTTTTATAATTTTATTTTTTTATTTTTTTATATCTCACTACACTGTAATTTCTCCAAAACCAAATGCTGAATCAATCAAAACTTTTTTTTCTGATTTAAGCAATCAATGCTCAATACTGGTTGGGCCTTAAAACGGCTGCTCTGGTTCTAAGTGCTATAAGTCATGTTTAATGTTTTTCGTGGGCCTTGTGTCAATGAAATGATATAAAAATAAGGCACTGACCCTTCCTTTTGAACAGTTCAAAATTTATTTAATTTCAAAACAAAATATTTGAATCAATTAATCTTATATATTTTTAATTAGGGTCTGGACTGTCTCCAGTCCAAATCTGGGACAGTCCAGTCCAGTCCGGCCCATTGGGCCTATTTTTGGGCCCCTTTTCGATAATCCAAACCGTTCATATTTTAAGACTCGTTGAGTATATTATCCCTGTAAAAAATCACGTCGATCAGATAACAGATACTATGTATTCGGATTACTTTTGTTTGGAAAAAAATGGACAGTTAGAAAATTAACAGTTCATAAAAAAGTGATCCGAATACATAGTATCTGTTATCCGATCGATGTGATTTTTTACAGGGATAATGTACTCAACAAACCCTAAAATATGAACGGTTTGGATTAGCAAAAAGGAGCCCAAAAATGGGCCCAATGGGCCGGACTGGACCCTCCAGTCCAGATCTGGACTGGAGGCAAGCCACTGCCTTTTAATTATTATTAAAAAAATTATTTTTCTATTTTTTTAATTTAAGGACCTTTCACATCTCACTACCGTCGTCTGCTAAACTTCCGTCAAACAATCATTGGAAGCTCGCTAGAATGTTCAATATTGTTGGAAAGTTGTCGGGAATTTACTGGAAGCTCACCAGAGTGTTCTCAACTTCACCGGAAGTCATCGCAATGTCCAAAACGTTGCTGAACGTCAAGAATATCATTGGAGACTTATCGGAATTCCAAAACATTACTAAGAAAAATTTGGGAAATTAGAGGGGAAAAACACAGCAAAATTTGTTAATATTGACAAATTGACAAAATAAAATAAAAAAGAGGAAAAAAATTTATTTTTTAATTTTTGTAAGATTTAAGCAAATAATCTCTTATATTGATCAAATTGAAAAGCATGTTTTTTTATAGTTTCAAAATATGATTTTATTAAGCATATTTCCTTATTAATCAAATTGAAAAATATGTTATGAAATTGTAAATTTTTGCAGTAATTACATGTTATAAAACTGTAAAATTTTACAGTTTTAAAGCATGTTATGAAACTGCACAAATTTTGCATTTTTAAAGCATAATTCATTTCAGCACTCGAAAAAATTGAAATTGAAAAATTTTACAGTTTTCACCTCCTGTAACTAAAACTAAAAAAAAAAAAAAAATTGTATAAACTTGAAAAAAAATTCTATTAAACTAGGAAAAGAAAAGTGTGTAGCAATGGAAAAGAATGAAATATTAAGAAATCGAAGAAGAGCGACAGACATAGAGAGAAGATCGTACTCCAGAAACCATTTTTTGTTTAGATCTACTTAGATCTACTATAAATTTGAACTTTCCGATGAGTCTTATCTTGTGATCTTGGTCAAATTTGAGTAAATCTTTGTGAAGCACATTGCCGAAAACTTATCTCATTCGTCGTCGGTTAGGGCAAAGTAAGGAATCGGTAGTTGTCGATAAACTTCAATCAATGATGATTGTCGGTCGGCGGTGAGTATGTATCAAAAAGAGAAAGAGAAGAAGAAAAAAGTCTCAGAAGTTTTGGGTCTACATAAAAAATTGTGAGATTAAACGGAGTACACGTCCTTATATCAAGACTTATGGGTAATTTGCGCTATAAGAATTCATTAGTAATAGTACGGTCTTATAAATATTACTTTGAATTTTATCTAAAAGCTTTAATCTATGATTTAGATATATTTTACACTTTGATATACACCATATCAATTCAATCTCTACTATATAAATATATCATCCAAAAAGAATTGAGTAGATTTTTCTGGTACCGTAACATTCTTCATAAAAATTATAAGACAATGGATAGAAATATATATATATATATATATGCATTATAAAATTTAAAGGACTTCCCAAATGTACGGCCAAGGCAACAGCCTTAATGACATTGCAATTGAACTGGATCTGCAAAACCACTTAAGCTGATTCCCAAATCTACCATGTAGACGCATAACCCACACTACTTTGCCTTGTAATTTAATATTACTTACCCTCATCAGCAATATAGCCCCCACTTTAGAGCATCTCTAACCCACTAGGTATATAATATTTGTTAGTCAAAATATTTAGTATAATTTATTTTTTTCAACTCCAATGCACTAGGCATATGATTAGGCATTTTAACTCAACTCATATTCACTAGCTATATGTAGCTAGCCTTCAAGACTAGGCAAAATGTATTTAATCATTAAGATTATTTCCCTCCATCTTTGTTGCTGATGTGGCATTCTATAAAGTTAATAGTATTTGGATAAATAGCTAAAATACAGAGCATGGTTGGAGTAGAAATATGAAACAGTTGATAGGCAAAGTAAAATGTATACTTTATAGTAATGTTTAGATAGGTAAAATGTCTATTACCGTTGGAGATGCTCTTACCCACACTATTTTGCCTTGTAATATATTACTTACCCTCATCACCAATATAGCCCCCACTTTATTTAGGAGGGTAATTCGGGCGGGCTAAGTTGAAAAGTTGTTAAAGTTCAGTTTAAATTGTGGTGGGAGTTGTTGAAATTTAATTGTAAATTGAGGTTGTTTATCAAAGCTTAACCTAAGTTAAATTTGAATTGTCTAAGTTGTCCAAATTATTTGAATTCCACATAAACTTTTTATTTTTTAATTTTTTTGCAAAATTAATTAATTTGTTAAAATTATGCTCAATTTATATTTTTTTTAATTTATAAAATCATTAATAATATTAAAGAAAATAATTTAAGAGGGATATTGCTATGGTGGTTTTTACAATTTATGAGTGAAAAAAAAAATTAAGTTTATGTATTGTGTTACTTGTACAGATATTATATATTCAGTATAATCCAACGATCTAAATTATTTTAATATCATCTAAAGACTAATAATTTATATGTGTATTTAGGCCTCGTTTGGCAAGTAGCGTTTTTTAGTGAAAAAGTCAAAAAGTTACTAAAAAAATAAAAAAAGCCCACCACTTATACCAAAATGTCAAATATTCACTTTTCTCTCTACTTTTTATACATCTTTTCGTAAAAAATTAAAAAATTATCCAAAACATACTAGTTTTTTACATTATATTTTAGCTAAAAAGTCAAAAAATTACTAAAAAAACTTGTTCCCAAACGAGGCCTTAATATATATATATATATATATTTTGGGTTTTGAATTACTTGGATTGTTTGATGTCTTTGCCAAGCCCACCAAAATTTAATTCAGACTTCTGAATTTTTACTCAAATCCGTATCAAATTCAAAAATATTTTGCTCAAATCCTTAAAAAAAAAAGACTGGACTCGAATTGCTCAGGTTAACTTTAATATGGTTATAATTTCCAGTCGTAACTAACACTGTATCCTACGTGGTTAATTTTAGAGGGGCGGGTGAATTTATTTATTTATTTTTATAGCCAGATATTCATGCGAGATTACGTGTATCTTGACTAATTCTAAGATCCACGCCAGGTAAAAATAATTTTAACACGATAATATTTTCAAAATTTCAGTGAAATTTTGGAAATAAAATTAAAGATACTTAAACTCCGTTTGTTTTGACGTAAAATATTTTACTCAAACAAATAATTTTTTTATAAATTGATATTACAAAGAAAAATGTTTTTTTTTTTGTTTTTGTTTTTCAGCATTTGATTGACACTTAAAACAAAAATATTTTATTATCCAAAAAAGAAATTTTGATTCAATAAAAAGTCATTTATAACTTTTTAATGAGTAAAATATGTTTAAAAAAAAATAATGAGTAAGAGTCAATTTTATAAAAATTAACTTATAAAATTTTTAAAGGTAAGTCATTACTAAAAAAATAATATAAAACAAAAATATCTTACGTCAAAACAATGAGATTCTTAGTGGTTGTTTGAGATGATTTATATAAATGTACTTTTTAACTTTTTAGCTAAAAAAGTAAAAGAAAAAAAATATATATGTTTGGGATAACTTTTTAACTTTTTACGAAAAAATATATATAAAATATTATATCAAATATCAAAATTATCATATTACCCTTCCCGACACATGCAACAGGTTGTCCGTGCGTTTCAATTTTTGTTTTTTATGAAAATTTGTGGCTTATCGCATGCCACGTATCGCATGTGGGGACATGCAATGCAGCAGCACTAAGTAGTCTTTATTTTTATTAATTTTTTTATTTTTTTGAACCCACATACTTCCTATCAAATAATATGAATTTTTTTAATTTTTTAGTGATTTTTTAATTTTTTAACTTTTTAATGCCTCGTTTGGTAAGTGACTTTTTTAGTTAAAAAGTCGAAAAGTTACAAAGCAGTCAAAAAACTAACAATCTATACCAAAAAATCAAAGATTCTTTTTTCTCTTTACTTTTTGCACATTTTTTCGTAAAAAGCTAAAAAATCATCCCAAACATACTAGTTTTTTTACATCATATTTTAGCCAAAAAATAAAAAAATTACTAAAACGAAGCCTAGATATGTTAAAAATACTAAATATTTTATTAAAAATCACATATAAATATAAAATTCACACCATATAAATATCTTATAAATTTTGTGCTTATTAAAATATAAATATCGTATAAATTCTGCGCTCATAAAAAATATTTAATAAAATATTTAAAATAGCTAGCACTACTCTTTTCAAACCTCAACCACAATAATTGTTCCCACTTGCCCTATATAATGACATCCTACCAAAAGTGTTTAGTTTGAAGCCACCAACTTTTCAGTAGACTTGTTTGGTTGGGATTGTTACCATTTGTCGCACATTTTTTTAGGATTTGTTTGGAAAAAAAAAAAAAAAAAAAAAGGGGTGAGTTACACTCACACCTCTCTCAAATTGTGGAAAAGAGAAAATAAAATTAATCTTAAAATGATAAAATAATCAAAATTAATATAACTTATAAATAAACACTAAAACAAATAAAAAATAAAAATATATTTTAATATAAAAAATATATAACTTACTAATTACTAATAAAAAGATTTAAATATTATATGAATTAAAATCTCAACATGATTTATTATAATTATGTCAAAATATAATATTAATTACTCCTTCCGTCCCATAATATTAGTCCCTTATTTCATTTTTTATTGTCTCAAAATAATAGTTTCTCTTCAAAAATCAAGTACAAAAATAATATAAATTTCCTATTTTGTCCTTATTTTAAATTCATAAATAATATAAAAAGTACAATTCTGACATTGATATTTTCAAAAAAATGTACTATCAAAGGGTAATTTTGGAAAATTAATTTTTTAAAAGTACAATAATTGTACTACTAAAAAAAATTAAATTCTCCAAAAGAGACCATTATTTTGAAACAGAGGGAGTATATATTTTTTTAATCCGAAAAAAAAAATGTGTACTATGATTTACTTTTAAAAAAATGGGGTTGTAGTTTGTCAAGTTGTAGGTTTGAGGCGGCCCGAAAAATAAATAAATAAATAAAGAAGGTGGCCTCACGTGAGCAGTCCGATGGCATTGACCAAGCGCTGCGCAACAAAAGGGGAGTGCGGTAGGTTATTATCATCAACCAACCGACAAAGAAAACTGTCCCAAAAAAAAAAAATGAGGTAAATTACAAATAGATTTTGAGATTTGTTTAAATTACAGATTATCTCTTATAATTTAAAAAATTATAAATACATTTTGCTTAGTATTTTTTATTTAATAGAATTAATTAAGGAAATAAAATTCATAATTGTACTCATATATAATAATAAAACTACATAAATTATTAATTGAAACATATTTTTAACAGAAAAATGCCTAAGACCCCCAGTGGGGGTCACTGGGGGTCGTCCCTGATTGGCCAAAAAAAAATAATTTTTTTTTTTTTTTTTTGATTTCAGTGAATGGGGGTTTGCCACGTCACTTGGGGTCTGAAGCACGGCCCTTTCTAACGTTATTAAAAACTGTTAATTGACTTGATGATTTATTAATAAAATAGACGATTTGCTATGAAATTAAAAATCTCATGGAGTGAAATGTAATTTCTAAAAGTACAGTGATGATTCATATTTTAATCAAATCTCAGGAGTGTATGTATCCAAAAGACATAATATAAATAATATTATGATCAAAATATAATTGTAATTTATATATATTATATTAAAATTTGTTGAGTCTGTAATATTTTTTAATAAAGATATTGAAAAAATATAAAAAAATATTATTTTTCTTAAACAACTTGTAACCATTTTGATTATACCACACAATCTACAGAAATCAAATAAAATAACAATTTCCCCTAGTCTTCATGCAAATTAAGAAACAAATATATAAAATTTATAATGTTCACCAATATTGCAAATCAAAATATAAGAGTAAGTCAAAAAAATTGTAAACACCAAATAAAATACACAAATCAAAGTTATTGTACACTTGTTAACGTTCTATAATAAATAAATAAATAATTACCAAACAAAAAATAAAGTACACCAGCAAGTACTTTGCAATCTTAACAAATTAAATTGAAAATTAAACATCAAAGAATCCATATCAGCTTGTCCTCTACAATTCCAAATAAATAAATAGAAAAAAAAATTAAATATCAAAAATGCACAACAGTCAGTACTCTGCAATTTTAAAAAAATTAAAATTAAAATGTATACTAACTAGTATTACTATTGTCATACACCTAACTCAATAGTATATGTATGCTTTATAAAAGAGTGGGTTAAAGCTTTACAAAAGATGTGTATGCTTTACAAAAGGTGGGTAAAGCGTTACAAAATATGCATACTTTACAAAAGGTGTGTCAAGGCACTAATTATTATATTGTCATACATAAGCAAAACAAATATTATATTGTCAGACATCCATTCCATATAGTTCATTCGAGCCTCAAAAGATTCAGATGTACCATCACTTCTTGGATTTTCCATTGCTATAGGTAAACAAGGCACTAATAAACATAGGCAAATAACCTTTACAGTTCCTCAATGTTCATGTTCAATTCAGATATGTTCATATCATTTCACAATAATTCAGATTTGCTCAGATATTTCCACACACACTCACACATGTAGATATAATGTCCCTGATTCTTTTCTAAGATATCTTATAGCTCATATGGACTTATGTGTGCAGTAGAACACGTGCTCTGATACCACTCTATTATGACCCAAATCTGCCTCTATAGGTTTAGCATCGTAACCGGCCAGTAATCCTACGATTACCAAAGGCCTCTCAACAAATTAAACAAAATACAGGGGCTAACGGAAGCAAATACCAACAAATAATGTCCATAGAGCTGTGTAGACATACATGGGATAGAAAATGTAAAACTTAATTTACATAATTAAAACGTCATACCCACGTCACCATTTTTACATATAGACAAACAAAAGACATGTTCAACTGTAACAAAAGAAATACGAAAAGATCTTTAACATGGTTCACAAAAACTTGACCACTGCAAAACGGGAACCTCTTTGGGAGGCATTGTGGTTGGCTAACAGAATGGAACTCCAGGCAATTAACTTTGAGCCTAGTCACATGCTTGGTCACCTACATACATGAATAATATGGTGATCTGTAGCCCAATGAATAACAACAAAGTAAAGCGTTTATGAATGATCTCCAAATAGTTTCAGAAATCAGAGTTAATATCAGAAACATATTCAGATTCAGATTCATATACTTAACCAGAAGTCATAAGCAATTATATGTGGTATATCCATTAGCTATCATATCAACTTGGTCTTGAGACCCACATGAATAGTCGGTACAGACGACCTCAAAGGTCCATATCTTGTGCACAAGTAGCCATGGTATTGTTTCTTCCAAGCAATGGCCATGTAAACATAGACCACGGTATTGTTTCCCCCGGGCAAGGACCATATGATCATAAGCCACAGTAGTGCTTTCCCCGAGCAAGGACCATATAAACATAAGCCACGGTATTGTTTCCCCCGGGCGAGGGCCATGTGAACTAAGGATGCCACAAATACATTTCAGAAAATTGGACATTCATTTATGATTCACAAAATAGCATTTCATAAACCAAATTATATCTTATCATTCTGAAATTACTTTTATTCAAACATAGCATTACAAAGTTGTTACTCACATATAGCTCTGATAGTAGAATAGTCAGAACAGTCGAATCAGACAATCTATGGCGCGTGACCTACACAAACACATAGTGGATACACATTGAAACACACGCTCGGAAAACACTTAACTCAATTCTTTTCTATCTTGGTGTGTTTCTAATCTTTATTCTCATTATTATGTCTTAATTAGGACTTAGGAATGCCTAAGATGCAATGAAGATACCAAAATGTGATTTGAAACACTTAAGACAAAATTTGCTGAAAATATGGTCCTCGCTTGAGCGCAACTTCCTAAGCTCGAGCAGTTTGCAAAACTCTGCAAAATTTCTGGGAGCTCTCAATTTACGCTCAAGCGCAACCTCCCACGCTCGAGCGATGGATAAAAAATAAGGGTGGTCGCTCGAGCGCAGGTTCTGCAGCTCGAGCCAACCCCCAAACTATGTAAAAGTACTTGGAGCTCACATTCTTCACTCAAGGGCAACTTTCTACGCTCGAGCGAAGAGTGCGAATTCTAGAATTTCCAAATTGCACTCCCAGCTTCAAAACTTGAATTCAAAGCTTCAAAACACATCCTTTTGGGCCAAAACTTAAGGGAACATTTGTAAGCTTGTAATACATTATCAATTAAAGATCATTTCACAAAATCAAGGCCCAAAGGCAAGTGAATTGGTCAAAGTCAAACTTAAAATTTTGAAAACATAACATGCATGTAATGATATGAGCTTCAACCTTCCAAAACATGATCAATTGAGATGTTTGGTACAAAAACATGTTGGATTCTTAAACATAGCGAAGGTAAGGTCATGCATGTGAAAATTCTCTTAAAACAATTTCAAAACTCCAAGATATGTACATGCATGCATGTATTAGCTTTCAATTCTCCTATACAAACTTAATTCTTACATTAATCAACTTAATTCTCTTGAATTCAAGTGTTAAGTGACTCGATTATAAAACTAGAGGCTTGAATTCTTACCTTAAGTGTTCAATTGGGCTCTAAATGACCAATTCTTAGAGTCTCCAAGCTAATTCCTCCAAATTTCCTAGCTAATCTCCCTTCTCAAGCTTTGATCTCAATTTTCTTCCTTCTATCTCTCTCTCTCTCTCTCTCTCTCTCTCTCTCTCTCTCTCTCTCATGTATGATCTCAAAGAAATGAAGAGAAAAAAGTTGTTGAGTCACCATAAGCCTTATATAGGCCTAAATAGAAAGCCTTAATTAATTCTTAATTAAGCTAAGCAATTATAATTACTTTATTCTAATTATTTGATTCTGAATCAAATTTCAATTAAACCTGCCATAAAATTCTAAATAACACATAAATGGAGTCAATTCCGTGATCGGATGCCGATAAGGCCTTCAATTCGCATACCGAATTAGAAATACAGACAAATATTCCTACACCAAACAGTACAAGCACAAACAACACAATACACATGCAAATAATTTAGAATTTCCTCTTAATTACTTATTAGGCATTCTTAATCTTGGTTTAACAGTTAATCACAGGTCGGGGTTGTTACAGTCTTCCCCCTTTAAAAGAGTTTGGTCCTCCAAACTCGGATTACCTTCATTTTGGAAGAACATCGAGTCCAGAGAGAACAAATCAGGGTATCTCTTCATCATATCCTCTTCAGTCTCCCAAGCTGCACATGTCCCTCCATGATTTTGCCAATCTACTTTTACCAATGGAATCTCTTTGTTTTTCAATCTTTTGATTTGGCGATTTACAATTTGAATTGGTTTCTCTTCATACATATAGTCATCCTTCAGAAGCACATGTGTTGGCTCAATAACATGATGTGGGTCTCGTAAATATTCCAGAAGCATCAAAACATGAAAAACATTATGCATGTTTTCCATAACCAGAGGAAAGGCTACTTAGTATGTTATAGGATTGATTTTATCAATAATTTCATCAATAATTTCATGTGGCCCAATGTATCGTGGTGCCAACTTTCCTTTAACCCCAAATCAAGTTGCTTTTTTATTGGAATCACTTTGATAAACACATGGTCACCGACTTCATATTCTCTATCCCTTCTTCGTACATCTGCATAATTATTCTGCCGACTTTGAGCGGTTCTCAACTGTTGCTAAATCAACTTGACTTTTTCAGTTGTCTCTTGTACAAGTTTCGGTCCCAACAAGGGTCTATTGCCTACTTCGGCCCAACAAATTAGAGATCAGCACTTCCTACCATACAGAGCTTCATAAGGAGCCATCCCAATACTTGAGTGGTAGTTATTGTTGTATACAAACTTGGCCAGAGGCAAATAAGTCTCCCAATTTCCTTGGAAATCTGGTACACACATTCTGAGCATATCTTCCAAGGTCTGTATCATTCCTTCTGATTAGCCATCCGTCTGTGGATGGTAAGCACTACTCAAGCTCAATTTGGTTTCTAGAGCCTGTTGCAAACTCTGCCAGAATCTTTAAGTGAACTTGGGATCTCTGTTAGATACAATAGATACTAACACACTGTGTAACCTCATAATCTCATTTATATAAATGTTAGCTAATTTGTCTACATTATAAAAAGTCTTCATAGGCAAAAGTGAGCAGATTTAGTTAAATGATCTACAATGAACCAAATAGAATCCATACCTCAGAAGGAGCGAGGCAGTATAATAATAAAGTCCATCGTAATGTGCTCCTATTTCCATTCCAGTATTGAAAGCGGCTAGAGCAGTCCAGCAGGCCGTTGATGTTCAGTTTTAACTTGTTGGCAGTGTAAACACTTAGCTACAAAATCAGCAATACTTTTCTTCATTCCAGGCCACAAGAAATTTGTTTCAAATCATGATATATCTTTGTGTTCCCTAGATGCATAGCAAATTTGGAGTTATGAGCTTCAGTCATAACACGCATTCTTAATTCTAAACAATCCGATACATAGAGTTTACCCTGAAATTCAACACATTATTTTCATACACAAATCCTGGCCTTGGTTTTGATTCAATCCTATCCACAATATTCATCAAGAATTCATCTTGCAGCTGTTTTTCTTTAATTTCTTCCATGATAGCTGGTTGTGTAGAAATCGCGGCTAGAACTCCACCATGTTCATGTAAAACAACTTCAATCTCATTTCTTTCCGGATCACATAACAACTCTTTCTGACCAGTGAGCAAGCATGACAAATTTCTAATGGATTTTTGGCTTAAAGCATCTGCAACTTTATTTGCCTTTCTAGGATGGTACAAAATCTGCAAATCATAGTCTTTTATCAACTCGAGTCATCTTCTCTGTCTCATGTTCAGTTCTTTCTGAGTAAAGAAATATTTTAGGCTTTTGTGGTCAGTAAACACTTTACAAGTCACTCCATATAAATAATGGTGCCAAATTTTCAAAGTAAAAACCACTGCCGCAAGTTCAATGTCATGGGTCAGATAATTCTTCTCATGTGGTCAGAGTTGGCGAGAAGCATAAGCAATCACCTTACCATTTTGCATTAGTACACACTCCAAACCTTTGTATGAAGCGTCACTATAAATTTGGAACCCATCAGTACCGTTAGGCAAAGTCAAAATTGGTGCAATTACTAACCTGGTCTTTAATTCTTGAAAGACTGACTCCCGTTGATCATTCCAATTAAATGATGCACTTTTCTGTGTCAACTGTGTCAATGGCATGGCAAGTTTTGAGAAGTCTTTCACAAATCTGCAGTAGTAACTAGCAAGCCCTAGAAAACTTCTAACTTCAGTCATAGTGGTTAGTCTAGGCCAGTCTATAATAGCTTCGATTTTCTACGGGTCTACTGATATGCCATCCTTGTTAATCGC
The DNA here is from genome assembly GCA_036172215.1 of Camellia granthamiana. Classification (NCBI taxonomy): domain Eukaryota; kingdom Viridiplantae; phylum Streptophyta; class Magnoliopsida; order Ericales; family Theaceae; genus Camellia; species Camellia granthamiana. Next base: position 94,249,060 of record CM069916.1, on the reverse strand, counting down.
ATACCCCAGAAATGTCACACAATCAAACCAGAATTCACATTTGGAGAATTTTGCATACAATTTCTTTTCCCTCAAAATCTGTAGCATAGTTCTCAAATGATTTTCATGTTCTTCTCTGCTTTTGGAGTAAATCAGTATATCGTCAATAAAAACAACATCAAACTCATTAAGAAATTGATTGAACACCCTATTCATTAGATCCATAAATGCTGCAGGTGTATTAGTTACCCCAAATAGCATTACCAAAAACTCATAGTGCCTATATCTAGCCCAGAAAGTGGTTTCTCTATGTCTTCTGCCTTAACTTTCAATTGGTGGTATCCGGATCTAAGATCAATTTTGGAAAACACTTGGGCTCCCGACTAGAGTTGATCAAACAAATCATCTATTCAGGGCAGTGGATATTTTCTTAACGGTTACTTTATTCAAGTCACAATAGTCAATACATAGCCTCAAAGACCCGTCTTTCTTTTTGACAAATAGAAGGGGAGCACCCCAAGGTGAAGTGCTCAATCGGATAAACTTCTTATATAACAATTCTTGAAGTTGGTCTATCAATTCTTTTAATTCAGAGGTCGACATTCTATAAGGGGTTTTGGAAATCAATTGTGTTCCAAGTACTACCTCAATGGTAAATTTAATTTCTCTATCAATCAGATCTCCAGGTAATTCATTGGGAAACACATCAGGAAACTCGTTAACTACATGAATGTTCTCGACCTTAGCATTATTAGCAGTCATATTCAGAATACAACATAAATAACCCCGACAACCTTTTTCGCATCAGTTTACTTGCTTTCATAAAAGAGATCAAGTACGGTGGAGGAGCTATCCAATTTCCAGCAAATACAACTTCAGGTAACCCTAGAGGTCGAAATACAACAGATTTATTCACACAATCAATAGTAGCATAATACTTGGTCAACCAATCTATGCCCAATATACAATCAAAATGATCAATACTCAAGTGGAGCAAATCAACATACAACAACATATCACCAATCAAAATATCACGTGTCGGGTAAATATAAGCACATATCATGGAACCCCCAGATGGTGTAGAGACAGATAATACGTAGCTCATTTGTTCTAGAGGTCTAGTCAACTTTTGAGAAAAAGCATGTGACACAAACGAATGGGTAGATCTAGAGTCTATTAAGATATATGCATTTTGAGCACAAATAGGAAGTATATCTGACACCACAGATTCAGTGTTCTGGATGTCTCCAGGCACAAGTGAAAAACTCGGCCTTGTCTCAAACTTTCCCTTCCGGTGTTAGCTCTAGCATTAGTTCTTGGTGCAAGAGTGGATTCAGCTAAAATTGCAGCAGGACAGCTGACATTTTCAGTTGTGAGTGGGCAATCTTTTATCATGTGGCCAATCTTGCCACACCGGAAGCAAGCTCCTGTTGATCAGTAACAGTGGCCTTTATGTTTCCTTCCATATCCTGGGCAAGTACGTGTTGTACTACTACTTTAATTTGAACTACTGGAGGACACCCTGTATTTTGATTCTTTGAAAATGACTGGCCTTTCCTAGAATTAAACCCAAATCTTTTGTCTTTCTATTCAGTTGTTGGAGCTTTCGTTTGTTTCATTGCAGCTAAATTAGCTTTGTCCATTAAAGCTCTATCAAGCACATCCACATATTTGAGCAGTTTTAATACACCAATCCTATCAAACACTTCTAATGTCAAGCCTCCTTCAAATTTTTAAGCTTTCTTATAATCTGTGTCTACCATGTGTGGGGCAAACAGGGCTAACTCAGTAAATTTGGCTTCATATTCAGCCACAGACATGTTGCCTTGCTTTAGTTGTTCAAACTTGGACACCTTTCGATCTCAGAAACACTGTGGGAAATATTTTTCATAGAAGATCTCTTTAAATTGATTCCGAGTTAAAGCCCCATTAGTGCCTCGGATAAGACTCTACCAACATCGAGCTTTGTCTTTAAGAGTGTAAGTTGCCAACAAAACTTTCTAGACTTCAAAACATGGAAAGACTTCAAATAGTTTTTCGGTCTCTAGCATCCATATCTCAGCCTTTAATGGTTCAATACCACCCAGAATAGTTGGTGGCTTCATCTTGTTAAATTTCTGAGTCAAACTGAGAATTTCATTGTTGACTAACTTTACTTGGACTGGAGGGGGCAGAGGAGGTAGAGGTTGTTGTCTCTGTTACTGTATCATTGATTCTGTTAGCGCCTCTAACATCCGTTCCATGCGGTTTATTTAAGCCTCGAAAGATACAGCTGTACCATCACTTCTTAGATTTTCCATTGCTATAGGTAAATGAGGCACTAATAAACATAGGCAAATAACCTTTACAGTTCCTCAATGTTCATGTTCAATTCAGATATGTTCATATCATTTCACAATAATTCAAATTTGCTTAGGTATTTACATACACACACTCACACATACAGATGTAATGTCCCTAATTCTTTTCTAAGACATCCTATAGCTCATATGGACTCGTGTGTGTGGTAGAACACATGCTCTGATACCACTTTGTCATGACCTAAACCCGTCCCTATAGGTTTAGCATCATAACTAGCCAGTAATCCTAGGATTACCAAAGGCCTCTCAACAAATTAAATTAAATACAGGGGCCAGTGGAAGCAAATACTAACAAATAATGTCCATAGAGCTATCTGGACATACAAGGGATAGAAAATGTAAAACTTAATTTACATAATTAAGACGTCATACCCACATCACCATTTTTACATACAGACAAACAAAAGCCATTTTCAACTTTAACAAAAGAAATATGAAAAGATCTTTAACATGGTTCACAAAAACTTGACCACTGCAAAATGAGAACCTCCTCGGGAGGCACTGTGGTTGGCTGACAGAACGGAACTCCAGGCAATTAACTTTGAGCCTGGTCACGCGCCTGGTCACCTACATACATAAATAATACCGTGAGCTGGAGCCCAGTGAATAACAGCAAATTAAAGAGTTTATGAATGATGTCCAATCAGTTTAAAAAATCAGAGTTCATATTAGAAACATATTCAGATTTAGATTCATATACTTAACCAAAAGTCATAAGTAGTTACATTTGGTACATCCATTAGCTATCATATCAACTTCGTCTTGAGACCTATATACATAGTCGGTACCAACGACCTTAGAGGTCCATATCTTGTGCACAAGTAGCCATGGAATTGTTTTCCCCAAGCAAGGGCCATGTGAACGTAGACCATGGTATTGTTTCCCCCGGGCAAGGGCCATATAAATATAAGCCACGGTGTTGTTTCCCCAAGCGAGGGCCATATACATTTCAGAAAATTGAACATTCATTCATGATTCACAAAATAGCATTTCATAAACTAGATCATATCTTATCATTCTGAAATTACTTTTATTCAAACATAGCGCTACAGAGTTGTTACTCACAGATAGCTCTGATAGCAGAATAGTCAGAACAGTCAGATCACACAATCTATGGCGCATGACCTACTCAAACACATAATGGATACACATTGAAACACACGCTCAGAAAACACTTAACTCAATTCTTTTCTATCTTGGTGTGTTTCTAATCTTTATCCTCATTATTTTGTCTTAATTAGGGCTTAGGAATGCCTAAGATGCAATGAGGATGCCAAAATGTGATTTGAAACACTTAGATAAATTTGTTAAAAATAGGGTCTTCGCTTGAGGGCAACTTCCTACGCTCGAGCGGCCTACAAAACTTTGCAAAACTTTTGGGAGCTCTCATTTTATGCTCAAGCACAACCACCCACGCTTGAGCGGCGGATAAAAAAAAAGGGCAGTCGGTTGAGCACGGGTTCTACTGCTCGAGTCAACCCCCAAACTCTGAAAAATCGCATTCTTCACTCAAGCGTAACTTCCTTCACTCAAGCGAAGAGTGTGAATTCCAGAATTCCAGATTGCACTCCCAGCTTCAAAACTCCAATTCAAAGCTTCAAAATACATCCTTTGGGGCCAAAACTTAAGAAAACATTTGTAAACTTGTAATACATTATGAATTAAAGATCATTTCACAAAATCAAGGCCCAAAGGCAAGTGAATTGTTCAAAGTCAAACTTGAAATTTTGAAAACATAACATGCATGTAATGATATAAGCTTCAACCTTCCAAAACATGATCAGTTGAGATGTTTCGTTAAAAAACATGTTAAATTCTTAAAACATAGCCAAGGCAAGGTTATGCATGTGAAAATTCTCTTAAAACAACTTTAAAACTCCAAGATATGTACATGCATGCATGCATTAGCTTCCAATTCTCCTATACAAACTTAATTCTTGCATTAATCAACTTAATTATTTGAATTCATGTGTTAAGTGACTCAATTATAAAACTAAAGGCTTGAATTCTTACCTTAAGTGTTCAATTGGGCTCTAAATGACCAATTCTTAGAGTCTCCAAGCTAATTCCTCCAAATTTCCTAATTAATCTCCCATCTCAAGCTTTGATCTCTATTTTCTTCCTTCTCTCTCTCTCTCTCTCTCTCTCTCACACACACACACACACACACATGTATGAGCTCAAAGAAATAAAGAGAAAAATGTTATTGAGTCACCCTAAGCCTTATATAGGCCTAATTAGAAAGCCTTAATTAATTCTTAATTAAGCTTATTTGATTCCGAATCGAATTTCAATTAAACCTATCATAAAATTCTAAAAATTCTAAATAACACATAAACGGAGTCAATTCTGTGATTGGATGCCGATAAGGCCTTCAATTTGCATATCGAATCAAAACTACAAACAGATATTTCTACATCAAACAGATACAAGCTTAAACAACACAATACACATGCAAATAATTTAGAATTTCCTCTTAATTACTTATTAAGCATTCTTAATATTGGTTTAACAGTTAATCACAGGTCAGGGCCGTTACATTGCACGTCAATACCATTTGGTTGTTTTGTCGATACTGTTAGATAATGTCTCAATGGGACCACATAATTAAATGTGGTATTATCATTTATAAGAAGCCTACAATTTAAGTGATTCAATTTAGTTAATAGGCTTAAGGGTATATGTGTTATGGACCTAATGTGTAGATACTAGTTGTATAATTTCTATTTCTATGAGGGGCAGAAATAGAAATTAAAACATATATTGGTTAAAGTTGGTTTTCATTCCTTTTGAACTTCCACAACCTTTCAGTTTTGAAAACCAATTACAACCTTTAAAAGGTTATGGTCCCTATTCCTTCCCAAGTGGAAAAAAAGAACACTGCCATTTTTCTTAATCCTCTCAAGGAGAAACATAAGGCACCAAAGGGGAAAGGATTAGAAGGCAATAACATAATCAATAACAAAGAGTTTATTGATAATCACGCTTCCGTTTAACCGTTCATCAATGGATTCAGGTATGTCATTTTGTCTTGATTTCTTGATAATACACATGGTAAATGATCCGAAGTGTAAGGTCTATGTTCTGAAATTTATGTTGACAATTGGTATCAGAGCCAGCATATCATGTGTCTTATCAGAATTGATATGCTTTATTCATTCTATTTAGTTTCCTGGAATCAGATTCTGAATTTTCTTATGGATGTAAATTCTGTTTTTTCCTGTTTTGTTCTGTGAAAATGGCAATCTGTTTTCTGGAATTGTAAAATGATTCGGTGGGCAGTTTTTTTTTTTCTCTCTCAAATGGTTGAACATCATGTATTTATATATATATAGATATATCTTGCGATTTGATCGGTTTAATTTTGAACATCATAAAAAAAAAAAAAACTATTTGTTTTTGGACCCGTCAATTCTATTTATATATGTATGTATATAATTGGGATTGCTGCAGATTATATAACATATACGGGGTCACAAATTTAGAAATCTTTAAATTTAATGTAATTTCATACAACGTCTACAGAAATTTAATTTTCTAACATTCTCAATATAAGTCAATTCAAACAAGATGTCACAAAAGTGATCTCTCTTGTCTAGATTGTTTTATATGGAATGTTTTGATGTTCATGTCTGTGTATCTCATGCGGGTATTTATCGGTCCAAAGACATGATTAAGACTTGGCAGAATTACACACACATTTTGTGGTGATAAACATGTGCCAATTGTCAAGAAAACCTAATGTAAATAATAAATCCATCAAAAGATAGATTTGTTATTTGACATAACTTATTGTCAATGTTTGATCATTACAACAAGAATACCACTTACAGTTAATATCACTACCCAAAGGCTTGGTATTAATGTTGTGCTAGGTCTCTTGAGATGTTGTCATTAAATTAATTTATTTAGAGATTATCTGTTTGGTAACTTAATGTGAGCATAATTGTTTATTCCTTTTATCTTCTTTTCTATTCAGCTTTAATGTCGACTACTTCAATCTCTGCCAACATGAACAATGTTCCAATGTTAAATGGAACAAACTTTAAGGACTAGAAAGAGAACATATTGATTGTTCTCGGCTGCATGGACATAGACTTGGCATTAAGGATGCCAAAACCGAATGCTCTCATTGCACAAAGTACTCCTGAGGAAATTGTGTACTTTGAAAAGTGGGATCGTTCTAACAGGCTAAGTCTTATGATCATGAAGCGTGGGATTCCAGAAGTTTTTCGGGGTGCAATAACAGAGGATGTTACCGTTGCCGATGAATTTCTTTCAGAAATTCAAAAGCGTTTTGCTAAAAACGATAAGGCTGAAACAAGCACGCTTTTAGCAAGCTTGATTTCAATAAAGTATAAAGGCAAGGGTAATGTTCACGAGTACATCATGGAAATGTCTCATCTTGCTTCAAAACTTAAGGCACTAAAGCTCGACCTATCTGATGATTTGCTCGTGCATTAGTTCTCATCTCTCTTCCTGCACAATTTAACCAATTTAAGGTCAGTTATAACTGCGAGAAGGAGAAATGGACTCTCAATGAGCTCATTTCATTTTGTGTGCAAGAGGAAGAGAGATTGAAGCAAGAAAGGACTGAAAGTGCTCATCTGGCAAGCACCTCCAAGCATACGGGCAAAAGAAAGCATAAGGGAAAGGAAGTTGCTATTCCTCAGGGTCCGGAACCAAAGAAACAGAAAGTGCAGGATGGTTGTTTCTTTTGTGGCAAGCCCGGACACAGAAAGAAGGATTGTGCCAAATACGTCGCCTGGCGTGTAAAGAAAGGTACATTTCATGTTTTGGTCTGTTCTGAAATAAATTTAGCTTCAGTACCAAGAAACACTTGGTGGGTAGATTCTGGTGCTACTACTCACATATGTGTTTCTATGCAGGGTTGCCTGAACTACCGAAAGCCAACTGATGCTGAAAGATACATCTTTGTGGGTGATGGCAAGTCAATAGAAGTGCAGGCAATAGCGCACTTTAGATTATTACTGAAAACTGGTTATTATTTGGATTTATTAGACACTTTTGTTGTACCGTCCTTTAGACGGAATTTAATTTCTGTTTCTGTATTGGACAAATTGGGATATTATTGTTCTTTTGGAAATATGAAGTTTAGTATGTCTATTAATTCCAATGTTGTTGGTACTGGTTTACTTAATGTGTTTGATAATCTATATTTGCTCGAAACTATTGCATCTTATAATGCAACCTTGCACGTGGAATCACGAGGTACAAAGCGTAAATTAACTAAGGAAAATTCAGCCTCATTATGGCACAAACGCCTAGGTCACATCTCTAAATCTAGAGTTGAGCGCCTTGTGTCTGATGGAATTTTGGACTCTCTTGATTTTTCAGATTTTGATGTCTGTGTTAAGTGTATCAAGGGAAAACAGACCAAAATAAAGAAATATGGTGCCCATAGGACTACAGATGTCTTAGAATTAATTCATACGGACATTTGTGGCCCATTCCCTATGGCGTCTTGGAATGGTCAACAATATTTTATCACATTCATAGACGACTATTCCAGATATGGGTATCTATTTCTTATCCATGAGAAATCACAGTCTTTGGACGTATTCAAAAAATTTAAGGCCGAAGTTGAGTTACAACTCAACAAACGGATTAAAAGTGTCAAGTCTGACCGTGGTGGTGAATACTATGGCAGATATGATGGATCAGGTGAACAACGTCCAGGACCGTTTGCAAAATACCTGGAGGAATGTGGAATCGTCCCACAATACACCATGCCAGGATCACCTAGCATGAATGGTGTATCTGAGAGACGAAACCGGACTCTTAAGGATATGGTAAGAAGTATGATCAGTCATTCTACTTTACCAGAGTCCCTCTGGGGTGAGGCTCTAAAGACAGCAACTTATATCTTAAATCGGGTGCCAACTAAAGCAGTTGTAAAAACACCTTATGAGCTTTGGGTTGGCCGAAAGCCTAGTCTAAAACATTTGCATGTGTGGGGGTGTCCTGCTGAGGCGAGGCCTTATAAACCTCATGAACGAAAATTGGACTCTAAAACCATTAGCAGCTACTTTATTGGCTATGCCGAACGATCACAGGGTTACAAGTTTTATGATCCCACAAAAAGGTCAATATTTGAGACGGGAATTGCAACATTTTTTGAGGATGTTGAGTTTGGGAGGAGAAATCCAGTTAGAGACATTGTCTTTGAGGAGGAAGCAGGACTAATCCCATTTCCTACTACTACTTTTGACCAATCACAGGTTCCTATACCTGTCATTGCTCGAGAAGTAATTTTGGATCCTCAACCAGACAATGTTGTTCAAGATAATATAGTTCAAACCCCCATTCAAGATGAGGTAATTGTTCCTGAGGAACAAACTCTACAACCTCAACCTCAAGAATCTGTGCCATTAAGGCGATCCACCAGAGAAAGGAGATTTGCACTTTCAGATGATTATATTGTATATCTCCAGGAACATGAGGTAGACAATGGAATGTCGAAAGATGATCCAATCAACTTTCGTCAAGCCATGGAAAGTTCCAACTCTCATAAGTGGATAGCAGCCATGAATGAAGAATATAAGTCTATGCAAGACAATAAAGTTTGGGAACTTGTCTCATTACCAGTTGGTGCGAAGCCCGTAGGTTGTAAATGGATATTTAAAACCAAAAGGGATTCAAATGGTAATGTGGAGAGGTATAAGGCACGTCTTGTAGCCAAAGGCTTTACTCAAAAAGAAGGAATTGACTTTAAAGAAACTTTCTCTCCAGTTTCTTCGAAAGATTCTTTTAGGACAATTATGGCGCTTGTTGCATATTTTGATCTTGAGTTACATCAGATGGATGTCAAAACAGCTTTTCTTAATAGTGACATTAAAGAAACAATTTATATGGTGCAGCCAGAAAACTTTGTGTCAGGAGACCCAAAGAATATGGTTTGCAAATTGACTAAATCCATCTATGGACTCAAACAAGCTTCTCGTTAGTGGTACTTCAAATTTCATCAAGTTCTCACTTCGTATGGTTTTGAAACTAATGTTGTTGATGAATGTGTGTATCACAAGTTCAGTGGGAGTAAACACATATTTTTGGTTTTATATGTTGACGACATATTGCTTGCCACAAACGATATAAACTTATTGCATGACACCAAGAGATTTCTATCTAAGAATTTTGAAATGAAAGATCTTGGTGATGCTTCCTTTGTATTAGGAATCGAAATACACCGAGATCGTTCTCGGGGTATTCTGGGATTATCACAAAGGAGCTATATCGAAAAAATACTCAATAGATTTGGCATGCAAAATTATAAAACAGATGAAACCCCGGTTGCTAAGGGAGACAAGTTTAGTCTCAGCCAATGCCCGAAGAACAGTCTTGAAATTCAAGAAATGCAGAAGATTCCTTATGCCTCAGCTGTAGGGAGTCTAATGTATGCTCAAGTATGTACGCGTCCGGATATTGCGTTTATAGTTGGCATGTTAGGCAGATATTTAAGTAATCCTGGCATGGATCATTGGAAAGCAGTCAAGCGTGTTATGCGATATTTACAGAGAACAAAGGAATATATGCTCACATATAGGAGATCGGATAAGTTAGAGGTCATTGGATATTCCGACTCCGATTTTGCTGGATGCCAAGACAGTAAGAAATCCACATCAGGCTATATTTATCTGTTAGCTGGCGGAGCAATTTCTTGGAGGTCTGCAAAGCAGACGCTCATAGCTTCATTCACCATGGCCACAGAATTTGTAGCATGCTATGAGGCATCAAACCAAGGGATATGGCTGCGGAATTTTGTCACTGGGTTGCGTATTTTGGAAGGCACTGAAAGACCACTTAAGTTATATTGTGACAATAAGTCTGCAGTTTTATATTCCAATAACAACAGGAGCTCGACAAAATCAAAGCATATTGATATCAAGTTCCTAGTTGTAAAAGAAAGAGTGCAGAGTGGACAGATTTCCATAGAGCATATTGGGACAAACTCCATGATAGCGGATCCACTTACGAAGGGACTACCACCCAAGGTCTTTCATGAGCACACTGCTCAAATGGGTGTTGTTCTATTTGAGAACATTCTGGTTTAGTGGGAGTTTGTATTTATATTACTGCTTTATGTCAGCCTTGAGTTTTATCTATGTAATTAGATTAATTTCTGCATAAATGAAATATTCAGTTTATTACGCTCTGTTACGTATTGTGAAGTATTGATCTCAATAAAGTTAAGTAGGACCAGTTGGAAATAGGCATGTATGGATCACATCGCATGTAATTTCCATGCTACGCATCCATGATTGATCTATGTCATTTAGCTGTATTAGTATACGTGACCATTGGTGGGTCGAGTTACAATTGATGTAACGAAGACCGCTTTGATCCTATATTAATATAGTTAATGGACAAGATTGTTTGGATACCCTCAAGTTATGATAACAAATTTCTGAGCTCACTAAAGTTAAGCACATTTTTCAGGATACATATGTGGTCCAGTGGGAGATTGTTAGATAATGTCTCAATGGGACCACATAATTAAATGTGGTGTTATCATTTATAAGAAGCCTACAATTTAAGTGATTCAATTTAGTTAATAGGCTTAAGGGCATATGTGTTATGGACCTAATGTGTAGATACTAGTTGTATAATTTCTATTTCTATGAGGGGCAGAAATAGAAATTAAAACATATTGGTTAAAGTTGGTTTTCATTCCTTTTGAACTTCCACAACCTTTCAGTTTTGAAAACCAATTACAACCTTTAAAAGGTTATGGTCCCTATTCCTTCCCAAGTGGAAAAAAAGAACACTGCCATTTTTCTTAATCCTCTCAAGGAGAAACATAAGGCACCAAAGGGGAAAGGATTAGAAGGCAATAACATAATCAATAACAAAGAGTTTATTGATAATCACGCTTCCGTTTAACCGTTCATCAATGGATTCATGTATGTCATTTTGTCTTGATTTCTTGATAATACACATGGTAAATGATCCGAAGTGTAAGGTTTATATTCTGAAATTTATGTTGACAGATACTATTTGGCAGTATTGTTACACACTGAAGAGAGGATAATACATCCACGTGCCCAGGAAAGGACGAGCAGGGGAGTGCGTGCACAAACTATATAAGCCTTGTAGTGCCTTTATGTAACAAGTCTGAAATCTTTTGATACAAAGCCATCTTCTCTTCTTTTTTTTTTCTCTCTCTATGAGTGCTAACTTGATCATCGGAGGGGTTTTCTGGCAATACACCCACCGGGTAGCTCATTGTCGCTGCGTTTTCAAGTTCGACGACGTTGTTCGAAGAAGCATATAGCTTGGACATAAGGAGTACAGAAGCATATAATATTTGCACCCATACAATGATATCATCATTATACGCAAATAAAATTGTGCGTTCAATTAAAAATGCTGGGGTCGATGTCTCTACCATAGTCAATTGTAGGTAAACTATAGAGAGTAATTCATTCAAATCTTGACATTTGTATATTATTGATGGAAGGTTGACGATTTGTTGAGGATTGGTCCAAATCTAAAAAAAATGAAATCAATTAAAAAAAATGAGAGTGTAAACACAATTTATTAATTCAAAACAATTTATACAATAAACAAAAAAGTTAAAGGGGTGTTACTCCATCAAGAAATTTGCAAAATTAGCATTTTCATGGTTTTCATGATTCAAGTGCATATTCAAATCCAAAGTTAAGATACTTATATGCTTCCATAGAATAGAGTGTCTTAGTGATGCATTCACAATTTGCTCACGAACTCCTTTGAGTATAACTGGTAAGATTTGTTGAAAGTCTCCACCAAGAACAACAGTAATACCCCAAAATGGCTTTTCACTGTCACAAATATCCCTCAGTATACGATCAACCGCCTCAACATAATGTCTATGTTGCATAGGAACTTCATCCCAAATTATGAGTTTTGTTTCTCTAAACAACTCAGCTTGTAATTGTTGTTTGCTAAACCACAAAGTGAATTTTTCAACACATCTAATGGAATGAAAAATGTTGAATGTGTAGTGCGACCTTCTACCAATAACAATGATACAATTCCAAATGAAACCACAATAACAATGATATGCCCAAGGCTACGACATTTTAATGCAATCGTATTGTACAAAAATGTTTTCGTTGTTCCAGCACCCCCATTCAAAAAGATAGTTCCTTTATTTTGTAAAATTGAAGAAGTGATTGTGTTATAAGCATTCTGCTATCCATTGTTGAGACAATCAATAGTAATATGTAGATCTGCCTATTGTGCCTCACTCTACAATTGTTGATGTTTGAATATCAATCGATTACTAACTACTACACTCCAATTTGCAGTAGGTTGTGGCATGGTTGGGAAGTCAATAAAACTTTTGCTTGATTCATGAAACATTTAATTCAAAAGATAGAGACCATAATATTCAATTTGAGCCTCAATTAGGTTAGAAATGGCAAACAATGTACGAATCTTATGTGCAAGATCTCACATATATGCGTTAATGATTGATTCCATAATGCACATGGATTTATGAAGAGGACAGGTTGAGAATAATACTAAACAATCTCCTCAATTGGTATCCAGTTTTCATACTACAGCCTCTTTCAAGTATTGTATCCATTCTTCATCATCTTCTAAAAGCCCTCTTGTAACACATGCTAATTTAAATGTATCATGTACAACAGTATCGATCGTGCGTAAAGACTTAAACGAATTTGGTCTTTTGACAATAGTTAGTAACAAACATAGATAAAATATTTCACCACAATTAGGGATAGCAAAGTACATTATACCAATTGCATATCCATTTTCTCTTGATTTCCATCTCTTTTCTGACTTGAGCCAAACAAAATGCTGTGAAAATTCTTGATAAGTAAATGGATATTCATCTTCACTGGCAACACAATATGCAAAGAAGCTAGAAAGAGTTGATATTTGTTGACCAAGTCTAGATGGAATCGTTTCCAATGACTCTTTTGGATTAAAAACAATGCAATGCATTCCAGGTAAATGAAGTGCCAATTGTACAACTGTTGGCATCTCTGCATACAAAATATGACCAAATATTCGCCAAGTAGCTTCTAAAGGTCCAATATACTTTGCATCGAGATATTGTTGAATCTTATTTATCAATCCCAACACCATCATTGTACAATCATAACCCTTGTAAATGTATTTATGTGTATATTTGACACATCTTATTCCGACACAAATTCCACATTTATATGACAATTGAAAAGTTTAGAAAGATATGCATTGTATGGTACGACATCCCGGTTATCAACTTCTTACCCTCTCACAGTATGTACTTGATCGTTATTGTGACAATAATAAATAGGGTATCCATCTTGATCCATAGTTATTGTTTTTGTGAAAGCTCGAGGGTATCTCTTAGTGCATCTATCATTTTCCATACATGGTGCTTACGGATTTTGAGCACCACATTGTCCATGTACCATACAACACTTAACAATTTCAAAAAGCATAAGATCATCTTTTGGGTCTGGAAATTCTACATAGACCAATTTGTCTACTTGAGCACATGTCCGAATTTTGTTTGGACCCTTAATAAATAAAATTGCATACATATGAGGGAGGCCTCATTTTTTGAAATTCAATTGTAAAAACATGTGAACTTTATTTCTAAGCACTCTATCTATTTCTATCTCCTTCATCAAACACTTTCCCTTTAACTCAAAAACACGAACAATTAAATAAGGATGATCAATAGGTTTTTGATGTAGTAATAACGCTGAAGTAATTTCTAGCCAATTGGAATTTGTAGTCATGGTAAGAAAAATATCTAGGTGTTGGTTATATCGCGTGATAGCTCTTGAATCTTGAAAGATTTCAAACATATGTCTAGGACTACCAGTAAATGAAGTTGGCAAAACAAACATTTGACCAATTTGACTAGGTCGCACATAATCTGGATCAATATCTAACAACTCTTGGTAAAGTTCAACCCGAAGTTTCCCCTGATTAAGCTTGTGTATGTCAATCGAATTTGCTAAGTTGCAGCCCAAGCGTTTACAAAAAAAACTCTTGCAATAGTTTCCCACCTCTTAAAATTATTGAATACTCTGTGGGTTGTTCAAACAAACGATAACTATAAAAATCCATTTGAGTGAGTCGATCAGTTGAAGGTTGATTATACTGAACGTTTTACAATTTCAACTCAGATTTCTATCCAAGCTCACCATATGGAAATAATAGAACATAATGTAAAGGCAAGTATGCTAGGTGGCATTCATTAATTTGCATCAACTCATTATTTTCTCAGAAATGTAAGATAATATCTCACTCCACCTACCTCTATTCCATCACTTGGTATTACAATCGCAATCCCATCTACAACCAGTAGGTTATACCGACGTCAATCAGTTGTTGAATTGTAATGAAGATGAGCAGGCATATTGTGTCATGCCGAGTCTAATTGATGTAAAATGACATGAGCCTGGCAAAATTTATCTACAAATGCATTGACTTGCAACAAACTATCCTGATTAATTTTGAGAACATCCTTTCTCAAGTTAGGATTTCTACGATTACGAATTTCTAAAGCTAAATTAGGGTCATAGATATACAATTAAGCATAAGTCGCACCCTATCCTAGTTATGGTTATAGTGATCCTATTTGATGTCGTAATTCCCTATGAATAGTGAATGATGTACAACCCCTTTCATTGAGTACTCTAGCATCCAATGTAGCACCAAGACTCATAAAAGCATTGGCTGTATTGTATACTCGAGTATAACTTCGAAAGGATTTTGATTGATCATTATTTCCATCATACAACGCCTGAAGTGGTGGATGAGGTGTAATAAGTAAAGGTAGCTTAATCTTTCCTTCCAAACTGCAAGTTTCGAATAAGGGACACTTCATAGATGATTTTGTCAATTTTTCATCCATCCAGTGTAAAGCTAAACAATAAGGACATAATACATCCATCTTGCCAAGATAATGGCAGCAAGAATCTTTGTGTGCTTGAGCGTCTATTAATGTACTTGTAGACATATCATCGAATTCATCATCAGTACATTTATCTTTTTGAAGAAATCAATTTATAGGAGTAAACCTACAAATATTTGTGTATAAATAAAATTTTATAAAACAAAATGGTATAAGTAAAATTATGTATTTCAAGATTAGACATAGTAGTTTACTGATTCCTTTGTGGAGCTAAAGATGTGCTTAGCATAGAAAACGAACATCTAGAATGATGGGCAACCATTGCTCATTTTTGTGCCGAATAAGAATCTTTAGTTATTGTTTCTTATTCCAGGAAAGCGTGATTGCGATGAATTGGTGTTAAAGAAGGGTTTCTTGGTTGAATACATTCTTCCGATCCCTCTTGTTCTCGTTACAAGCATTGAAATTCAAATTATGACTTTTCATTTTTTTCACGCTCTCCTTCTGCATGTTGGGCCAATGCAGTTTTTGATATTACATTATCATTTTGTTCCTAAAATGAAAATATTTTATCATTGGTGCTTAATATGTTAATATTATTGTCTAGCACTTTGTATTTGTTCTGTTGCATCTTCTCGTTTCTTTCCTTTCTCTTAATTTTGTTATCTTTATTTCTTTCTTTTTTCCTGCATTTTGATTTTTATTAAAAAAACAAATAAAAATTAAAAACCTATCTTATTTAGTTTCTCCTTTCATTATATATTTTTTTCTTTCTTCCTTGTTTATTTTTTCCTCTTCTCTTCATTTATAGTCATATAAATAACAAAAAAATCTTATATAAATAAAATACATACAATATTTGTCTTGGTTTTGTACTTACCACGTAAACACATATAATATTAAGGTCGTGCTCATCGCAAATGACCACACCAATATTTCTAAATGGGTTTGTAAAAGCAGGCCTACAGAAATGGGTTGTGAACAAATTAAAATCTATGTAATAAAGTGGTAACAGTAAGAGTATATATTTCAAGAATTAGACACAATTGTTCAACATTTCTAGTGAAAATGCATGTCCAGTGTTCAAAGTGACTTTTGGGCTTACCTCATGAATAACAACATCGACATTTCCTTCTTGAAGAAATCAAACTTATATATACAAAAGTTTTAGAGTGATAAATAAAACTTTATACACATAAATAAGAAAATTAGTAAAGGAAGTTGATATTACGGTTCGGTATAAGCTTCTGTAAACCTATAAAATATGAGGAAAAAAAGCATTTTATTATAAGAAAATTAGATAAAATAAGTTTTTAAAAAGAAAAGAAAAGAAAAAGAAAAGGCCTTACATTATAAGAGAGGTACTTAAATTTATATGGAAAAAAAAATACTTGACCAAAAATAGTGATATTATCCATAACTGTTGTATTTTAACCTGAAAGTGTTTGGTTATATAATTTTAGACACCAAGAAACAAAAAAAACAAAAAAAACAAAAATTAGCAATACTAAATCACTTGTACATTCTTGAGAATTTTCATACAACCTTAAAAACATTAACGACCATATATGGCAGTCAATGTTTTTTCCAAATCACTTGGTAGTGAATCGGATAATAAAATTCAAATTTTTATTTAAATAAATAACTGTCATGGATAGAAAATAATTAATCGGTTATAATCAAGAAGAGAAGAAATAAAAATATAAACATCTAAGAAAAAGAAAAGGCCAACCCAATGTCTGCAATAGATGGATTTTGGCAATCACATTGAAACCCTTTCTAAGGAAAAAAGAAATTATTAAAATGAGAAAATTAAATATTAAAGGAAATTATTAATGGGGTTAGAAATCGGAAGACAACAATTGTCCAAATTTGGACCCTTTTCTTTCCCAACTGACTTTAATTTTATAGAGATAAAATCAAAACCAAAATCAAAATCAAAACCCATTATAATCATAGGTATTTTGATTTCATCATAGAAATATATAAGCCCATCATATTTGCAATCCATCAACATAGAGAGAGAAATATGTAAAGAGAGAAAATGTAAAGCCATCATATTTGCAAATCCAGAAGACTTGTTTAGATGACCCTAATTTCTTTCGTTAAACAATTATCAACCAAATGATGGTTTAAAAAAGAAAAGGACATGATTTCATGGCAACCCATAATCTGCCACTACCTTTTCCTATTGATTGCTCAGTTCAGTAACTATAATAAAATAAGAAAAGATTATAGTCTTGATTCTCAAATTTTTTGTGGACAACAAAAAACTCTACACAACTTTACCCCCAACTAAATAAATACTATCCTGATTTAGCCTGGCCCATATATCACGACACAAATTCCCCTCTTAGAAGGTTATACTGACATCTATCAATTGTTAAATTGTAATGAAGATGAGCCTGTCGAAATTTATCTACAAATGCATTGACTTGCAACAAACTATCCTAAATAGTTTTGAGAACATCCCCTGAAGTTATGATTTCTACAATTATGAATTTTTAAAGTTGAATCAGGGTTATAGATATACAATTGAGCAGAAGTCACATCATGCCCTAGTTGTGCTAGTAGTGATACTATTCAATGTCGCAATTTCCCATGAATTGTGAATGATATAGGGCCCTTTTGCTAAGTACTCTAGGATCCAATGTAGCACCAAGAGTCATAAAAGCATTGGCTGCATCGTACACTTGAGTATAACTTCAAAAGGATTTTGATTGATTATTATTCCTATCATGCAACGCCTAAAGTAGTAGTGGAGGAGGTGTAATAAGTCCTCAAAATGAGATTTTTATGCAATATAAATCTACCACCCATCTATCTATAAGAAAATATTGAAGAGGAGCAAGGAATCCCTATCTCTAGCAAAAAGAGGAAAAATACAAAATTCTAACTTCGATGAAAACACGATCTGCTCAGATGGATAGAAAGCCCTCGATGTGCTCTTCATTTTTCTATAAGGAACATGGGGTAGGAAATGAGTACAAAGAGATGAAAATCAAGCTTGAAGGCTTGAAACCCTCAAAAATGGCGGAATGAAAGAAGAAGAGAAAGAAAGGGGCAGAAAAAGTGATTTTTCATGCACACTGACGAGTTTTATACTCGGCACACCGTGGCCGTGATCTCACTAATCACGTGTGTGAACTCACCAATTGAATAGGTCACGGGTGCGACCCTCACACCGAGTGCACGACCATGTCTGTAGCGGCCCGTGATCGCGACCCACACATCTCCTCTTGGGCCAAACACCTCAACACCTCCTTTGGTCACGGCCTGGTCGCAGGCACGATCTCACACCTCGTGGGCATGACTTTCTCTCACAGAAAAAAAACCTGGCTATTGCCAGCAGCTAACCCAAGGTACCACAAAGGCCCAAACTACTTCGAAACAAACCAAGTCACCCGGAAAAAACCCATGTCCCAACCAAAAACAAAATGGGTCAGGTTTTCTAACCCAGCCATTACAACCTCCCCCACTTGGGAAACTTCATCCCTGAAATGAAGAAAAACCAAAACAAATGGCAGCTTATACACGAATGGAAACACAACCTCGAACTTAAAACTAGATCCATACTTGGGATAGATTCTCGGATCCCGATCCAACATCTAGGGACCCCAAAGACTTTTATACAACAACAATAACTCAAAAAGGAGATCACAAACGTTTCTTCGGCCCATAACTTTTGTTGGTGTCTAAGAGACAGCAAACAACAAAATAGCTCACACTCCATGATGTCAACCGTATCTCAACTAGCGAAACGCACTACACCACAAAGTGCTCAAGCTCAACCACGGAGCACGAAGAAAAAGGAAAACCACTATTTAACAAATCCCCGATCAACACTTACGAAAGAAAAAACACACTACACTTGCTACCCGAAACATGAACTGATACAACAATCACAATTGCTTTACATTTCCTTAAAAAAATTAAACATACCAATGCATATATGCATACCCAATTAGCAATCCCAACCAAGTCTTCATACAATCTGGCTATATAAAGATATTGAATTTAATCGTGCCATCCCAGGCCATAACACAAGGAAAAGAAATTTTCATTTTCCAAATCTTTCTCAACATTTGCCTAGTGATTCCCATCATCACACTCAACAATAACCATCATTTTTCCTGTGATGTCACAACACACATAACATTTCTATAATCACAATTACAAAGATAACAATCATACTTCATGAAGAAACATTCACTATATTATTGTCACTTATCATTCACACAAGGCACAAAGCACAAATAAGGCCAAGAAGTTTACAATGGTTCACCTCTAACCTGAGGAGTTTCCACTAGCCCAAAACATGCTTCACTCGAGCCCCACAACTACATGCATGAGACTCAACACTTGCACAAATCACTCCAAGGCACTTCTCAAACTTACCACCATACTCACATCCAAACCATTCTAAAGTGACTGTTTGTCACCTAAACCCTAATATCAACCAATCGGCTAACTACACAATAAATCTTTAATTCTGGCACTGAAACATCTATATTTTTGCCCCGCACATCCCTAGAATCTTTAGTTCGAGATAGAGCTCCGCACACCGTTCCACATATCCCTGGAATTTCACCAGATTCATCAAACAAACACCACACTTGCACTGTTTCCAATAATCTTTATCACTCTTATGTCAATATGGCAATACCCCCTTCAAGAACGAAACAAGACCTATAAGGTCAATGGCAATCTACCTACTCCGAATCACACAAAACAATCATCATTGGTACTACACCCGTTACTCGGAACACAACCCGTACTTCCTCCCAAAAACTACTTCTAGCATCTAGCTATTAAGTTCCCATCATATTCATGAACCCTATACAAGTCTTAACCATGTCACTCAATTCTTGAATACCGCAAACCCCTTTACACCCATACACAACTACTAGCTTACAACAAACATTACACCAACACTATCCTCATCATTACAAAATACAATTCTCACACCCCTTCCAAGCGCTTTCACAATCTTCTAAGTAACTCGAACCAACCTCATACAATCCTAAGGTTCCACCTTATCCCAACTATACCCTTTTTAAACCATACAACTCCCACTTTCAACAAACACTCTAATTCAATTTAAGGCTCATAAGCCAATACATGCTTTATTCAGGAAGTAGGAATAGTTACACAACAAAATTAGGATTACAAATTCTTATAACACTTTCCAACATAATCAAGTTCCAAGATTAATTACATACCCACACTATTGGGTTCCGAAAACGCATATAAATATACATACACAATGTCCGTAGGCACAAGGCCTTACAAAAAGGAAAATTACATCATGGTACTAAAGTACAAAACTCCACCATAACCCAACCTCACTATCATCCCTACCAGAACTACTAAGACAAACCCTGCCCATGCAAAGGGCAACAACACCTAACATGGCCCAACTGCCTACACCTGGAACAAAAAGGTGGCCTTCTGCTCTGTGACCGACTTGAGAAAACTTGAGTCTGATTGGATCTCCCAAAAAATGAACCTAATGAGGTAAAACTAGATTGAGGCTGAAACAGGACTTGAGATTGAGATTCAGCTCTCCTTTGCCTCTTACTTGGTCTAGTGTGCTCTAGAACCAAAGAACTCACCAATATGACCCTTTCTCCTTCATCTCAACCAACTCCAAGATTTGTGGCTTCCACGTGAGCCACTTCTACTAGTGTGTGATAGTTCCTATGCATGCACCCCACTACCTTCCATCGGATATCATCGCATAACCTTTCCTCGAACTCAATACAACAACGCTCCTCAGTTGCTATTAGCTATGGAGAAAATCTAGACAAACTGGTGAACCTCGCCTTAAACTGTGCCAAAGGTGTAATACCTTGGCGAAACTCCACAAATTGTTTTCTCAATCTTTCCCAAGCGGAAAGAGGAAAGTACTTGGCCCAAAAGGCCTAAGTGAATGCAGCCCAAGTAGTGCCTATAGTAGGGCTTACATACTTCCACCAATACCCTGCATCTCCCTCAGTAGAAAACTCGCTAATGCCACTCTTAACCCCTCATTCGTGACTCTAAGCATATTAGGAGTCTTGGTGATCTGTTCGAACCAACTTTCTGCCTCCAACAGTTCTAGCCCTCCTGTGAACTCTAATGGGTTAAAGCAAAAGAACTCCTTAGTGATCTTGAGGGCATGAGACTCGTCTCCCTTATTGCGAGCTAAAGCCTTCCTTACAGCTCTTATTATCTTGCGTACAATGTCCTTGCCCACAGCCGGTGCTATAGGTACGGGCATTACTAGAACTGTTGTGCCTCTACCAGCACTTCTAGTCCCAACACGACCTCTCCCAGCTCGCCCTGACATCCTATCAATGACATCAAGCATAAATCAACCGAATTTTAGCCTTTTCCTGAAACACTTACATGAAACTAACTTAACATATAAACATACAACACATAAACAATTTTAAACATTAAGCCACATAATCAAGTCAAGTTTACAAGGATGACCACTTGTCCTGGAACTTCCAAGGAACTCTCACCCGAAACCACATTGATCAGACGCGTTTCCAATGAGATCTCAAAACAAGTTAGCTGACTACAAGCACTATCCCTGAAACTTAACCGATGACCACACAAATAAAACACATAATTTCCTACACCTCATACTTCCTACATGTAAACGTCCTTACCAAGCAAACCCAATCCATTGTAGTAAAAACCACTTCCCACAAGCTCAAGGTTTTCAAACGCAGTTAGGTCTTGTTAGACTTATTGATTTTGATGATTATTTTGATTCTGTTTTTTATTTATTTGGAAGAAAAAAAAAGATTCAAATCTTATATTATATACCATTATTTTTTCTATCCTAATCATATTGTTAGAGTGTAAAAATATACTCAATCAGGTGTTATTTTCAGCCCAAAACAAAGTCCAAAACAACCCAGCACAGCAGCAGTCGAAACAATCCAGTCCAAAGGGGGCCGGACGTCCAGGGGTACATCCGATCGGACGACCGGCCAAGTGTTTTTGGCCAAGTTTTGTTGTAGTTCAGTTTTGCTTCTCACTGGCTATCAAACCAACAGTATCCTCAACAACCGCAAAAGTCATCCTTGATGATCAGGACCTCACCGGACATTCGGGGGGACATCCCGACGGACATCCCTCAAGAACAAAATTTCATTCTAGACATCCAGGTGGACGACCACTCTGTGCTACTACGGCTCTTTTTCAAATATAGTTGTCATCAATCAGACCCATCATTCAACTCTTTCAAGATCTAATCATGTATGGGGAATGTAAATTTGAGTAGAGTAGATTTAACCAAAATCTTACTCAATCTTCTCAACACACGCAATAGATAACATTCGATGATTTTCTCCTTATTAAATAACAAAGCTTCTGCTGAACAAATAAGAAAACTTTCTTTGATCAATCATCACTCTCATCTTTCTCTATTCTCTGAAATGTTTTTCATCTAGCTTTCATTTTACCTTCAAAAATTCTAATGAGCTTTAGCTTTAATCATATATACTTGTGAGAGTTTTATTTTTACTGATATAAACTCAGAGCTTCAATATTTGTAATATTTCTTGAGAGAGTTTCATTTCAAGCTTTCTGTGAAAGTAAAACCTACCATTCAAATATTGTAAGAGTGTAGTACACTTAGATTTCTTGATTCTTCGAGTGTGATTGAGAATTAGCTAAAGAGGGCAAGGTTTTGGACTTGATATAGTCTTTGTAAAATCTAGGGTGGATTGTTCCATTTGTGAAGAGATTGCTAGCATCCCTGTGAAGCTAGAAGATAGTGGAAAATCTCAAGTGAAGCTTGAGGAGTGGATGTAGGCTTGGTTGAAGCTGAACCACTATAAATCTGTACCCTCCTCTTGAGTTGTCTTTTGGATAGCAATTAGTATCAGAGCCTAGACTTATGCTTAGATTTAACCATCTGAGAGTTTTTGATCCATGGCAACCATAGCTAGTACTACCACTGTTGAAGGACAAGCCACCAATAGGCCACCCTTGTTTCATGGAAATAACTATAGTCATTGGAAAGACAAGATGACCCTATATCTTCAAGCCACAGATTATGCTATGTGGATTATAGTCACCAAAGGTCCAAAAATTCCTACCAAATTAGTAGACAATATTAGTGTACCTAAACTGAAGATGAATGTGATGAGAGGGATCACAAATTATTGCAAGCCAATGCTAAAGCCAAACTCACCCTTGTTTATGGATTAGACTCTAAGGAGTATAACAGAATATCTAGTTGTGACTCTGCTAAAGAAATTTGGGACAAACTTGAAGTAACTTATGAAGGAACGAACCAAGTTAAAGAATCTCGTATTGATATGCTTGTTCATAGTTATGAATTATTTAAAATGAAATCTGATGAATCTATTTCAAGTATGTTTACTAGATTTACTGAAATTGTAAACTCTTTGAAATCTCTTGGCAAAATCTATACTAACAATGAGTTGATGAGAAAAATTCGTAGGTGTTTACTAAAGAATTGGGAAACTAAGTCACTGCAATTATTGAAGCAAAGAACCTCTCCACACTTGGATTGAATGAGCTCATGGGTTCCCTGATGACTTATAAAATCACTATGAAGGGACATGAAAATGATGAGGATAAAAAAAAGAATGGAATTGCATTCAAAGCCTCATCCCATAAAGAAGAAAATGAAGATTCTAGTGAAGATGAAGGATATGCCATGTTTAGTAGGAATCTCAAAAAGTACTGCAAGAAAAACAATCATGGAGGAAGAAGACCTTTCAAGAAAGAATACAAGAAAGACGACATCCAAAAGGAAGAACCTATTATTTGCTATGAGTGCAAAAATCTGGGACACATGAAGATGGATTGTCCAAAATTGAAGAAAGTTGGAAAAGACTACAAAAGGAACAAGAAGGCCATGGTAGCAGTTTAGGTTGAAAGTGATGATGATAGCTGAAATGATAAAGCTGAAAATAATGAAGTAGCCAACCTGTGTTTCATGGCTCTAGGAGAAGAAGATTTCACTCAAGATGAGGTAACCTTTAATTATGAAGAACTTGAAAGTGCTTTCAATGAATTACATGATGAGTTTAGAAAAGTTTGTGCCAAAAATAATGTACTAAAGAAATCTATTGTATCTCTATCTAGTAATGTAAAAGAGTTAAAGAAAGAGAAAATTGTTTTGAAAAATGATTTTGACACCATCTATAACGAGAAAATTGCTCTGTAAAACAATGTTGATAATTTGACAAAAACACTTGAAAATTGTATAAAAAGTAGAGATAATCTCAACATGCTTCTTGGAAATCAATGACGTGTTTTTGATCAGGTGGGCATTGGATATGACCCTATTAAGAAAGAAAAGAATCTCGAAACAATTTTTGAAAAGACACATTTCATAACACATCCTCATATTACTTTTTATTATTGTAGAAAGAAAGGCCATTATATATCTTCTTGTCCATTCAAAAAGAATATGAACATAGGAATTAAAAAGATTTGGATTGTTAAAGGAACCAACAAAACTAACCATTAAGGACCCAAGAAATCATGGGTATCAAAATCCAACATTTGATTGTTATTTTGTAGGTATGCCTTAAGTCCAAAACTAAAGAAGGAAGGTGGTATCTTGATAGTGGATGCTCTAGACACATGACTGGAGACAAATCTTTTTTCTCTACTCTATCACCCAAAGATGGAGGATTTGTCACTTTTGGAGACAACAAGAAAGGAAAAATCATTGGTATTGGTAGCATCGGTATCTCTCCTAATCTTTCCATTGAAAGTCTTTTATTTGTTGATGGACTTAAGCATAATCCACTTAGTATTAGCCAATTATATGATAAGGGTAATCGTGTTATTTTTGATAAATCACATTGCACAATTGAAAGCACAATTGATCACAAAGCTCTATTTGTTAGTAATCACCATGATAATGTTTATGTTTTTTTATCTCAATGATCTCTATACTAGTGATGTTAAATGTTTATATACTAATAGTGATAATAGTTTGTTATGGCATAGAAGACTTGTTCATGCTCATATGGATTTAATTGCTAAACTTTTGATAAAGGATTTGGTCATTGGACTTCCAAATATTAATTTTGAAAAAGATAGACTTTGTGGTGCTTGTCAACAAGGAAAACAAACCAAAACATCTTTTAAATCAAAATCTCATATTTCCACAGCTAAACCTTTACAATCATTGCATATGGATTTATTTGGTCCCTCAAGGACATTTAGTCTTGGTGGTAAACATTATTTTCTTGTTGTTGTTGATGATTATTCAAGATTTACATGCGTTATGTTTTTAGCACACAAAGATGAAACCTTTTCTTCCTTCACAAAACTCTGTCGTAGAATTCAAAATGAAAAAGGTTTTCTTATTACTAATATTTGAACCGACCATGGTAGAGAACTTGAAAATGAAAATTTTGAATTGTTTTGTGATGAGCATGGTATTGAACATAATTTGTCAGCACCTAGAACCCCTCAACAAAATGGTGTAGTAGAAAGGAAGAATAGAACTTTAGAATAAATGAGTAGAACAATGCTTTGCAAAAATAATTTTCCTAAATATTTTTGGGCTGAGGTCGTTCACACCGCATGCTATATTTTAAATCGTATATTGATTAGACCTATTCTCAAAAAGGCTCCTTAAGAACTTTGGCATGATAGAAAGCCCAACATTAGTCACTTGTATGGTTTTGATTGTAAATGTTATGTGCATAATAATGGTAAGGACAACTTAGGTAAATTTGATTCAAAATCTGATGGAGCAATTTTTCTTGGCTATTCCTTAACTAGCAAAGCTTATCGTGTTTTTAATAAAAGAACTCTTGTTGTTGAAAAATCTATATATATGGCATTTAATGAAACTAACATCTCTTCTCAAAAGCAAGTTGCTAGTGATGATATAGATTTGGAACCAAATGTGAAGGATTCAAGTATCTACAAAGAACATGACCAACCTTGTGAGTTGAACAAAGAGGTTTAACAAACTATTCACCCTCCTGAAGAAGAAGAAGAAGGAAACAACGATGATTTGCCAAGAGAATGGAAGTTTGTTCACAATCACCCTAAGGATTTAATCCTAGGTGATCCCACCAAAGGTGTTGCCATTCGCTCTTCATTTAGAAACATTTGTGGTAACTTAGCTTTTCTTTTACAGAGTGAGCCAAAGAATTTTCAAGAAGCTAAATTCGATGAATATTGGATGATGGCTATGCATGAAGAGCTTAATCAATTTGAGAGAAACAAAGTTTGGAATCTAGTACCAAGGCCTAAAGATCATTCCATTATTGGCACAAAATGGATCTTTAGAAACAAACTTGATGAACCCGGCACCATTGTTAGAAATAAAGCTAGACTCGTAGCTCAAGGGTACAATCAAGAAGAAGGTATTGATTTCGATGAAACTTTTGCTCCGGTTGCTAGATTAGAAGCCATTCGCATGTTACTTGCATTTGCATGTTATAAAGATTTCAAACTTTATCAAATGGATGTAAAAAGTGCTTTTCTAAATGGTTTCATAAATGAGGAAGTTTATGTAAAACAACTCCCAGGTTTTAAAGATCATGTTTTTCCAAATCATGTATTTAAACTCTCAAAAGTGTTGTAAGGTTTG
The DNA here is from genome assembly GCA_036172215.1 of Camellia granthamiana. NCBI lineage: Eukaryota > Viridiplantae > Streptophyta > Magnoliopsida > Ericales > Theaceae > Camellia > Camellia granthamiana. Next base: position 94,222,242 of record CM069916.1, on the reverse strand, counting down.
AAACAAGCACCTCATGCATGGTATGAACACTTGAGTAAATTTTTGATTGAAAATGGTTTTACTACAGGAAAGATTGACACAACACTTTTTGTTAAAACCAAAAATGATGATTTACTTATTGTGCAAATATATGTGGATGACATTATATTTGGTGCTACTAATGAAACCTTGTGTAAGGAATTTGCTAAGTGTATGCAAGGTGAGTTTGAGATGAGCATAATGGGGGAGCTAAATTATTTCCTTGAGCTTCAAATCAAATAATTTAAGGAAGGGATTTACATCAACCAAGCTAAGTACACAAAGGAACTACTCAAAAAGTTTGGTATGTTTGATTCAAAAATAGCCGGAACACCTATGAGCACGTCAATTAAGCTAAACAATGATGAAAAAGGTAAGTCCATAGAGCAAACAAAATATCGAGGTATGATTGGCTCACTTCTCTATTTAACCGCAAGTAGACCCGATATTATGTTTAGTTTTTGCATGTGTGCTAGATATCAATCAAATCCTAAGGAATCACACCTTAGTGCTATTAAAAGAATTTTTAGATATCTTGTTGGCACTCAAAATTTGGGACTGTTTTATCCTAGAGGTGTTGCATTTGATTTAATTGGTTACTTGGATACTGACTTTGCCGGATGCAAACTTGATAACTCAAAAAGCACCAGTGGCACTTATCACTTCCTTGGTAACTCATTAGTATCTTGGTTTAGCAAAAAACAAAATTATGTTGCTTTATCAATGGTTGAAGCTAAATATATAGCTTCCGAAAGTTGTTGTGCCCAAGTACTTTGGATGAAACAATAATTGGAGGACTTTAGTTTGCATTATGATCACATCCCTATTAAATGTGATAATATTAGTGCCATCAACTGAAGCAAAAATCTAGTTCAACACTTATGAACAAAACATATTGAAATTTGACACCACTTTTTAAGAGATCATGTTCAAAAAGGGGATATTGTTCTTGAATTTATAAACACCGAAAATCAATTGGCGGATATTTTTACAAAACCCCTAAGTGAGGATCGCTTTAATTTTATTCGTAGTGAAATTGGAATGTCGAATTCTACTTAAAAGGTTTTGTTGTGAATGTGAAACTCAAATTTTTCTTAAAATGATATTTGCGTACTGTTACATTGATATGGAAACATTTATATAAGTTGAATGCTATCAAGTTTCTCATACATTTCTTCTTCAACATCATTCTGATGCCAAACATTCTGCTTTTATTTTTGTGATTCTGCTTTTATTTATCCAAAAACCACATCTGCATAAGCTCTAGCCAAAACCAGTAAAGGACCTCAGTAACACAACAGAACTACAGCAAAGGAGCAACACATCCAAACAAAATTTCATTTGGGACATCGGGGTGGACGACCACTCTGTGCTGCAACGGCTCTTTTTCAAATATAGTTGTCATCAATCAAACCCATCCTTCAACTCTTTCAAGATCTAATCATGTATGGGGAATGTAAATTTGAGTAGAGTAGATTTAACCAAAATCTTACTCAATCTTCTCAACACATGCAACAGACAACGTTCGATGATTTTCTCCTTATTAAATAGCAGAGCTTCTGCTGAACAAAATACAAGAAGCAACTACACAAGCAAGAAAACTTTCTCTGATCAATCATCACTCTCATCTTTCTCTATTCTCGAAAGTGTTTTTCATCTAGCCTTCATTTTCCCTTCAGAAATTACAGTGAGCTTTAGCTTTAAGCATATATACCTGTGAGAGTTTTATTTTTACTAACATAAACTCAAAGCTTCAATATTTGTAATATTTCTTGAGAGAGTTTTATTCCAAGCTTTCTGTGAAAGCAAAACCTATCATTCAAATATTGTAAGAGTGTAGTACACTCAAATTTCTTGATTTTTTGAGTGTGATTGAGAATCAGCTAAAGAGGGCAAGGTTTTGGACTTGATATAGTCTTTGTAAAATTTGTGGAGGATTGATCCATTTGTGAAAATGTTAGTAGCACCCTGTGAAGCTAGAAGATAGTAGAAAATCTCAAGTGAAGCTTAAGGAGCGGATATAGGCTTGGTTGAAGTTGAACCACTATAAATCTGTTTGCCTCCTCTTCTCTAATCTCTCTACTTTCAACTGCTATAGCTATATGTTAATGAATGTGTTAATCATTTAATTTCTACCCACTTTGATAACTAACTCCATTGCAAATTTATCTAAGTCATTTTCTGCTATTTATTTCTATTAAAACACTAATCATCTTATTCATATATTGCCTTAAGTTAATTAGTCATTCTTCACTGTTAAATTCATCTTTGTACTTGATCTTTTTTGTTAGTCATCTATTCTTCATCATTCAGCAATCTGCTTCACTGTTGTAATTTTTATTAGAGTATTATTAATTTTTATTTGTAGAAACCTAATTCACCCCGCTCTTAGATTGTCTTTTGGGTAACAGCTCTGATACCAAGTTGTCAACCCCAAATTTTATCATCTGAATATATTGCCAAAACCTTCAATTTAAGTCCAATTGCATAACATGTATAGGAATAACATTACACTTAAGTAAATAGATAATGTTCTCTCTCGAATAATTACAACAATAATAATACATGCCAAGAGTTACATTGAAATACTCAAAATAAATAATTACATGAGAAAACACTCATAAATCCCATATCACAATATATCTCTCATTTACACTTTGTATTACAAACACACATAAAAGAAAATAGACTTCCCAAATCTTCAAACTGGTGTTTCTAACTCCGTTCCTAAAAATGGTAAAAATAACATGGGATGAAAAAATATGTCCATTAGGGATCTACAATGATCCTCAATAATAAGATCGATAGATATATGCGATCATGAATGCTAAAGGATGATACATAAATAAATATTGTACCTTTCATACTCAAAATACCATACACACAGGTAATGCCTTCCTCATGAAAATCCGCTAAACTTTTCGGAAAAAAACTCTTTCTTTTATCTTCATACCATTCTTGTATAAATTTTTGACTGTCTTTCTTAAAAGTCTCTTTTTAACATTTCATAAAGATCTTAGGTCTATGAACCGTGCATTACTAATAATCATATATCCCGCCTTCATCTGCATAACTTCATTATATACCTATAACTACACTTATTTTAACACATACGAAATAATCAATCCATATAAAACAAATCAATTCATTTCCCTCTATCACATTTACACATACCAATCCCGTAATAAATATCTCGCACAAGTCCACAATCAATAACCAGCTCCATTACCAAGCCATATCAACGAACCACACACTTTTCAGGTCACTACTCCAGAAGAAAGGCGAAACCTCTATCAAGCCTCATGCTTTACCAGTCACAAGCCGGAAGGAATGCGAAACCTCCACATATCTTAATAGATCACACGCTTTTCAAGGCACTACTCCGGAAGGACTGCGGAACCTCTATTAAGCGCCACGCTTTACCAACCACAACCCGGAAGGAAACGAACTCTTATTCCAATATCACCATCCATCAATTCATTATGTTATTCATTATTACAACTCATGGACAAAACCAACAATATCATTCATTGTTTCCATTATACATTAACCCAACAACACATCCATAATAAGCATAGAGATTTATCTTTAGAAACAATTACAATATATTTTCCACTACATTCTTTACTTATTAACATTAACATTGACTCTTTATACTCAATTATACAACACAATTGTTATCATACTCTTCCCAAGATATATTGATTCAATTTCCAATATTAATTTCTCCAACATAACCCTCATATACCATAATTGTTTCACAACAACTAATTATCATCATTTGTACTCATTTTAACCAAGCATAAACTTAATTTCAAGAATTTAGGGTCAATTAAACAATCTTTCATCTTCATAACAAAAAAACCATAACTAGGGTTTGACAAAAATTAGGACTTTTTTCTCTAAGGCACAAAACTATATTCTAGTAACTCCAGTTTTTTCCATATTCCACTTCAATCATAAGTTCAACTCCCATAATTTGAAAACCCTAACTTCCTTTACATACTTTTACGAAAATCTCCTCAAGATGAGGTTTTATGCAATGCAAATCTACCACCCATCTATCAATAAGAAAATATTGAAGAGGAGCAAGGAATCCCTACCTCTAGCAAGAAGATAAGAAACTCGAAATTCCAACTCTGATAAAAACACGATCCGCTCGGATGGATAGAAAGCCCTTGGCGTGCTCTTCATTTTTATATAAGGAAATGGGGTAGGAAATGAGTAAAAGGAGATGAAAATCAAGCTTGAAGACTAAAAAATGACGGAATAGAGGAAAATGGATGAGAAAGGAACAGAAAAGGTGATTTTTCACGTGCACTAACAGGTTTTATACTCAACACACCGTGGACGCGATCACATTGTTCGCGGGCATGAACTCATCAATTGAATAGGCCGTGGGCGACCCTTACACCGCGGGCACAACCATTCATGTTGCGGCCCATGACCGCGGGCCTTCGTGGCCCACGTACCTCCTACTAGGCCAAACACCTGAACTCCTCCTTTGGTCGCGATCTAGTTGCAAACGTGACCTGCTCTCATAGAAAAAAACCTAGATGTTGCTAACAGCCAGCCCAAGGCACCCCGAAGGCCCAAACTACTTTGAAACAAACGAAGTCACCTAGAACAACCCCCGTGTCCCAACCAAAAACAAAATGGGTCGGGTTGTTTGACTCCAGCTATTACAACTAGCACCCGTAAAACTAGTGGTATAGTTACTATTTGAAGAATATTGGAGAAATTCTCGAGGATGATACTTGGGTAGTGGATGTAGGCCCGACGTGTCGAACCACTACAAATTGTCGAGTTTGTTTTCTCTTCCCTTTACTTATTTGATTTTATTACTTTATTTGACATTGTTGAGCATATTTATTTATTTAGAGATTATTATTACTTCGTTATTTTATTTGTCAAAATTCAAATATTTTGATTATTATTTTTAATATTGTGAAATCATTTTTTACCCAATTCACCCCCCCTCTCTTGGGTTACCTACCTGAGATAACAAATCTGTATAGAATTACTCAGTAATTGTCTTTCTCAATGGGTATTTAGGGGGTTTTTTGTGATTTTTTTTCTTCTTCTTTTTGACTTGTTTTTATTTTTAGTGAGTTTTTTTATAACATTTTTGAAAAAAATTTAAGTTTCTAGATTCTACTCTATCAGATAAAATGAAAGATTTTAAAGAAATTCGAAAATTCAGAAAGACAAAAATAAGTCAAAATAGTGATTTCTTTTTTAAAAAAAATATTTGGATTTATTATTATTATTATTATTATTATTATTATTATTATTATTATTATTATTATAAATTTTCATTTTTTTTAAAAAAAAAATTTGAGGCTATTTAGGACTCGTTTGGGAACAAACTTTTTCAGTGATTTTTTGGTTTTGTTTTTGGCTAAAATATGAGTAAAAAAACCTAATATGTTTGGGATGAATTTTTAATTTTTTACTAAAAGATATGCAAAAAGTAGATTGAAAAGAAATCAATCTTTGACTATTTGGTATTTATTGGTTTTTTTTTAGCGATTTTTTTTATTACTTTTAGGATAAAATATAACTTGCCAAACGATGCCTTTATTTTCGAGCTTGGCTTGAGATAATAAGTTTTAGTCCAGTCTGACCTTGCCTATCCATTAATAAAATATTAATTTTAATTTTATATTATTTAGTTACAAAATGAGAGGCTTCTCTCTTGTCCTCATTTGCATTGGAGAGGTGCTGTCCGGGACCATGAAGCCCACCATTGCCTGTACAAAATGAGGGATCTTTATGTCTATCATCCACATAAAATTTGGTCGATTCGATAATCATAACATCTTTATTTTATCACATTTGTCTTCAAAAAGATAAACGGTCTATTTTCAAAAGTAGACTAGTCTTTTATTTTTTTAGTGACAAATGTGGTAAAATAAAGATGTTATAATTATCGGATCGACTTAATTTTTGCGTATGGATAATATACACAAAGAGCCTTAAAAGATGAACAATTCAAATAATCAAATTAGGGCCCGTGATGAGCCCAACGGACCTAAGCAACGCCTCTCTATTCTAGATGAAGACTGAAGAAAAGCTTTAAACTAAAAGAAAAATAAATATAAGAAAAGTAAATATACACTTCTTTTAAGGCTTAAATTAAAATATTTGTTAGAAGATCATATATTCTTTCAATTGAATTTTACGAATATTATAAATTCAAGTAATTATTAAAAATATCTAAACAATTTAATAGCTCCTAAAAACCCGAATCCCATCCGATATTTGTCAACTCCTCTTCGCATCAACTAAATTATTATATACAATATAAAAATAAGACTATTAGAATTCATGTAACACTTGTGACTTATAGGCCTTTGGGGATGCATTTAATTTCATTATTTCGTTATTTAAATCTTTTGGTTGGTGTATCTTGAGGTTGGTTAAGTGAAAAACTTGATAAATACTTTGATTAGGATGTTAATTTGCACTCAAATCTATCAGAAAAGTGCTTTAGAACTTTGAACTTCTAATCTGGGTGTCGACACCAAGCTTCAGGGTGTCAACACTAGCATTCCTCTTTGTTCTCTCTGAGCATTTTGTTTTTGAGTGTCGTCACCATAACCTTCTAGGGTTGACACCTGCATCCCTAATATTTTCTTTTGAACATTTTGCTTTTTGGTGTCAACATCACCTCTTCTGGCTGTTGACACCATCAAGCTAGGAGAGATCCAGGTGCACATTGCTTGAGAGTGTCGTCACCTGGGTAGTCTAGGGTTGACACCATGCCTGTGTTAAACCTTTCCTTCGCACCTTTGTACGCAGGTGTTGATACCCCTCTTTGAGGTGTAATCTTGGGATTTTTGGGATTTTTTACTTATATTTTATGTAATCTTGGGCCCTACAACCCATTTAGTCCCTCCACTCTAAATAGAATCATTCCCTCACTCTTCTCTCACTTTTCACACTCTTGTTCTCTCTCTTTCACCGATCTCTCTCTCTCTCTCTCTCTCTTCCATATCTCCATTTTCGGAGTTTCAAGCTTGGGCTTCATCTATCGAGAAGCAATATCTACCCCTAATCCTTGAGGATAAAAGTTAGATCGTGGCAAGAGCTTGGGGCCGATTTGATCGTGTTTTCGTTATTGTCAAAATTTGGGTCTTCAATCTTTCTCTCTCTTTTTTGAGGTTAGGAGTTCTCTCAACTTCGTATATCTATGTTTTGAAGTAAATCCGTATGAATTTAGTTTAGATCATGATGATTCAACTAAAATAATTTTGATCTGATGATGTTTGTGAAAAATAAAGGGGCTTTTCCTCGAGTTTTGAGATAATATTTTAGATCTTTACATGTATGTGTTAGAAATTGATGATTTTAAGATTTGTTGAAAGATAGGAGGAAAATCCCAAATTTTTGTAATAATAATAATAATAATAAAACCTAAGTTGGAAATGTTGATTTAAAAGAAGGTTTTGAAATAAATTGATGGCTATTGTGAAACTTAAGTTATGATTGTTTTGGAAATTCAAAGAACTGTTAAGTAATTAAATCTTCATATTTATATTGAAAATTTCTATTGAATATGAGAAAAGTTAAGAACTTTGAAATGAAAGTTGGTAGTGTTTGGTAGAGTTTTAGAATTATGATTTGAGAATAGAGTTGTATTTTGAGTTTGTGAGGTTTGGAATTATGATTTGAATGTGGAAAATTTGTTTGGTTATGAGTTTTGAAAAGAGTTTTGAATTGAGTTTGAAATTTTTGATGTGACACATTGTAGACACCCCATTTTTGACCGTCCTCAAGACTTGGTTGTGCTTACAGGTATATCCAACCACAAGTTCGATTGCTCGTCGGGTATTCGACTTTCACGGCAGAACGTCACAGGTTTGAGCTTTCCAAACCTTGTATCCTTTTTGCCCCATTTTTGGACCATATGTTGGCCCTTCCAGCTTGTTTCTCTTGGGCCACTGCCGGCCACTGTTTGGCACTGCCGGCCATGCACTTTTCCCTGCCTGTTATTGATGATGCCTGTCGGCCATCAGTGAGGCACTGCCAGCCACAGCTGATGGCCGACAGAACCCTTTGTCTCAGCAGATTTCACTCCAGATCTTTTGAGCCAGCTGGTTTTCACTCATCTCTCCTCCATACACGTGTATGGAGGGATGAGCCTCTTTTCAAGCTTGTTAAACAAGCTTTGCATTGCCTCTCTTCTATATAAGGACAGGCTCCTCCTCCATTTCAGAGGTTGAGAATTTGGAGCTTTGAAAGATAGATATAACTTTGTATCTATATCTCATTGTTTCTTCATTTTTGTGCCTTAAAAGTGTAGTTTTGTCTCACTTTTGTACACAAACACACACTCAAACACCTTGCTTGTGTTGCTGAAGCTTCTTGAGGTTGTTTTTGGTGTTCTTGGGCTGGTTTGAGCTCAAAGAACTTGCTGGAGTTGCAGTAGTAAAGAAGGTCTTCAAGGGTGAGTCTTTAACCTTTAGATCCCCCATTTTTGCTTAAGCTTTTAGCCATTCTTGCATGCGTTTTTAAGCTTAACTCTTAACTGGAAAAAGTTCTATTTTTTCATGCTTGAGAAGTTTGTTTAAGGTCACTTTTTCGTTTGGGGTGATCTCTCCCCTCTTAGGCCTTGTTAGGCCTTCTTTTGAGCCATCCCTTTAGGCTCTTGTTGTAGCCTTTGCATGACCTTTCTACCACTGAAATCCAGAGGATTTCTAGTGGTGAAAAGGTGGTTTTGGAGTCTTAAATAGGAGAGGGTCATCCCCTCTCCTTGTGTTGTGTTTACTTGCTTTGAATGCCTCATGTGTGAGCATGTTTGTTAAGCTTATCTTGGCTATATCTTAGCTTGTATTTGTGGTTATCCTACTGTGACATGCCACTGTTTTTGCTTGGTTTTGTTACACCATGCATGCTTAATACACTTGTAGTGTAAATCACACAAACTAGTCTTGTATGCTTCATGAAGTAGCATGTCATTCTAGCTTGTTTTCTTTCCATTTCAGCATATCCTTGGGCTTGTTTTACCATGTCATACCTCTGTTAGGGTTTGGTTTGGTTAGCTTTTGCATGCTCCATGCACTTGTAGTGCAATTCCATGAAATAGCCTTACATGCATCATACTTTAACATGTCATTTTAGCATGCTTTTGGCTTAGCTCTGAGAAGATTTTGTTCATGTTTCACCGTGTTTAAGGTCTGATTTTGGTTGTTTTGGCCATGCATGACTTACTTTGTATAGCCTTGGTTCAATCTAGCTTGTTAGCTTTGTGCATTGAGTCTTCTAGCATGTGTTACTTGGACTATTCTAATGATTTGGAATCATTTATTATGAGATTTCAGTCCATGTTTCATGGTCGTGTACTTGCATCTTTCACTCATTCAATGCGTTGGAGGGTTTGTCCCTTTATGTCTTAATAAGAGTCATTGCGTATGCCTTCATGCCTAAGCTTGCGAGCTATCATTTTGATATGTTTTTGGGGTTATTTTGCCATAATATAACTCTGATTTTTATTGGTTAAGTTATCCCATGCTTGGTCTTAATAGGTGTAGTGTAATCCACCTTATTTGCCTTGTATGCATCATGCCTTATGCCCTTCATGATAGCTTATTTTGGCTTCCTTCCATGCATGTTTTAGTATCATTTTGACATGTTCTAGGACTTTGTTGGGTTGCCTTTGCCATATCCTTCATGCTTTATATAGCTATAGTGCAATTGGCCTTGCTAGCTTTGTGTTTTGTTGACTCATGCATGCTATCTTTGAGCTATTTAGATGATTTGGAATCATTTAATACTTCATTTCAGAGCTTATAGCATTGTCATGTTCCCATTTCATTCATGCTTTGAGTGCCTTTAAGGGTTGTGCATTTATTGACTTGTTCATGGCTTAGCTTGTATGCTTGCATACCTAGGTCTTTGGGCCCTCACCTCAGCATGTTTAGGTCCTTGTTTTAACCTATTTAAACTTTGCCCATGCTTGGTTCATGTATTTGTGCCATGTATTGCATGTCTCCTTTGTAGTCCTCCTTGTTAGCTTCATGCTTTAGGACCTTAGCATGCCATACTTGTGTTTGATTAAATGATTTGGCATCATTTCTTACTTAATTTTAGTGCATTTAGTGTTGTTACACTTCCACATTTATCACTCCTCGAGCCTCCTTGAGAGTTGTGCTCTTAGGCCTAGGTGGTTGGCCAATGCATTGTGCATGCATGTCTTGTATTTTTGTGCCTTTACTTCATCATTATGGCTACTGATTTGGGCATGGCTGAGGTCTACCCATTTTGGTTCAAGTCCATTGAGCATTGTGTATGCCATGTATTTCATAGCATTGTGTATGCCATGTAGTTCATTGCATTGTGTATGCCATATAGTTTATTGCATTTGTGTATGTCATGTTCATTGCATTGCATAGGCTAGTTGTCATTTAGCATTGTGTATGCTAGTTGTTGTTCTTAGCATTGTACATTGTGCATGTGTAACAACCCTCACCACTGCGTACCGATTAATTACTGATTACCGCTAAACTGAGACTAATTATGAGAAGTAATTGAACTGATTAAAATACTGAACTGACCGACTGAAATCTGAAACTGAATCGATTGACTGTATCTGTTTAATTGCATGTTTATCTGTTTGACTGTTTGATTATATGTTCATGTCTTTGTGTTTAAACTGCAAATTGAAGGCCTTATCGGCGGCCGAATCTGAAATTGATTGATGTTCTGTGTTCATTAGGATTTATATGATTTTATGGTGTATTTAATTGAAAATTGATTTGGTATGATTAAATTAGATTAAATAGTGCTAAATTACAAGAGTTGGCTTTAATTACCAAATTGCCATTGGAGTGGGCCACTATCTAAGACATGTTGAAGCCTCATTACACCTAGATACAACATTTGTTCAGCCACTTTGAGAGCTATAGCCGACTAGAGAGAGAGGAATTGGAGAACTTGATTTCATTGTGAATTAGCTTAGAGATCTTGAAGGAATTGAAGTATAAATTGCTAAATTAAGCTTGGATATCTTGCATTGAGGACTTAAGGTAGGAATTCATCCTCTCTTTTATGTATTTGAGTTGTTCTAGCATGATCCATGATGATATTAGTGATCTAAGTCAAGATTTAGTCTAATAATGTTGAATTGTAGCTTGAATCATGCATGCATGTGTACATTGAAGAGTTTTGAGTTTGATTTCATGGAAATCTTGCATGCATGTCCATCTTTTGATCATAATCCATGATTTCATCTTGTTCTTGGAGGAATTGGCTCATTAGAGCATGTTTTGAAGCTTGAAAGTTGTTTAAAATGCATGCATGTCATGTTTGAAGATTGTTCATGAAATTTGGTTTGAAAATGAGTTCAATTGATCTTCTCTTGGGCCTTGATTTTACAAATTGAGCTTTGAATCATGTTATTCAATGTATCTACAAGTGTTTTCCAAGAAATGGGCCCAAAGGAATTGATTTTGATGCATTTGTGTTTGAATTTGAGCTTGGAGGTGCAATCTGGTTTTTCCAGATTTTGCACTCCCGCTTGAGCGGGGGGAAAGTGGCGCTCGAGCGGGGAATTCGAGCATCCAGTACTTTGCACTATTTTGCAGTCCGCTCGAGCGGGTTATTGGACGCTCGAGCGGGACCTTGTGTCTTACGCTCGAGCGGCTATCGAGCGTGATTTTCACCCATCCAGTACTTTTGACTGTTTTGCAGACCGCTCGAGCAGGAACCTTTGTCTGCATGTCCGCTCGAGCGGAGTAATTTACGCTCGAGCGGGACCCCTGTTTTCTGAAAATTCTGAAAATGTTTTCTAAGTGCATCTTTGCATCCTCATCCCATCCTAGGCATTCTTAGGCCTAGTTTAAGACATCTTAATGAGGATATACATGTAGAACACACCGAGGCAAATTAGGGATTAAGTTATTATCTTTCCCAACTGTATAGCTTAGTGTGTGTTCAATCTGTAACTGTGTAGGGTTGGCTTCCGGAGACGCGCTCTAGCTTACTGTAGCCCAGAACTCTGTGAGTAACAATTGTGTAAAGATATGTTCAACTGTGAATATTTCTGACTGTTTAACTGAACTGCTTTCTGAACTGAAACTATTAATTGAATGAATGTATGTCCTATATTCTGAACTGTATTGTGGCATCCTTAGCAACTACTATTACTGACTGTTACTGTTACAGAGATCTCTATCGGTTCCCTTGTTGGAACCACTACCATTTACTGATTGATGGCCATCGTTTACTGTCCGGTCTTTTAAGACCTACTGTTTACTGTACTGCTATGCTAATGGATGTACCACATATGATTGAATGACTGATATACTAAATCAATGAACTGTTTTCATTACTGTAAGGACATTCATTCTTAACCCCTTTACGCATTATGTTATTCACTGGGCTTTAGCTCACTGCTCATATATATATGTAGGTGTACAGGCACCAGACCGGAGCTAGGAGCGTGGGGTAGATTTCCCTTTTTGTCAAGCCAACCACCTTGCCTCACTGCGAGGTTCCGAGCCTATCAAGCTTTGGCTTAGGGGTGTTTTAATTTCCCCCGTCTGTCTCTGTATATGTTTTTGTAATAACCGCTTAGACTAATAAACTCTACTGTACTGTTTAATAGGGATTAAGTCCCTGCTCTGGATGATTGTGTATTATGTACATACTGTTTTGTCACTGACTGTATATATGTATGAGAAGTCTTTTTGCATACAGACTGTCACCGCTCATTGGACATTGTTTACTTACTGTATTGGCTTCCGCCAGCCCCTGTACTCTGTTTTACTGTCTTACTGTTAAGCAGGCCTTCGGTAATCTCGGATTACTGGCCGGTTACGGTGCTAAACCCATAGAGGCGAGTTTGGGTCGTGACAGCATGCCATTAGCCTTGTTAGGTTGATCATGTTGTTTACATGTTTTGCATTGCGTTCGATCGGATGTCGTATTGAACGCGAGGAAAGATTGGTTCATTTCATACTTGAAGTGATGAAATGAGCCAATCTCTCTTAGTCTCCATTTCCTTTGATTCCTCATGATAAGGAGATGGTTTTGGTGTCTTATTTGTCATGCATTTATTGAAATTTGCACAAGTTGGATCTTTGGCCATTATGCATCGAGATGCGTGATTGATGGTCTTGGATCCAATGATGTCCATTCCTTTGATGTTTTGAAGTGATATGGGGTGGCATAGTGCGTACATATCCTTGGGAGACCTTCCATTTTCTTTATTTTGTGCTCTATTGTAGCTTGGTGTCACAGCACACCAGTGGCCAGCATCCTCCCATCTTTGGCCGGCAGGTCCTTATTTGTGGCCGGCAGTGTGCACTCTTGGCCGGTAGGATGGTCAGCAGCCACCTTTCATGGCCGGCAGGCCACTGGTGCACTCCTCAGCACTGTTTTGGTAAGATTCAGTAGCAAGTTCTCGAGAACACCCTGCAGACAGAGCCTCTAAAAGAGCATTTGGAGAGCTTTCGGGACGGGAATCGAGCATGCATCTTCAACTTCTTCAAGGCAGAGCTGAGGCGGCCTAGTCTACATATTTTAATGCTTTATTTGTTAATTAGCATTCGGTTTTGTAACTTAAGTAATTTGTTAATTAGTTAAAGTTTTGTAATAATTAGTTATAGCTAGTTATTCAATTTGGTTATGTAATAATTAATTAGCTTGTTAGTTAGTTAATTAGTCGGTTTGTATTATTCATTCGGACCCTCCGAGGAGAGGGCGAATTGTTGTAACAAGCGTGCGTGTGTGCGATTCATGTCTTCCAACCCCCATTTCTTTCTCCCTTTTACTTACCTGGTTTCAGTGGTTAGTTTTAGGGCATGTTTCAATTAGTATCCTTATGCTTGCATGCGTGCATCATTCATCTATCTTGCATGCACCGGGCTCGGCGCATCATACTAACTGCATCATATTTCAATACCGATTTGAATACATGTTATCAAGTTGCATTTCATATGCCATCTTAAAATAGCCGAGCCTATTTTAGTTGCATTTTGCATGTGTTGCATTAGCCATATTAACATAGCTAGGATCATGCATGATTTCTAACTAGCTATTGTTTTGGCTTGGAGTACTAAGTAAGCTTTTATGCTTTAGCATCTTGCATGTATGTAATTGATTGCCATGACAGCATGCTCGCCATGAGGCTAACTGCTTATGTGATATAACTGCCTGAATGCCTGTGGGTGAAGGTTGGATTGCTTGAATTGGAACAATTCATCAAATCCCTGTTTTAGCCTACTTGCGAGTAGCAAACTCCAAATCATTTTCACAAACGAATATGCAATGTTTTGTTCCAACTTAGACGATCTGGTTTATACTTGTGTGTTGTGCACATCACATAGTAATTCTAGGTTTAATAACCGGAATAAGAACATATGTATTTTCAAAAACAAGATATCATGCTTAGTACAGGCCGATTTTTGATCAGGCGAGCGGGGGTGCTCATTGCATGACCTTTCCCTCTCGTACCCAAGTTCCCGAGCCGAGACAACTTTGGTGATGACGGACACGTGGCCTTAGGCACAAGTCAGGGTTTCCTAAATTCTCCTAAAATAAAATATTTAGGTGGCGACTCTGTATCTGGCGAAGCAGTCCATGTTTGGCACTTCTTTACAAAAATCAGTTTTCCAAAACAATTTGCCGGATTTGGACTCTTTGGTGATTTATCGGTCTTCCATTGCACTTTGCGGGATTAGATTCAGAACCGTGACATTGAGTCCGAACTGTAGTAGTAGCTCAGAACAAAACGAGATTCGCGCCCCCCTCGCGAGCACGGATATCGGAGAGTTCCCGAGAGCGCGTCTACATACATGATATTTGATTCAAAAACTTACAACTCATAACCAAACACACAACTCAAAATTCTATTCAAAACTCATAAAAAAAAATTAAAAATTTGAAAATATTTTTTATTTAAAATATAAAAATAAAAAATAAAAACACGAACACTGTTCCGGACATCTGGGGGAACCTTCGGGAAGATAACTGGGTAGACATGTTTTCACCAGTGGGTATGGAATCAATTTTTGAAAGTTGTATCCAAACACCACACTCAAATATGAGTGCGGAATCATGTTTGAAACTCCATGCCAAACATATAATGTTTCATCAATGGGAAGTGATAAAGAGTTGGAATCAAGAGCAGAAGGGATTGATATTAATGATTGGAGAAATGTTTGGAAACAATAAGTTATGGATAATGATAATAGTTCCGTGGATTTTAGTAATATGTTGCGTTATTATTTAATTAATGTTTTATCCATCGTTGAGAGAATTATATTGTAATTTATTATTTAAACAATGATAATAGTTGCACTTCATGCATAACATTGCATTTGCACAGTTTTGGACCAATGTCTAATCTTCAATGGGATACAAGGTTTTTGGAAAAATATTTTGGGAATCAATGTCTATTTTAGGTGCCCATCGCCCTGTCGTATAAAGCCAACAAATATGGGAGAATTGTTGGAAATTATGATTGTGTGCCCAATTATCATAGGCTTGATGCTAGATAATATGTGAGGGATATTGTTGGGTGTCCAATTGCCCCTTCGTGCTTGATACCGGTAAATGTGGAAATGAAGTTGGTGTCCAATTGCCCCTCCATGCTTGATGCCGATAAATGTGGAGATGGTTTAGGAAATGTGAAAGGTGCCCAATTGCCTTGTCTCGGGCTTAATGCTAGACGAATGTGGGAAATGATGTTTTCAAGGTGCCCAATTCCCTTTCCATGCTCGATGGCCGGTAAATGTAGGAGTGATGTTAGAAAGTTATGATAGGTGCTTAATTGCTCTTCCATGCTCAATGGCTGATAAATATGGGAGTATATTGAAATACATGTTATGGACTTTATTTCAAAAATGGGATTTTAAAGGTTTAACAAATGTCCAAGTAACTGAGTCAACATTCTTTAAATTTTTAAAGAAGTTACGTATTGGTTTTGTGCATTGCATGAGCATGATCACAAGAAACAAAGATATTTAAATTGTTATGATTATTTCTATTAGGCGGCAATGCTCACTTCCTATTGGATTGGATTGGATATTCAAATTTGTAGCTTGTGCTAATAATGTACTTCTATATCGTGACAATTAGCGAAGACTTTACTAGGCACAGGAGCTCTTCTTGATGATCACTTGTTAATAGCTATTGAGCTTACTTGTTTGAGATAAGATTATAATTTGTTATAATCAAGGCCTTAGCCTTGAAAGGTGTAAGCCCTTAGGGCACTTTTATTATATCTCTCTATCATTTTGGTATGTAGTTCTTATGAAAATCCTTTAGGGGATTTGCAAATTAATCCAATGATGTAATTATAAGGGAATCTTATAAGAAAAAAAACATATTTTGTCTTATAATATTATGTATTTTATTTTCTTTATTCACACTTATATTATGAAATTGGATACTTAAAAATGGATTGGTAATTATAAAATAGGTTATGAATATCGGGGCGTTACAATTCAGCTTGTAGTTTGATTAGAACTCAATTTCTTCATTGAATTTCAAAATTCAAAAGTTAACCCTTTAAAGACTTCATTTGTTAGGATTCTGTTAAAAATTTAGATAAAATCAAATCATTCATTAAACATATAATACATTTATTAAATTTCAAGGCAATAATGCCCTTATCTATTGATCCCATTTGCACTTTTAGTCATTAAAATAGTGAGATAAGAGCATCTCCAATAGTTCATAGCTAAAATGAATAGCTAAAACTATAATTTAACAATGAACAATGTAAAATAGCTATAGGATAGTAATATTGCTCCAATGGTCAAATTGCTAGTTTTAGCTTTTCCCTCTAGATATTATACAAGGTGGTTGAGGATGACCTCAATAGTTTAGAGTGGTCATCCTAGGGATGTCCTTCTAGTAAGGACGACCGGTTGAACAATCGACGTCTATTGTATGATCATCAATGGGGCGATTGACTAAACAACTGGCATGTCTGTTAGGAAAAAGATGAACAATATTTTTAGAAAATATTTATAACGGCTCGGATTAGACCCGACCCTTTCATGTTCTTGGATCCGGGATCTGATACTCTTTATCGTTATCTATACTCCCTATCTTGTTGTTATTTGGGTTTGGTTGTTTGGAGTTATTGGTTGTGTCTTGAATAGGTTGGGAGTTAGTTTTTCAAAAAAAATTACTGTCTGTTTCTTTTCTTGTTCGTTCAGTCGCTCGAGCGGTCTTTGGGTTCTCTCAGTACTTTTGTAGGTCTGCAAAAATAATGGAGTAGGGTGATCTTCGCTCAAGTGGTCTTTTCTTCGCTCGAGCAGTGTTCTATAGTCTGCAAAACTTCTAGAAGAGGGTCATTATGCACTCGAGCCATGTTTTGATCGCTCGAGTGGTCTTTCATTTTTGTGTCTTATGATTGAGCAGTGTTTTGGTCGCTCAAGTAGTCTATGCAGATATCAAATCAGGGAAAGGTCATTTTATGTCACTTTTTAATCACTCTCTCTCTCTCTCTAAAACATTCCCAAACCTAATTTCTTCACTCTCTCTTTCTCTCTCTAAGTTCTTGTTTAAAAACTTCTATATACCCAAATCCATTGATTTCTCCACCATAGTACTTCGGAGAATAGTGTAGAGCATGTAGAGATGGTCATTTTGATCGAAAAAAGTTAAAGTTTCGGCTTTATCAAATCTTGGGTCTTGTTCATCAACTCTTCTAGTTTTGAGGTAGAGATTTTTTTAACCTCTCGATATGATTCTTAACTATGTTATGTGTATTTGATAGGTATAGTTATTTGGGAGTTATGGGTTTGGATTTAGGGTTTGATTTGGTTTGATTTTGGGAATGAAAAATGAGGGTTTTCAAATGGATTCATGAGAGATATTGTGGATTTGTGTTGAAATCTTGGAAATTTCTCTTTTAAAAGTACTATTGAAAAGTATAGATTTTTTATTGGAAATCTTTTAATTTCTTGAAACTAAGAAACAAAGGGTTGAGTTTTGAAATGATATATAGATATATAAATGTTGATGATAAGAGCGGAGTTGAGTATGTAATATTACTCCTATATTGAAATTATGAGATTATGTTTGTTGTTGGAAATTTATCTTTTGTATAAAAATCTGTTTTGGGCTATTGGTGGAGGATAGATTGATTGTTGTAGAAATTGCATAAGAAATAGATTAAATGAAAACCATTTACTCATACATATTGCATTGAACATTGTTTCATATCCTTACATTGAAAATGTATTGTTTTTAAGAAAAATGGATGAATACCTTGGTGAATCTAATTGGAGGGTGTGATTGTGGTTTTATTATGTTGGTTTGTGTATCCTTGGTGAAAGTCTAGAAAATCGTGTGGCTAGGTGCCAAGCCTTGGGCTATATATATATATAGAGAGAGAGAGAGAGAGAGAGAGTTTGACTTATTTTGTTGTTCCCAAATATCGACTTAGAAAGATATAGTCATTATAGCATAAACTTATTTGTACTTTCTTTGATTCATGTTATTTCCATATGTCATATGCTATAGATTCAAGATCTAAATGTATACATGCGTAAGTCATCTTTTGTACTGTTTAAGGGGATTAATGAAGGTTAACATCTGGTAAGTTTTTACTTTCTATTGAATATCGTGAGGTGGTTTATTGTTGTTAATTTGGGGCGTTACAATATTGTTGTGCTGACATCTTTAATTATAGATAAAACTTGTGTCAAATTTGAGAAAAGAGATAACAATTGTTATTTTTAGCCGCTCGAATAGCAGACCGTTAGAGCACCATATCTTCTCGCATTTGCTATATTTTTCCTTTAGCAACTCTTTTAGCAAATCGTTAGAAATGCTCTGAAATACAAATGAGATTACATAAGGGTATTATTGTCATCAAAAAATCATTAATGAGTATTGTTATGCTAAAAAATGAATAAGTGTGTCATGTGTTTTACACATGACCTGATTCTGTTTAAATTTTGGAATAAAATCCTAATAAAAGGTGTTAAGTGTAATAAGATTATAATCCAAAGTAGTTAACTATTACATTTTGAAATTTAAGAGAAGAAAGTGCAAATAAGTCTTGATTAAAGGACTTTATTATAATTTATGGAAGATATAAATTGCCAAGTCAAACATGTCATTATCTTTTACTAGTATACAACCACTTAAATCTAACACCTCTCTCCCATTAGTCTAATAATCCTCCGCCACCACCACTACTGCCGAATCTCTTAGAAACAAGAGTCTAATAACTCTCTCCTTCTTCTTCTTCTGATCTGAGAGAGTCTTCACCAAAAACTGAAACCCTAGTTTTTGCGAAATTAGGGTTAGGGTTTGGATCATCGCCATGGGCAAAGGCGGAGCTTTAAGCGAGGGCGTAGTGAAGAAGATCCTCCTCTCCTACGCCTACGTAGGGATATGGATCTTCCTGAGCTTCACCGTCATCGTCTTTAACAAGTACATCCTCGATCGCAAGATGTTCAATTGGCCATACCCGATCTCCCTGACCATGATCCACATGGCCTTCTGTTCTTCCCTGGCTTTCCTCCTCATCCGCGTCTTCAAAGTCGTCGAACCAGTCTCCATGTCTCGCGATCTCTATCTCCGCTCCGTCGTCCCCATCGGTGCTCTCTATTCCCTCTCTCTCTGGTTCTCCAACTCTGCCTACATATACCTCTCTGTTTCCTTCATTCAGATGCTCAAAGCCCTCATGCCTGTCGCCGTCTATTCCCTCGGTGTTCTCTTCAAGAAAGATGCTTTCAAATCTGATACCATGGCCAACATGGTCTCCATCTCGATCGGTGTTGCCATCGCGGCATACGGGGAGGCCAGGTTCGACGCATGGGGTGTCATGTTGCAGCTCGGCGCTGTGGTTTTCGAGGCCACTCGCTTGGTAATGATTCAAATCCTCTTGACTTCAAAGGGTATTACTTTGAATCCTATTACTTCGCTTTATTATGTTGCTCCTTGTTGCTTGGCTTTCTTGTCTGTCCCTTGGTTTATTGTGGAGTTCCCTTTGTTGAGGGAGACTTCCAGCTTCCATTTTGATTTCTTGATTTTTGGGACCAATTCGCTCTGCGCTTTCGCCCTCAATTTGGCGGTGTTTTTGCTTGTGGGGAAGACTTCGGCTTTGACTATGAATGTGGCTGGGGTTGTCAAGGATTGGTTGTTGATTGCATTTTCGTGGTCTGTGATTAAGGACACTGTTACGCCCATTAATTTGGCTGGATATGGGATTGCATTCTTGGGTGTTGGGTATTACAACCATTCCAAGTTGCAGGCGCTTAAGGCCAAGGAGGCTCAGAAGAAGGCGGCTCAGCTGGATGAGGAGGCTGGGAGGTTGTTGGAGGAGAGAGAAGTGGAAGATGCTGGGAGGAAGACTGAGTCGCAGACTTGATCTGATGGTTAATTTATTATTAATTTTTCTAAAATTACTGGAGTGGAAATTGGGAGGAAATTGAAGATTAGAAGAAGAATTTCCAGAAATAGGTGATGAAACCCCGATCAATCAATTTAATTACTCATACATTCTGTTTTGGTTATGTGGTCTTAGAATTTTTATTTATATCCTTTTGGTCTTTAGGTTTCAATGTTCATCTTAGTCATTGTTACTTCATGTTGTTGGGCATTTGAGGTCATGTTTGTGATTTCCACTGCCAATTCATGTTTGTGACAAGTGAAAGACTTGAGAACCCTTTGGTTTTTCTTTTGACATATTTATGCGTGCTCCTAAACTTCTTGTTTTGGAGGATGAATACAGATGGTTATCTATTTATCATTAACTTGAGTTGCTAGTTTATTTTTCAAATTATGTGTTCTTTGTGAATTGAATTCAGTTCTTGTTTGCACTTTAGTATGTGAAATATTATTTGTCATAAAACTATCAATTCCCTCTCAAACCTTGTAGTTAGTTCTCTAATTTCCTTGGTTCTCATTTTGATGAGAAGGGCAGTTCGTAGTCCATTATTCCAAATTAAATTTCAAAAGGGAAAAATAAATATGTTCAAAACACCTACGATTTGAAATGCATATTGTGGCGAGAATACAGGTGTATATGGAAGTTTGTAAATCTTATTTGATTTATGGATTTATAATATGGATTGGCATGTTATGTTGATTTTGCAACAATGAGTGCATTCAACTCTCTTACTACAGTTCATTCCTAGGTGTTCAAAAGTTTTCTGGATGGATTTGTGATCTATATTTTCAATAATTTCTCTTCTCAGTTGGTTTTTGTTTCATTTTTGATGAACAATGGATTAACATTCAATTTGTTTGAAGATTTAGCTTAGATTGCATTGAAGGCCCCTGGTTACATCGTCTCATATTGTTTACCTTGGGGGTTTTTTTTTGGGTTCTTTTTCTTCTGAGATACATTTTTCCTACTAGGCAGACTAGGTTGTAGCCAATACCCCTTGGTAAAAGAGCATGATCCAAGGTCCATAGTACTAAGTTGTGCTGCATCATGGTATTATCTAATCTATGAGGCAATTCATTTAGGACATTGGCTTACATAATCTGTGTTCTCTATGCATGATTCTTGGTTATGGGTGTAGCTTCTGTCAATGCTTTTAAGCTGTTTTGTTTAGATGTTATCAATGCTTGGATCCATTCCAAAGAATCAACAAAATTATTCTGCATTTTGATATTGAAGATCACTAACTTTGCCTCATTTTTCGACCCTATCCTTAGTATACATTGCAAGCATAAGACCCTGCTGGTTTTGAATGGAGTAAAGAGGTTCACATTCCTGTCTGAGAAAGTAGTGAGCATGTTCTTTAATCAGCCTCCTTGAGGTAACTGTTTCTAGTCATGAAAGTTTATGACGATGGTCTTGTCATGATTTCAGCATCACTAGTCACTCCACTCATGATCAGACTTTTATTTGATCTCACAATTAGTGTGAAGTGTTAGTTGTAATTTTAGTATTGGTAACATTGCAGCAGATAGTATGAGTAGCTCTGTAAAGTTGCCTACTTGTCCAAAAGTATCTGCATTGATCTAGTTAAATATATCAATCTGCCGACCAACTAGCTTCATGCATTCACAGGTGTTAGAGAATTTTGTGCATTTCCAATGCTTGAAAGCTTATATGCCCTTGATGAACTTCCATAATGGGTTGCTTTTAACAATTATCCAGCTTTCTACGTAGCATTTTCTTTATTCTTCTTTGACTTGCTTTTCTTTTTATTAGGTAACCCAACTCTAGGACCAGGCAATATTAATGCTGCATATTTGGTGAGCTCTAGTTGGCCTTCAGAGACTCAATCCTTAGAATGCCCATAATGGAGGTTGGGAATCCTCTATCTAGGTCTCTCCCATTCCCTTGTCCCAAGGCTCTTCCCTATTACACTGGGGGTGCAACTTGGGCAAGCCCGGACTGTGTCTACCGCACTAAAATTTTGGGCTTAGGCAGTATAATTTGAAGTTTGGTCAAGGTTGGGGCTAAAGTTTGCTAACTCGGCCTTGACTTGGGTAGGGGCTCTCACAACCTAAGCAACTCGAATTCTATTATTATATATAAAATATATGTGGTAAACACTATATTGTAACGCAGAACAATCTACTTTTTGTACACATTTAAGTCAAACTAATTTTCTTAATATGTTTTATGTTTGCAATTTTTTGGGATATTTTGACAAATTTTTTTTTTTTTTTTTTTGTGCAAATAGTGCAATGAAAAATGATTGATCCATCGAATTGGGATTCGTCTAAATTGTCCGAATTACGTAAGTCGAGCGATCGGTTGGATGACCGACGCCAACCTTGTTAACTACGGTAGCCACCCCTGTCATCCTGCATTTGCCAGGATGACCAACTGGATGACTTGCATGCATAAATTCGGAATAGTCAAAATTCAGTATATGTAAAATTGTTATAGTGCAATATATTAGTTTAGGACAACCTAAGAAATTTGTCTTCGAATTTCTTTTTTTTTTTTTAGGTACATGGGAAACAATTGTCTTTGAATTTCGACAACCAAAACTTAACCTATTTTTTTGAGAAACTTGGGCTTGGGTTGGGGTTTAGGTAGATCATTCTATACGTTTATTGAGTCTGGACATATCTTTAGTTTGACCGAATTCAAAATTTGTTTTCAACTCATTAAACAAATGAATTGTGATTAATATTTTAAATTTGGAAAAATAAGTACTTTTTTTAAAATCTTTGAATTTATAAATCATGAATATTCAGATCTTTCTTTTGAAACAATTAGAGAATTTGTCTTTTTGAAAAAGTAAAAATAATTCTTCTCTGTGAAATTTTCAAAGTCGTTAACGATAAAGTAGAAGACTATTGTAAAAGAATTAAACAATTTTTTTAAAATCAATTAACAAGATATTTTAAAAATCACATTATTCATAGATACCCAAGAATAGTTTTATGAGAATAATGATTGGAAGGTTTCTAAAAAAATTAACTGGGAAATAATTAATCAAGTTATTCTTCAAAGTTATCATCTTATACAATAGAAAGATTTTCCAGAGATGATTAAGACAATGCTCTCAAAAGTAATAAAAAATTACAAATTGAGCAAATATTTCACTTTTTGGATTGCCACTACCATTGGATGGCGTGAAAGAAAAAAATTCTATCAATCATATCAAATTTGGTACTTGAAATAGATTGAAGAATTATAATTAGCTCATAGTGGACCATTAATAAATTCAGAAGGTGTCCTAAACATTATTGGGTAGAAAACCTAATATTGTTGTCCCAAGTGGCACAAAGTATAAGAAGTTACAATGAATTGCCTTTCATGGTAATTGATGGAAGAAGACTATTTGTTATTATGGAGCTAATTTCATATACAAGAACTATTACACAACAAAGTGAAGCAGAATATTTTCTCAACAATCTGGCAAAAAAAAAATTTTAGATCTTCCTCTAGATTTGGCAATGCAAGCTGATGAAGTGGAAGTTTTCAAAACACATGAATGGAGTCAATCACAAGATTTTCCATTATCTGAAGATAGTGTTTTCATGTAGACAATATGATGGAAGCATAGTTGGCTCATGAAGACACGTTGTAGATATGCCGGACCAACTGCATCCTTAACAATAAGCCGCAATAATAAAGAGATAAGATTAGCCAGCAATAATAAAAAGATAAGATTAGCCAAATCTTATCCAAAATAGTTTCTCTTTTTCAAAAATGAGGGAAGGGAGCTGCATATGTATTGTATATATTATAGATAGAAATTTTTACTTTAGTGTAAATAAATTAATAAGCCTAAGTGTAGGCTTTTTGACTTCTAGATTAATAGCTTTTTGAACTTTTGTTGATTGTATCTACGAATGTATTCTATAAATTGGCATTAAAGCCAACATAATAGATCATTATAAATTCTCAAAAACTCTATCATCGTTTGCTTACATCTCATATTACTTCCGCAATTAGTTAGTCAGAAAATATATCTTTGCTTACATCTCATATTTCTTCCGCAATTAGTTAGTTAGAAAATATATCTACTAAGTATTTTCTACATTTACTAAAGTCTGATGCAAAATGTCTAATTTTTATCTATATACATATGATTCTGTTTTTGTGTGTTTTTTTTTGTATTTTCAAACCAAGAAGAAAATAAATCACACATACCATTAATATTAGAGGTTACAGCAAGTAAATTATTACTATTTCGTTTATCTATGTGCATACAATGATCAAATTCAGATTCTAACCTTCCTATTTGCGTAGCCATACATCTAATATTTTTTTGAGTATTTTTTGCCATATTAGATTATCAATGGTACTTAAAACCTTCTTGTTTTTTTTTTTCTCAGGTGCCTAAAATCGTGTCCCTAAATGACTAACACCCTAAGAGCCTTCAACTGGCGATTTTGGGTTAATAGTCTGTGGGTATATGGGTTTTGAAAATTAACAAGATGATGAGTTTTTTGATAGCTAATAGTGAAACAAAAAATACCATAATAATTTATTAGTTATATAACTATCAAAAGGAAATAAAATCTGAAAGAGTATACTTACATAGAACTTGATCTTGCTATGAAGCTTTTCACTAATTTCGTTACTTGGGCTCTGATACCAAAATACTTTAGTAGATATATTTTCTAACTAACTAATTGTGGAAGTAATATAAGATGTAAGCAAACGGTGAGAGAGTTTTTGAGAATTTACAATGGTCCATTACGTTGGCTACAATGCCAATTTATAGAATACATTCGTAGCTGCAATCAATAAAAGTCCAAAAAACTATTAATCTAGCAATCAAAAAGCCTACACTTGGGCTTATTAACTAAAGTCAAAAAGTCTATCTATAATATGTACAATACATATGCAGCTCCCCACCCTCGTTTCTGAAAAAGAGAAACTATTTTGGATAAGATTTGACTAATCTTATCGTTTTATTATTGCTGCAGATGTTACCACTTGTGCTGAATAAGGATGCAGTTGGTTCGGCATATCTACAATATGTCTTCATGGGCCCCACTATGCTTCCATCACATTGTCTAGATTGTGCATGAAGATACTATCTTCGGATAATGGAAAGTCTTGTGATTGACTCCATTCATGTGTTCTGAAAGCTTCCACTTCATCAGCTTGCATTGCCAAATCTAGAGGAAGATCTAGCAATTTTTTTTTGCCAGATTGTTGAGAAAATCTTCTGCTTCACTTTGTTGTGTAGCAATTCTTGTATATGAAATTGGCTCCATAGTAACAAATAGTCTTCTTCCATCAATTACCATGAAAGGCAATTCACTGCAATTTCTTATACTTTGTGCCACTTAGGACAACAATATTAGGTTTTCTACCCAATAATGTTCAGGACATAAGACATTAATTAACTCTTGAGGATTAACAACCTCTCCTTCTGAATTTATTAATGGTCCACCATGAGCTAATTCTAATTCTTCAGTCTATTTCAATTACCAAATTTGATATGATTGATAGAATTTTTTCCTTTCACGCCATCCAATGGTAGTGGCAATCCAAAAAGTGAAATATTTGCTCCATTTGTAATTTTTTATTACTTTTGAGAGCATTGCCTTGATCATCATATCTGGAAAATCTTTCCATTGTATAGGATGAGAACTTTGAAGAATAACTTTATTAGTTATTCCCTAGTCAATTTCTTCAGAAACCTTCCAATCATTATCCTTATAAAATCATTCTTGGGTATCTAAGAATAATTTAATTTTTGGAATATCATCTTGTAAATTAATCTTGTTAATTGATTTGAAAAGAATTTGTTTAATTCTTTTACCATGGTCTTCTACTTTATTTTTAATGAATCTAAAAATTGCACAGAGAAGAATTGCTCTTACTTTTTCAAAACGGCAAATTCTTCTAATTGTTTCAAAAGAATGATATAAATATTCATGGTTTATGAATTCAGAAATTTGAAGAAAAGTATTTATTTTTTTAAATTTAAAATCTTGTTCCCAATTCATTTGTTTAATGAGTTGGAAACAAAATTTTTGTAACTCATTTATTCTAGTGGTTTGTTCCACTAATTGAAATGATAAATTAGACCTATGTAATCTAAAACCTTTCTTGTTTTCAAAAATGTGAGTTTTCCACACACCATTTAAGTCTTTCTAAATTTTTCTGGGAATACCAGGATTAAAAAAGTCTTTAATTTCAGATTTATCTGGGTTAGATTTCTGAAATTCAAAAGGGACTGGATTGGTTTGCTGCTGTTGAAAAGTAGGCATTAATGGAGCACTATAGAAAGCTTTTTTAGCTTTTGCCATACTGTCATATTCTTGATAGCAAGCTCTAGGGAATCCATAACTTGTGCATTGCAATCTTTCTAATTTGTGTAAATTTCAGGTTGTCTACCTGAAAAAACAATGTGATTGTTTTTTCGGCAATTGTCACCCATTTTTTATCGGACTCAGCGAGCTGTTTACCCTTGTTCATGGTTGAAAACAGAAAACACTGGTTTAGTGATTTTTGCTTAAAAAACCATAAGAAAATTATTAGTTCCTTTCAAATGTTCAACTTCAAAAGTATATGTAGCAATTTCATTATACCATCAAAGTCGGCAGCCTTCTTCAATATTTTTCTTGTTAACTAAAAATTCTTTTACTGCTTGATTGTCTATTCTAATAATAAAGCATTCAGGAGCAAGATATATACCAAATCTTTTTAAAGCAAGTTTTATTGCTAAAAGTTCTTTTTCAAAAATAATGTCTCGTTTCAATAGGTTGAAATTTGTCAGAATTATATCCACAAATTAATTCATATTTCTGAGTTTTTATGGAAATAGGTTTTTTTCTACTTTTAATTCCATAACCATTTGTTTCTTCAAACTCGGTCCATATTGAGAAGGTATTGCTTTCAATACACATCCCCAACATAAATTGGAAGCATCCGTTTAAAGAATAAGTTTATCTCCTCTTTTAGGTAAATAAACTGTATATAGCGATTCTGGTTTAGATCCAATCCGTTTTGTATTCTGGACTCGGTTTCATGGTTTTCGTATTGTGGATTCATGTCTTACTTCTCTTATACTTCCTTGAATTTGACCATTGGATTGTAGTGGTTGCATTTGGAATAGGTTGGTTGCTTGGTTTTCAAACTTTTGTTGCCCAGAATTTTACTCCTCCGCTCGAGCGTCACTTCTTGCACTCAAGCGGACTTTGTGAACTCTCAGTACTTTCACAGATCTGCAAAACTACTAGGAGAGTGTATTCTAAGCTCAAGCAGTGCTTTCTGCGCTCGAGCGATCTTGGCTTGAGCGACCTTTCTTGCGCTCAAGCGTTGGTCTATTATCTCCAAAACTACTAAAAGTGTGTATTCTGCACTCGAGCGTCGCTTCTTGCGCTCGAGCAAACTGTGCGTATATCAGTCCGTGGAGATCACTTTTTACATCACTTTTTCATTTCATTCTCTCTCTAAACATTTCAAAAATCCTAGATCTAGAGCCTCTCTCTCTCTCTAAAACTCACACTCTCTTTACATTTTCACCTAGATCTAGCGGTTTCTCTATCCATGCACCTTTGTTAAAAAGGTAGAGCATCTCAAGGGCTACATTTTCATCCAAATAGAGTTGGGTTTCGGCTTCATCCAAGTTTCTTCCTTGCTTTGCTCGTCTTCTAGCTTTGAGGTAAGGGTTTTCTACACTCTTCTATGGTTTTTAACTTAGCTATTTGTTGATATGAACGATATTATGATTCTGGGAGATTTTGAACAAACCTAGGGTTTTGGTTTAGAATCAAAAGAAGGGTTTCTCTAATGTGTTCTTGAAAATGGTTGTGGAAGAGGAAATAAGGTTGAGTTGTGACCGAATTGTTGATTTTGAGACTTGAAATGGATTTCGGACAAGAATGAGGTATTTATCCTATATGTTTAAATATTTATTTTGTACAAATAAATAAAATAAATGTTGAAAATATGAAATTGGATGGATGTTGATATGAGTGGTTGAATTGGTTATGTATTACCATTCACACTTTGAAATTTGAATAATTTATTTGTCTTAAAGATTGTATATCTGTTTAGAAATATCTGTTTTGGGCTATTGGTGGATGATAGCTATGGTTGTAGAAATTGCATGAGAATTAGGTGAATTGAAACTAATTTTCTCATTTATTTGCATTGAATGTTGTCACATCTTTAATACATTATAAATGTATGATGTTTGAGAGAAGAAATGGAATGTACTCTATGTTTGGGAGGAGAAAGGAGATGCACTCCATTGAATTAAGTTGGCCGGAGTGTCCAAGGTAAAAGTCTCGAAAACCACGAGTATATATGGGTGCCAATTCCCGTGGACGAAATATCCGTAAAATGACAAATAGAAGTGTTTGTATGATGATTGTATTGGTTAGAGACCCACTAAGTTGTACCTTTAGTTTGGTTGTCTAAATGAAATGGAAATGAGTCATGAATTGAGATAAAATGGATCGAGACATAAAGCTTGACATAGTATGGTTTTGTAAATGAGTTTATCATAGACATGGCATGTGCATATCACACTTATACATTTGTTAAGATTCATATATTGTGTTAGATTATCTCTACTGGGTTTTGGCTTATCCTATTTGAGAAAACCATTTTCAAGTGCTAGTGATATGCCTCCGCCAAGGCAATAGCTTAGGATGACTTGGAGCAAAAGCTTCATTTTTGTTTAATCGTGTATTTGTTTTGTACAAGCCAAGGGATATTAAATGTATTGGATTTAAATCCATTTTGTTATAACTAAGTACTAGCTTGGAAAATTGTAAGCCTTTAGGGCATTCACTTAATTGTTTATCTTTCATTTTATATTTTTCCGTCATGTAACATATGCTATAGATTCAAGGTTAGACTTGTGAATGTATATCTACATATGTTGCACTCTTGCACAAGAAACTGGAGTTAATGAAAGATAATTATTTCATCTTGTGTTGTTGTTCGATTAATATTGTAGACTGGTTAATTGTATTTCTTTCGAGGCGTTACACTATAGGCATGACTGTAATAATTTGTTTAATTAAATTAGTATCCTCTTTTGACTAGCAAAATTGTACATCTTTCTTTAATTTTGCTAGATTTTTGACATAATTTCTCCCATAATTAAGAATTCCTAAAAAAATTTGAAGTTGTTTTACTTTAGTTAATTCATGTGAAAATTCTTTTACTATTGAAATAATATGTTCTTGTAATTTTAATCCTGTTGATGTAAGGATTAATCCTAAGGACTCTATTTCTTCTTTTTCTACCTTTATCTTTTTAGGAGAGAGAATAATTCCACGTTTTTGGAATTTATTACATAATTGCCTAAGATGATTCTTATGTTCTTCCATTGATTTGGAAAAATAAGAATACATCTATATATACTACACAAAAATCTTTAAGTTCATTAAAAATATAATCCACCCATCTTTGAAAGATTTGTGGTGCAGTATTTAATCCAAATGGCATTACATTCTAATGGTAATGTCCTCTTGAAGTACTGAAGGCAATTAATAGTTTTGACTCTTCTGTTAATTGTAATTGCTAGTATCCTGACTTACAATCAAATTTACTAAAGACTTTTGATCCTTGGGTTAGATTTATCAAATTGTCCTTTCTTGAGATATAATACCCATCAAATTCTATATGTTCATAAGCTTTTTGTAGTTAATTACCATTCTGGTTTTTCCTCTTTTAATTTCTACATGATTTCTAACCATAAAAGCAAGACATGAATGAGGACTAGTGGTTACTTCAATGAGGTTTTTCTCAAGAAGTTCATTAATTTGAATTTCAAATTCATCTATGCCCTGGCAGGTATAGATCATTTGTTTTACCCTAATTATTATATTAGGATCTTTTAATTTTAAACTATAATATCGTGGACTATGATGCCATAGTTTCAAAGGATTGTCACTAAAATTTTCAGTTAAAATTTTATAAACCCAATGAGATTCATCAAGAGTATTTATATATGGTTTTAAGTCACCATGCTTAGTTGACGAGAACTCTCGATCACATATATAATGATGTTGTTCAAACAAAAGAATTGTTACCAATTGCTGATCGAGAGTTAAACTAATTGTTTTATCAGCAAGCATTATTAGTAAATATCCAAATAAAAAAATATTTTCAAGAATAAAATCTTTATGCATATTTGGGAAGCATAAAACTTTTAGAATAACAAATTTGTTATTATTAAACCAAACAGTTATATTTTTTGCTTTTAGAATTATGAAGGTGTCTGCACCACTAACTCCTTTAACTGAGATGGGATGTTTCATTAAAATCCATTTATCCTTAGGTTAGCATTCATTCTACATATGCTTATTGTGGTGCCAATGTCAAGTAGAACACTAAGACTATATGATTTATAGCCTTTAAAATTAAAAGTTCCGAAAACATAAGTATATTTTTGCTTTCCTTGGCTGGGAGCAAAAATTACTTCATCCTGTTTTGTTTGATAATAATAGATTTGAAACATTTTTTGTTCTTCAAATCTATGATGTGTTCCTAGCATGATAGGAACTTGCACTATCTTAATACAAATAGGTTCTGTTTGAGAACTACTGCTATTAATATCGTGTGCAATTTTTAGCTTATCTTTCTAGTTAGTTGATAAATTTTGTATTGGTTGTTTTAATATGTGATTTGTTATATACAGATTACTACCAGATGCCTGTATTTAGACATTGCTAATAGATTTTCTTACTTTTTCTTCTGTTAATTCAGAAATTAATCAATTTCTTGGAATTTTTAAATCTGACCAATTTATAAGCTTTGGTTGAATTGTTGTCTCATATGGTTTGGGTTCCCACATGTCAACTATTTTTGTGTCAATTGGTTTAACTGATGTTTCAATACCCTTGTTAATTCATGAATAGTTTTCCATTGAATTACGAGATCATAGGAATCTTTTTTCATTCCTGTATTTTGTGTTTTTCGATGAATCCTAACAACATCTTCTATATTCAGATCATCTATTGACACAAAGAAATTTGGTTTTATATTAATCCAAACTATTCCATTTACTAAATCAGATTGTACTCCTCCAATAATGGCTCTTATTGGATCATGAAATATTTTATCTAGCAAGACTGCTAAGATAAGTGTATCAATACATTGTCTAAACAAAGCAGTGATTTTTACTAGAATTAATCCTATATGAATGTATCTTAATTTAAGATTATTCTTTTTCCATTTAGCTTCTTTTTTTTTTTTTTTTTGGTGGTGAAATAAGGTTATATCGACATTTCCTTCATCTGTAAAATGAGCCTTGGTGTTTCCAGCATGTTGCTCAAATATTCTTACTGGCCAAGATTTGAATTTTGAAATTTTATAAATTTCTTCTTTTCGAATTCCTTGAAGTTTTTCATACCTAGCCAATTGTTCTTCGGAAAAGATAATTTCTTCACTGATATAATCTCCTAATCTAAGTGTTTTTTATTCCTCAGGATTTTCTGTAATTGTATTCATTATAAAAAATGTATTCTTCATCTAATGAATATTCTTTACTTGAAATTTCATACAGTATTTCTTTCGTATACGAAATTTCTTCACCAAAACAAATTTCAAAGTCTTGTTCTTCAAGAGCTTTTATCATTTTTTTAGCACTTGTTCCTTTTTTAGGACACTGGGGTGCATAATGTCCTTTTTTTTTTATGACAAATATAACATTTATAAGATTTTTTCTTATTAGATGTTTTTGAAGAAGTTGATTGTATTTTCTTAACATATTTTTTATGTTTAGAAATTTTTTTCTTTTTCCAAGGTTTTCACTTAAATTCCTTTTTCTTAATTTTACTCTTTCTTTTATAAGAAGGTGTGTAACCAATTTTCTCGTAAAATTTGATCACAACAATTTTTTTCTTTTGTGGAATTGGTGATTTGATTTTTCACATATTTATTTGCTTGCACTGTTAAGCACTGATTTGCTATTAGTTTCATGACAAAGTTTATCCTAAATCCAAGATTATCACTCTTTTCTAATTTCTCTAAAAATTTTGAATATTTTTTAAAACTTAATTCATCTCATGGGTTTGGGAGTTTATGAAAAAACTGGTCTAACTAGTAGGTATTTTGTGGAGGATCTAAAACATAGTAATATTTTCGGAATAATGTTACATACTTTTCAAATTGACAAATATTACATAGTTCTAGTTTGGATAGAACATAATTTGCATCTTCTTGCAAATTATTTTCTCCTAAATAATCACACAAATTTTCTTTAATTATGGTGACAAAATCACTCTACATCTTATCAAAACTTAAAAAGTTTGATAAAAGAGTTGTTTTCTAATTTTATTTTATTTTTTTCTAGAATCGGATTTTTCCCATTATTTACCCATTGCAAACAATTTCCTTGTAAAGTTGTTGCAATATAATCTAAGAATCTTTATGTGGTCCATGTTGACTTATAATTGGTTATTAAAATAGACATGGATTATACCCAATCATCAATTGTTTTTAATTGATCTTTAAATGGTTTAAATCCAGATAAGTACCGTGTTGGATTACTGGATTTTGGTTTAAATCATCTTTTCTTTGGTAAGATGGTTTAGGATCACTAGGTTTAATTTCACTAGTGGATGTGTCTGGTACCGTTTGTTCGATAGTTTTTATGAACTCACGAAATTCTAGTTTTACTTCAAATTCTTCTGAATCTAATGATTCATCTATTTTTTGTCCAAATGAGGCTAGGGAGACTTGTCATGTGATAGAGGCATGCATGTATGGAGTGTGGAAAGTGAAGGGAAGAAAAAGTAGGAAGGAAGGGAAATGGGAAATCACTCTGTAGGTTTTCTTTCCCATCAACTTGAAAAGTTATTTGATAAGTCTGATGTACTAGGTGGTTATAAACGGGGACACATAATCATTGTGTTTAGCTAGAGAAGCTCCACAAAGAAAGGATGGAGAAGATTGCCAAGGAGGCAAAAGGAAAGAAAATTCAAGAAGAGCCTAGTGAGAGGTTCATTTGTTTCAAATGTGGCACTGAAAAAGAAAGAGCCAAAGCCATTGTGATAAATAGAATTCAAAAGATTGGAAAGGATGTTGGCCTCAGGTTCAATACCATGGGAAGTGGTGACTTACAAATATTTGATAGTGACTATATGTTCTATGATGGGTCAAATTTAGGGATATTTGGCCCTGTAGAGAACTATGGTGAGGATGATGCTCCATTCTTGTTTCAAGGAGCTCTTGTCCATCCATGCTTTGGTGGATCAAGTAATATTAGTGCCATGCTAAAACATCAAAAGGGCTAAAACAGCAAAAGGGCCCTAAGCCATATGGAAACCCATAGGTATTGATAAGGCCATACATTGGCCAACAACAGACTGGAAGGCCATATGGAGGACAACAACAGTTTGTGAGACCAGTTGGGGGACTTCAACAACAGTATCGTGGCCCAAGAATGAGGCCAAATATGTAATCAGTTCAACCAAGGGTGGTAAAACCTCCAGTGCCACCCAATCTAGGATAGCAAGGGGTAGTTCATCCAAAATTTCCTATGGGTGGTTGGAGACCTATGGGAGAGACAAGAACACAAAAAAGGAAAGAACAAAGGAAGTTCCATGCCATAATATCCAGAGATGCATGAGATAGGCCAACTGGACGACAGGACTTGGTATGATACAGTTATCGAACGTGTGTTGTTGGAGTAGCTGTTGAAATTCACCTGGGAAACGTTGCATAGTTAGAGTTTCTATATGCTTCTTTCCCTTGGGTTGAGCTCGTTTGGGTGCCATGAAAATGGATCGAACAAGGATTTCGAAGTAGAAAGGTTGAAGGGTCGAAATACAGAGCAAGCAGAGGAAATGAGAGTGGTGATGGTTTGAATTCTGGCATTCCAATAGTTTGTGGTGGACCCTTTTATTAGGTTTGGGCATTTTTGATAATAACTAGACCGGTTTTATTATCATTTGGGTTTAATGTTGATTACTTAGGCCTTTTTGTTAATATTTGGGCTTGTTTTATTATCACTTGGGCTTAAGTTTTAGTCAATTAGGCCTTGTGTAAATGACTAAGTACAAAGACTTAGCCTATACGTGATATTCATTCAAAACAAAATATCATTTTTTGTCTTGAATGAGGGGGGCATTGTTGGCACTAAAAATTATTCTCTATCAATAGGCATGTCCAAGTATAAAGAGGTGATCCAGTATGTGGTAAGAGTAAGGGCCACAAGATTGGCGATACGTTGTGGGTTCTAATATGCAGAACAAGTGACAGGATAGAAGCAATTAAAGGAGCAGTTTCATATGCAACAGTGGCAAGGGCAGTTTCTTCTGTCGATATGCTAAAAATGTGATGGAACGTGGCCAAACATGGCCTAGGAGTGGAGACATGATTTTAAAGGCATGTTGATAAAGGACACATAGTGCATTCATACCAACCGAAGAGAAGAGAAGGCTACAATAGATGGAGGCAGTTACAAGCAGTTGTGAAGATCATGGGCAATTACTCAGGAAGTGGAAGTAACCTGCTTCATGGTGGAACACGTGGCAGCATATGGACAACAGGACCAATGGCATAAAGGCTGGAGATTCAAGGTGAAAGAGGAACAAGAAAATCAATTCACAACTTGAGAAGTCTAGGAGTAATCTAGTCTGTTTAGGAGTAGCAGTACCTATAAGTAAGAGTAGCAGTAATAGTAGCAGTTAGTGTTTGTTCAAAGTTTTGTCGATTGTAGTACTAAAAGACTTGGAATTTGATCCTTCTGGTTAATGACAAGTTTTAGTGTTTTCAGTCAATTTCTAGTTATATTTATTTTGTTTCTTCACATTACAACATCCAAAGAAGTCCTTGAATCTGTCAAGACATTAAGACACTCAACCACATTGCTTGATCCTGTTGTTTGTGAAAATTGGTTTGTTTGTTGTTTGTCAATATCACACCCAAACCAGATTTTTGCTAACAATTACATAGTTCTAGTTTGGATAGAGTATAATTTGCATCTTCTTGCAAATTAATTTTTCCTGAATAACCACACATATTTTCTTTAATTATGGTGACAAAATCACTCAACATCTTATCAAAACTTAAAAAGTTTGATAAAAGAGTTATTCTCTAGTTTTTTCCATAGTCAGATTTTTCCCATTGTCTTAGTCATTGCAAACAATTTCCTTGTAAAGTTACTGCAAATAATATAACAATCTTTCTTTGGTCCATGTTGACTTATAATTGGTTATTAAAATAGATATGGATTGTATCCAATCATCAATTGTTTTTAATTGATCTTTAAAAGCAACATGTGTTAAACCCAGATAAGTACTGTATTGGGTTATTGGATTTTGGGTTAAATCATCTTTTCTTTGATAAGATGGTGTAGGATCACTAAGTTTAAGTTCACTAGTGGATGTATCTGATATTGTTTGTTCGGTAGTTTTTATGAACTCATGAAATTCTGATTTTGCTTCAAATTCTCCTGAATTGAATGGTTCATCTATTTTTCGTCCAAATGAAGATAGGGAGATTTATCAGGCATGCATGTATAGAGTGTGGAAAGTGGAGGGTAGGAAAAGTAGGATGAAAAGGAGCAGAGGGGAGGGAAATGGGAAATCACCCTGTAGGCTGTCTTTCCTACCAACTTGAAAAGTTATTTGATAAGTCTGACTTACTAGGTGGTTTTAAACAGGGACACATAATCATTTTGTTTAACTAATACATTTGGAAAGACAGATCACATAGGATATAGGTCGGACGTACACAATAATTATTGTCTTTTCTTTTCTTTATCCTCCTTCTGTCCTAACAAACACATGGCCAATCAGGAGGTAATTCATGTGTTGTCTTGGTTTGAATTGTTGATTAGT
Source organism: Camellia granthamiana (assembly GCA_036172215.1). Lineage (NCBI taxonomy): Eukaryota > Viridiplantae > Streptophyta > Magnoliopsida > Ericales > Theaceae > Camellia > Camellia granthamiana. The sequence goes on along the minus strand of CM069916.1, from coordinate 94,186,059 downwards.
TGAGAGAATTGAGGAAAAGAAGTTTGGAAATCCTTGAACTAAACCCCATGTTAGGTCATTCAGTCTTTTTATTTATTTATTTATTTATTTTTAAGAACATAGGTCATTCAGGTTTGAAATATGAGAAAAGGCAAACATTTATCACCTGTCTGGTTTGTAACATTTACATCATTGTACCATTCACAAGTTACTAAACGTAGTAGTAGTTCATAAGGGGGCTGGTTCTAATTTTTTTCATCTCTTTTCCTCAATTTTTATTTATGAAAAAATAACTAATTTTACTTTTAAGATTACTATTGAGTATTATCAATTTTTAATTAATATGGACAACTAAATCTTATTTTTCATAAAACATTCTTAACAAGTTTATTCTTCCATAATGGTGTATGCTATTTCAATTCTACTCCTCATTTAATATAAACAATAATTTCATAAGTATTTTTAATCTAAGCAAACTTATATTTTTTAAGAAAAATTTACCTATAAATCACATCTTGAGGAATAGTGATTCATTTCGTCTCAAGGATTTTTTTTATAGATTAATTAGGCTAGGTTTGACATAACCTATATAATCCATCTTTTTATCTTTTTATCTTTTTTCTGTCATATCACCTCTCTACTTTTCTGCACATCTTTTCGTAAAAAGACAAAAAGTGCACTTTTTTAGAACACCCCAAACCAAAATATAGATTAATCTATGCGAATCAAATTTGGGATGGGTTTTATATAAATTAGTCTCATTGAATTAGAAATTAGATTTACGATTATACCCTTATTTCTATTATGTTTGCTTCTTCTTCTTTTTTTTTTTTTTTTTTTTTTTTTTGGTGCTAGAAAGGTAAGATATACAATCTATGCGAATCAAATTTGGGATGGGTTTTTATATAAAAACATTTCAAAATGAGTATAAAAATGACTTGAAATATGGTGTACGGGAAAGAAATTCACCTTCACGTATAATCCTGTTGATCAAGCCTATGTTCCTCTGCACGTCGTCGTTCTAACACCTGAAAACACAAAGTGAGCTGGCCGGCGGGTGTGTGCCGGAAACCTCTCCGATGCCTAAGTCAGTAAGCAAGAAATAGGCAAAAGCTCAATGTAGTCAGGGAGCAAAAGTTGCATTACCTCTTCATAGGTGATACTGGTGAGCTTATATAGGTTTCGAGCGGCACAATCCTAGTAGGACTCTAACTCCTCCCTGTAGAGTCCTCCTAGGATTCAAATTCCTGGAAGATAATGCTTATCCTCCAACACCCCCCTCACTGCTTAAACCAAGTGAGATGGTCCTTCTATGGCCGAACTCCGAACGACCGGAGTAACTGTTAGTGCGGCCCTTACTTCTCTCCCATATCTCGGCTTTCCCTCGTTAAGACCGAGCTAGACATAAGGGAGTTAAGCCGAACTATATTCAGAGTCATAACTTACCCCAGTTTCCCTCGTGCTACGACCGAAGTAAACAATGAAGACCGAACTACCCACTGCTGTACTAAACAGGCAGGTATAACCAACTTGTAGTTCGGCTCTTCTTTCCCTCGCTTCTATTCCGGTTCCACATGCTAAAACCGGGCTATCCGTAAAAGTGTCGAGCCGAACTAACTTAAATGGTCCCGCAGAAGCTTCTCCTGTACTCCGGTTAGAAGACGCGACCAGACTAATCCAATACGTTGAAACCGAACTACACCGTGCCCATCTTCCAACCGGACTAACCGTAGTACCCCTTTGACCGGTGTACCTAATATCTTTCGTATTTGGGCCTATCTCGGCCCAACACCCAGCTCGGCCCAATTTAGTATAAATTACCCTCTCAATTGCCCCTTAATTCCATCTGCAAAGCATGATAGGGATTACTCGTCTTCCGGCCGTGCTACAGTTTCAATCACTCCAGCCGGGCTAAAACTTGACGCCTCTCTAGCCGAGCTAAGACCCAGTTAACTTATCCAGCCGAGCTAAAAACCATTTAGCTTATCCAGCCGAGCTAAACTTGAGCCGTACTGCGCGCGTCCGGTCAAAACGTCTCTTCAGTTTGCAGAAACTGAATCGATTGTCCTTCCAATGACACGTGGCAGGCTCTCATTGGCCAATCCCAGCTGTCACGCCGCCCTCGTACTCCGAAATTTTTGAACAGTTCCCGCTTTTTCCCTTTTTACCAAAATACAAAAACCTTTTCATCTTATCCGATTAAACACCATACTATTCACTTCTCGTGCCCTCTCTCTCTCTGTGCTTTTGCTTTCTTCAACTTCTTCCAACTTCTGAACTCGTATTTGTGTTGCTGCTGCTTCCATTTCCATCCTCAGTCTTTCTACCAGGTAAGCATCAGAAATCTGTTTTCTCTGTTGTTGCTTTCGTACAATCCGCTTGTAATGTGTTGTTGCAAAACACTGTTTATGCTTAACCTTGTTTCTAGGAAGAACGACACAAGAACCTCTTGAATATCAAGTAATAGCTTGTAGAACACCCATTTGATCCATAAAATACATCGAACCGAACTAGGGAGCTGTTTTTGTTTATAGTGACATAGGAAAACTGGAACCGAACTAGCACGTGTTCAAATCTCAGTAGTTTCAATAGGTCAACAACCGAATCACACTAGCCGAAATAACAACACGCCGAACTAGAAACTTTTGGCCCTTGGGGGCTAAGCCAGCTTTCTCAGTTCCTAAACCGAACTCAGAAAGCTGCCCCTTGATGCCCAACCGGAATAACAAAACCATTACGTAAAACCGAAATAAGAAGACATCCTGCCGAGCCGAGATAATAAGCACTTTGAATAAACCGAAGTAGATCCCGTAGCACCCCCTTGCAGCCGAAATAAGTCTTCTTTTCTTGTTTTGTTTTTGTAGCACGGTCGCTGATCTGTGCTTAACACCTTGTTTTTCCACTTTGCAGACTTAGGTTGCCCAGGCACTCCTTTTGTGTGCTCAACCGAGCTTCTGAGAACAACTTCTCAGCCGAACTAATTATTTTCATAAGTTATACTATAAATGGGGAAGTACAGATTCCTTGTAGAAACCCCAGGAGGGCTGGCCGAATTCCGCCAAGACCACCATATACCAGACGATGTACACCTTACCCTAGCCGACCGAGATGTCGACCCATGGGATAACGAGGGTTTTGTCCCTTTTACCATTCAGTCAATAGTAGAGACCGGACTACGATTCCCAGTCCAGCCTTTAATTTGTGAATTTCTTAGGCAAACCAGACTTTGCCCCACCCAACTTTCCACCAACACATACCGTATAATAATGGGCATAGACGCCCTAAACCGTCAAACCAGTCTAAACCTAGGCTTAGCCGAAATATTCCACCAATACTCATTAGGATCCAAAAATGAAGGCTGGTGTTATTACTTGAGAGTACGCCGAGGCCGAGAGAAAATAATAAAACACACACCGGACAAAGACTTAAATGATGACGACTTCTTCTGGGTGTCTGGCAATTTTGAAGACCTTCAAGCCCAGATTCCTGGCAGGAGAATAAACTGGAAATTCGGAGAGCCCGGTATACATACCTCGGTTGCTTTTCATTCTTTTTCTCTTTTCTTTACTTCGGCTTTATACTCTGAATCGAACTAACACTTGTTTTCTCTTTGCAGATAAAGCCCACCTTCTCTCAAACTATAACTATCCCAACCTCGGTCTTCTGCGCGCCGCACTACGAGTTCGGGAAAGAAGTTGGGCTAAACTTCTCAACTTCGAACCGACTTACCGATACTCCGGTCGCTGAAAAGCAAAGGTGACCGACTTCCTGCTCGAAGAAGCACCAGAGCCGGACCCTTCCTTGCCCCAGATCAACCTTGTGCCCCTTACTGCCGAACAAGAAATGGCGAAGAAGAACAGGCTAAAGGCCCTTCTAACCACGACTACACCAGCCGAGGTACCACAAACCGGTCGAACAACTGAGACCGTGGTAGCTCTTCCATCGCAACAACCATCCTCATCTCGCCAACGCAAGCGTGCCCGGACTAGCCAAACCGAGCAACAACTCGTTGATGAGGACGAGATCGTTCAACCACCAATCCAGCCTCCCAGCCCCCAGCCAAGAATCCGACCGGAGCACTCCAACCGAGCTGCATCATCCAAATGGGCTCCCAACCTTACTTTTGCCGACCGAGATATCCAAGAAACTGACTCGATCGTCTCTGAGAAAGACCACTTGTTGGCATTCAACCTTGCCAAGAGTGTCTGTCTTCCCAAAGACATGGAGCACCACCAAAAGCAGCTAAACACCGAGCTGAAGGCAATCCGGTCTTCAACAAAGTCCATGATTCTGGTAAGTAGCACAGTCCTTTTCTGCGTAATTTGTTCCAACTTTCAGTCTGGCTAACGTTACTTCCTCTTTGCAGGCCATCCAGAAAAACCACATCACACACAGGAAAGTGCTGGAGCTGAGGAGGAACACCAGGGAGGCCATGGCCGAGGCCGAAGCAAAAAGGACCGCGCTGGAGGAGGCCAACAAGCAACTGGCCGAACTCCAGGCAGAAAATAATCGGCTGACCGAAGTTGCAAATTCGGTTGAAGCCGAAAAGAAGAAGGTTGCTGCCGAAGCGAAGGACAAGTACCTGCGCCTTCTGGCCAGGATTGAAAAGCAGAAAGGGGCCGAAATAAGCCAGCTGAAGGAGGACGTCAAGGAAGCCAAGAAACAAGGCTTTAAAGATGCCGAGGACGCATACACCCTCCAGTGCAACGCCGCCAAGGACTTGTTCTTTAAGTGCGGTTGGAGGAGTGCTGTGGAGAAGCTCGGCTGCGGGGCTGAGACCGAGGTTTATAATGCTCCGGCTTGTGCTATTCCAGCCTCGCTCTCGCAGTACGCTGCCGATCTGCAGAGGCAATTTCTCGAAGGCCAAGGCTCTGATGAAGATGATGATGAGGAGTCTGATGAAGATGAGCAAACTCTTACCCCGGCTGCCAACGAACAATCAAACAATCGGACAGTTCGGTTGGAGCCGGTCATTGAGGACTTAACTGACGAGCTGCTGGTTGACAACACACAGCCAACAGAAACCGAAGTTCAAGCCGAGACCGAGCTCGCAGATCAAACCGTTCTCCCAGTTGACACCGGGCTCCCGACAAGTGATGACGCGGAATTCGATGCCGAGCTTGATAACCTTCTCCGCTGATTTTTCATTTCTCTTCTTTTGTTCTGAACTTTTGTAACCGGGCTGCGGCCCCTCAGTTGTACTTGGCTTGCATTTTAATGGAAATTTCTTGAACTCTGATTCCGGTTGTGTGCTTGCTCTTGTAGTGAATTTTTCGTGAACTTATTTGCTCGACTGTGATCTCGGTTTTAGCTATCTACCTTACTAGCCAACCACTCTTCAGCCGATATAATTACTTCGGATGAAGAGTACAGAGGGTTTAATCTAGCCAACCACTCTTCAGCCATGCCCATACTTCGGCTGAAGAGTACAGAGTGTTGGTTTAATCCAGCCAACCACTCTTCAGCCGATATAATTACTTCGGCCGAAGAGTACAGAGTGTTGGTTTAATCCAGCCAACCACTCTTCAGCCATGCCCATACTTCGGCTGAAGAGTACAGAGTGTTGGTTTAATCCAGCCAACCACTCTTCAGCCATGCCCATACTTCGGCTGAAGAGTACAGAGTGTTGGTTTAATCCAGTCAACCACTCTTCAGCCGATATAATTACTTCGGCCGAAGAGTACAGAGTGTTGGTTTAATCCAGCCAACCACTCTTCAGCCATACCCATACTTCGGCTGAAGAGCACACAGTGTTGGTTTAATCCAGCCAACCACCAAGTTGGTTTTTCCAGCCAACTTAGAATAAAGTGTTTGGTTATTCCGACCAAACGTCCTGCAGCCTGGATCCTCATCCTGGGCTTAGGAAGGTTCATAGTTGGTTATTCCGGCCAACTATGTTTACAATGTTCCTAACTCAGTAAAACTACTTTTTATAGAAAAACAAACAACCATGCTGAAAAGAATCGATTTGTTTTATTGAGAAAGGAAAAAATTACACATGCTTGAAGGAAAAAAGCTAAAAATAAAATAATTTAAGATTGGCGGTGTTCCATGGCCTTGGGATTGCTTTGCCGTCCTTGTCTTCCAAGTGGTATGCCCCTTTGCCTGCTAAGCCGACCACTTTGTAAGGTCCTTCCCAATTCGGTCCCAACTTGCCATCTCCTGGAACCAGGGTGTTTCCCATCACTTTGCGAAGTACCCAATCGCCGATCTTGAACTGTCTTGGATGCACCGTTTTGTTGTATTTTCTAGACAACTCTTGTTGGTAGGAGGCGATGTGAACCAATGCCCTGTCTCTTCTTTCTTCCGCGAGATCAAGTTCTAATGCTATTGCTTCGGCGTTTAAGTCTGGATCAAAGTTTTCACTCCGAATTGTGGGGAGACCAACTTCTAATGGGATGACTGCTTCCATGCCGTAAGCTAAGGAGAATGGTGTTTCTCCGGTTGATCGCCGAGGCGTGGTGCGGTAAGCCCATAAAACATGAGGGAGTTCTTCTGCCCACTTGCCTTTAGCTTTCTCTAGTCTTTTCTTCAGTCCATCCAAGACTACCTTGTTTGAAGCTTCTGCTTGTCCATTCGCTTGGGGATACGCCGGTGTGGAATTGTAGAATTCTATCTTGTACTCCTCACAAAAGCCCCTGAAAATTTTACCGTCGAACTGCGTGCCGTTGTCTGAGATCAGTGCTTTTGGTATACCGAAGCGAGTAATGATGTTCTGCCAGACAAACTTCTTCACATCTTTTTCCTTGATTGACGCCAACGCTTCTGCTTCCACCCACTTTGTGAAGTAGTCTGTCGCTGCAAGAAAGAACTTCCTGTTGCCTGGTGCTGTTGGGAGTGGTCCCACTATGTCTAGGCCCCACATTGCGAAAGGCCATGGACTAGTGAGAGGTAGAAGTTCTCTGGCAGGTTGGTGTATTTGATGCGCAAACTTCTGACACTTTTCGCATTTTTTGACATACTTCTCCGAAACCGCTTGCATGTATGGCCACCAATACCCTTGTGAGATAGCTCGGTATGCCAGTGATCTTCCTCCTTGATGGCTGCCACATACCCCCTCGTGTATTTCGAACAGGAATGCTTCTACCTTGCTGGGGTGAACACACTTTAAGTAAGGTCCTGAGAACGACTTTTTGTACAATGCCAAGGATGGAGAGAGCCAAAATCGCTGCGACTTAGCTCTGATTCTGTTGGCTTCTTTTTTGTCTTCTGGTAAAATGCCGTCTTTCAGGAACAAGATGATAGGATCCATCCAGGAAGGACCTAGATCGGCGCAGCATACTTCTTCTGCTTCTGGGTCTTCGATACTTGGTCTAGGCAGGTAGTCGATCAATAGAGGATGTGGGATGGAAGCATCTGCCATTGAAGCGAAACCCGCTAGTTCGTCTGCTCTGCTATTCTCCTCCCTGCCGATCTGTTCTATCCTCACCACCTCAAACTTTTTGATTTCGGTTCTGATCAGCTCTTGGTACTTAGCCATTCTGTCATCCTTTGCCTCATAGTCACCAGATATTTGGTTTACCACCAGCTGCGAGTCGCTGTAAACCATTAGCTCGGTGGCCTTCATGTAGAATGCCGATTTGAGACCTGCAAGAAGCGCTTCATACTCCGCTTCGTTGTTTGATGCTGGGAAGCCAAGGTTGATTGCCTGCTCCACCACCAGGCCGTCTGGAGAGATGAGGACTATGCCAAGTCCTGCTCCATGTCGGTTGGATGCTCCATCCACGAAGAGCTTCCACATCTCCCCGACGAACAACTTCCAACAAGTGGAGGGATCGGATGATGCCTTGGGATCTTCCACGTTGCTGATTTCTTCTTCTAAGTCCAGGCCTGCTGCCTGCCCCTTGTCATCTTGTTGCATCAAGTTTTTCTTTGTTGGCGAGTCTGGACTTGGTATGGCTTGGTTTACTTCTTCATTGTTTGTATTACTCCGGTCTGCCTTAGGACTTGGCTGAGTAACCAATACCAGGGGTTGCGTTATTCCGACGTCAACTTCCGTCCCTAGTTCGGTTGAGTCAGTCAGGTCGACTGGGCAGATATGATGACTCCCAGGAGTGAACTCTGCGACAAAGTCCGCCAATGCTTGAGCTTTTATTGCTGTTCTAGGTTGGAACTTGATGTCGTATTGTCCCAACTCTACTGCCCACTTCAGAATTCGCCCAGAGAAATTCGCCCTTTCAAACAAAGCCTTTAGTGGGAAGGCTGTGAGGACAACAATGGTGTGAGCGTGAAAGTAGTGTGATAGTTTCCTTGAGGCCATCATCAAGGCCAATGCCAGTTTCTCCAGTGGCAAATACCTTGTTTCGGCGCCCAGCAGTGTCTTGCTAGCATAGTAGATGGGCAGATGTTGGACTCCTTCTGCACGGACCAACACCGCGCTGATTGCGTGCTGTGAGACTGCCAGGTACAGGAAGAGTTCTTCTCCAGGAATTGGTGTTACAAGTAGTGGCGGAGAAGACATGTATTCCTTCAAGCTTTCCAGAGCCCGGTCACATTCTTCGTCCCACTCAAACTTGGCCTTGAGGGCTTGAAAAAATGGTCGTAGCCTGTCTGACGATCGGCTAATGAACCGATTGAGCGCGGCTGCCATGCCGGTGAGATGCTGTATTTCTTTCACTGAGTTTGGTCTCTCCAGATCCTGAATTGCCTTGATCTGAGAAGGATCTGCTTCTATACCTCGGTTGGTCACCAAGAAGCCCAAGAATTTGCCTGATCCTACTCCGAATGCACACTTCGACGCGTTGAGGCGCAACTTATGCTTCTTCAGAATCTCAAACATCTCACTCAGGTCCTTGAGGTGGTCATTTTCATCCTTGCTCTTGACCACCATGTCGTCGATGTAAGCTTCCATTGTCCTGCCTAACAACGGCTCAAACATCTTGGTGACCATTCTCTGGAATGTCGCCCCAGCGTTCTTTAGGCCAAAGGGCATGACCTTGTAACAGTAGAGTCCTCTTGGTGTGGTGAAAGATGTGACCTCCTGGTCCGGTTCATGCATAGCGATCTGGTGGTAGCCCCTGTATGCATCCAGGAAGCTTAGCCGGTTGTGCCCCGCCGTCAGGTCTACCAGTTGGTCAATCCGTGGTAGAGGAAAACTATCTTTAGGGCATGCTTTGTTGACAGTTTTATAGTCGACGCAGACGCGCCACTTGCCATTCTTCTTTGGCACTACGACTGTGTTAGAGATCCATCTGGGGTAGTGCACTTCTCTGATTGCCCCTGCTTCCAACAAGTTTCCCACTTCTTCCGCCACTATCTCGGCGTGGTGGAGCGCCGATCTGCGGGTGCGCTGAATGATTGGTCTGGCAGATGGGTGGACATTGAGTTGGTGGCAGATGAAGTTGGGATCAATGCCTGGCATGTCGTATGGAGTCCAGGCAAACACTTCGATGTTAGAGGTCAAAAATTCCAAGACCTCTAACCTCTCAGCGCTGGACAACGACGAACCGAGCAGAAAGAACTTATCCGGGTTCTTTTCATCTATTTTGACTTCCACCAAGTCTTCCACCGCTTTCTGGTTTGCTGCTTTGCCAACGTCTGCGAATAGTTCATTACTCTCCGGTTCTTCCACCGAATGAACATACCCCTTGGCAGCGCGGCTTCCGTTCACTGTGACGAAACATTGCTTGGACATGATTTGGTCTCCATAGACTTCCTCTATTACTCCGGTGTCATTTGGGAACCGCATCACTTGGTGGTAGGATGACGCCACCGAGCGCATGGCATGCAGCCATGTTCTGCCCAAGATGATGTTATAGGTGGATGGGACCTTTAATACCCAAAACTCTACTTGCTTCGTCACACTCCCTGCTCTGACTGGAAGGATGATCTTGCCCACTGGCCATTCTGGCATCGAGTTAAATCCAATCAAGGGTGACACTGCAGGTGCTAAGTCTTTATCTTGCAGCTTCAATTGTTTGAACGTCTCGTAGTACATGATTTCGCACGAACTACCCTGGTCAATCAGAATCCGCTTGACGTCAAAATCCTTGACTCGGAGAGTGACTACCAGGGCATCATTGTGGGGGCAATATATTCTGTCCAAGTCTTTATCCGAAAAAGACATAACATTTGTGGCCTCTGTCCTCCCCTTCTTGACAACAGGTTGGGCACTTAATACCTCCCTCAAGTGCTCAGCCTTTTTGATCGAACCTCTGAGCTCACATACACGCTCAGGTTCGAAAACTCCATGTATAACATTGATGATACCTTGAGGTGGAGCATCGATCGGCATCCCATTGGGGTTATCACGGTCCTGGGGGGCCGGCTGTGCCCCTCCTTCAATGTACTTGTCTAAGTGGCCTGCCGCCACCAACTCCTCCAAGTGCTGCCTCAATGGGGTGCAGTTCTCAGTTCGGTGCCCCCTTTTCTTTGTGGAAGGTGCACCGTGATCTGTCGTCATAGTCCTTCTGTGCCTCGCCTAGCTTGGCTGGCCACTTGACGAAAGGCTCGTCTCGAATCTCGCTAAGTATTCGGTAGATCGGCTTCTTGAAGACCGTGGTGATGGCAGTGCGGACTCTCAACCATCTCTCGTCCCGGTCTTCTCCATTGTCCCGTCTACCACGCCCGTTTTTGTTCGGCCGATTTACCGCATTGACCTTTGCTGAGGCCTTTTTTTCTGGTGCTGCGGCCGTGCCAGACTTTGCTTTGGCACGGGCGCCATCCTCTTCCACCCTGATGTGCTGATGCACTCTTTCCATCAGGGCTTCCATGGTAAGAGGTGGCGTCATGGTGATAGAATCCCTCAGTCGGTTCCCAACTGGGAGTCCTCTCTTGTATTGCGCAATGGCGAGATTGGTTGGGCAGTCCCCAATCTGATTGAATGTCTCCCAGTAGCGACTGTTGTATGATCTTAGGGTCTCTTTCTTGCCCATATCGATGGAGAGTAATTGGTCGATCTCCACTGGGGTTTTAGTGTTTGTCCTAAATCTTGTGACAAATGCTTCGGCCAATTGCGCCCAGGAGGCTATGCTGCCCTCTGGGAGTTTCTCAAACCAAGTCAAGCCTAGGTCACCAAGGCTCGAGGGGAATAGGATGCACATTAAGGCCTCGTTCCGCCGGTATACAGCCATGACCTGGCGGAAGTGGCTTAAGTGCAAGTAGGGATCCGTCTTTCCCTCGTATGTAGTGAACTTCGGCTGTAGAAAGCCTGATGGTAAAGGCGCGTTCTCAATCGCTGGGACAAACGGTGAGGTCTGCAGCCTCGCCAATACTTTGTCCGTCGGTTCGTAGGCCGGTCGCGGTTGTGGCATTCCAACCTCGACGCTTCCATGCGTCCGAGGAGCCAACCGCTGTAAGGCCGAAACTCTATGTGGATCACGCGCCCTCGCGTCCTCCCTGCATCGTGCCTTTTCCTTTAACACGGTTCGTAGGTCGGACGACCTGGGTAACTCCGTTTGTCTGGACCTCGTTTGGTGCGTGTGTGAAGGCCAGTAAGTGCTCCCTTCTGTGTAGGACCTCACAGATCTCGCCCTCTCAGGCCTGGAGTGACGAGTTCTGGAACATCTTGATTGCGTACCGCCTGTCCTGAGGCTTCTGTCTTCTGCTTGGGAGGGTGTAGGATTCCTACTACGACCCTCTGAGTGGCGAGGGGGCGTCTTGTTTGTGCGCCCCTCTCCTGTCGCCACTTCTTTTCTTTTCATCTGGCGTTTTAGAGCTTCCATGTCTGCCGCCATCCGCCGTATCAATTCGTCCTGTTCCCTGACGCGATCCTCCAAAGCTTGAGGATCTACCCTGCGCCTTTGTCTTTCTGGGCTCTGCGAACGAGAGGGATGAGGGCTGGTATTCCTCCTTCGTCCCCTCGCATCCCTCCTGGAATTTTGCCTTTGTGGTTCCAGGTTCGCCATGGGAGGGACCAAAGGCAGGCCTTCGCGCCTTGCACCTCCTTCTGGAGTTTGTCCGTCAATGGCAGACTGAGGCAGTTCTTCGTTGTTTGCCATCGAATTTTTAGAGAAAAACACTTGATCAAGAGGTTGTTCTTGTCTGTTATTCCCACAGACGGCGCCAATTGTACGGGAAAGAAATTCACCTTCACGTATAATCCTGTTGATCAATCCTATGTTCCTCTGCACGTCGTCGTTCTAACACCTGAAAACACAAAGTGAGCTGGCCGGCGGGTGTGTGCCGGAAACCTCTCCGATGCCTAAGTCAGTAAGCAAGAAATAGGCAAAAGCTCAATGTAGTCAGGGAGCAAAAGTTGCATTACCTCTTCATAGGTGATACTGGTGAGCTTATATAGGTTTCGAGCGGCACAATCCTAGTAGGACTCTAACTCCTCCCTGTAGTGTTGTTATTTCAGCTAGTGTGATTCGGTTGTTGACCTATTGAAACTACTGAGATTTGAACACGTGCTAGTTCGGTTCCAGTTTTCCTATGTCACTATAAACAAAAACAGCTCCCTAGTTCGGTTCGATGTATTTTATGGATCAAATGGGTGTTCTACAAGCTATTACTTGATATTCAAGAGGTTCTTGTGTCGTTCTTCCTAGAAACAAAGTTAAGCATAAACAGTGTTTTGCAACAACACATTACAAGCGGATTGTACGAAAGCAACAATAGAGAAAACAGATTTCTGATGCTTACCTGGTAGAAAGACTGAGGATGTGGAAGCAGTAGCAACACAAATACGAGTTCAGAAGTTGGAAGAAGTTGAAGAAAGCAAAAGCACAGAGAGAGAGAGGGCACGAGAAGTGAATAGTATGGTGTTTAATCGGATAAGATGAAAAGGTTTTTGTATTTTGGTAAAAAGGGAAAAAAGCGGGAACTGTTCAAAAATTTCGGAGTACGAGGGCGGCGTGACAGCTGGGATTGGCCAATGAGAGCCTGCCACGTGTCATTGGTAAGGACAATCGATTCAGTTTCTGCAAACTGAAGAGACGTTTGACCGGACGCGCGCAGTACGGCTCAAGTTTAGCTCGGCTGGATAAGCTAAATGGTTTGTTAGCTCGGCTGGATAAGTTAACTGGGTCTTAGCTCGGCTAGAGAGGCGTCAAGTTTTAGCCGGCTGGAGTGATTGAAACTGTAGCACGGCCGGAAGACGAGTAATCCCTATCATGCTTTGCAGATGGAATTAAGGGGCAATTGAGAGGGTAATTTATACTAAATTGGGCCGAGCTGGGTGTTGGGCCGAGATAGGCCCAAATACGAAAGATATTAGGTACACCGGTCAAAGGGGTACTACGGTTAGTCCGGTTGGAAGATGGGCACGGTGTAGTTCGGTTTCAACGTATTGGATTAGTCCTGGTCGCGTCTTCTAACCGGAGTACAGGAGAAGCTTCTGCGGGACCATTTAAGTTAGTTCGGCTCGACACTTCTACGGATAGCCCGGTTTTAGCATGTGGAACCGGAATAGAAGCGAGGGAAAGAAGAGCCGAACTACAAGTTGGTTATACCTGCCTGTTTAGTACAGCAGTGGGTAGTTCGGTCTTCATTGTTTACTTCGGTCGTAGCAAGCGAGGAAACCGGGGTAAGTTATGACTCTGAATATAGTTCGGCTTAACTCCCTTATGTCTAGCTCGGTCTTAACGAGGGAAAGCCGAGATATGGGAGAGAAGTAAGGGCCGCACTAACAGTTACTCCGGTCGTTCGGAGTTCGGCCATAGAAGGACCATCTCACTTGGTTTAAGCAGTGAGGGGGGGTGTTGGAGCGATAAGCATTATCTTCCAGGAATTTGAATCCTAGGAGGGACTCTACAGGAGGAGTTAGAGTCCTACTAGGATTGTGCCGCTCGAAACCTATATAAGCTCACCAGTATCACCTATGAAGAGGTAATGCAACTTTTGCTCCCTGACTACATTGAGCTTTTGCCTATTTCTTGCTTACTGACTTAGGCATCGGAGAGGTTTCCGGCACACACCCGCCGGCCAGCTCACTTTGTGTTTTCAGGTGTTAGAACGACGACGTGCAGAGGAACATAGGCTTGATCAACAGGATTATACGTGAAGGTGAATTTCTTTCCCGTACATATGGGATACTTCAAACATTCTAAAAGGATGTGGAATTTTTCAAACATTTCAAAAAGGAATACAAAAATTTCTTAATAAATTTTGGACAAATGTAAAATTTCAAATTGTAACACGACAATGTAATAACACTTCAAAAAAATTCCTTATTATATTTTTCCCAAATTTAACACTCTAATATAACACTTCAAAAAAATTCCTTAGCATAACACTCCAATGTAAACACAAAAAAATTTCTTAAGGTTATTTTTTTTTTCTAACGTAACATTCTAAAAAAATGATGTGGGACTCTTCAAACCATTCTAAAAGGATTAAAAAAAATTCCTTAGTAAGTTTTGGACAAATGTATAATTTCAAACTGTGAATATTACGTTGAGAAAATACAATAAGGAGTTTTTTTAGTGTTTTTGTGTATGTTACATTGGAGTGTTACGTTTGAGATTACATTGATTGGAGTGTTACGTTTAGAAAAAAGTACACTAAGAAGTTTTTTTTGTATGATACATTGGAATTTTACATTTGAGAAAATTATATGAAGGAGTTTTTTGGAATGTTATGTTATTACGTTTGGGAAAAGTACATTAACAATTTTTTTTAGTATGTTACATTGGAGTGTTTACATTATTGAAGTGTTACGTTTTTGTTCATAATATGGGTTTTGTTCCAGAAAGAGGGAAAATGCAAAACCTACATAGTGCAGATTGCCTAAATATATAATTTTACATTTAGAAAAATTCATTTTTATCCCTCAAAAATTAAACTCAAACGTGTAAGTAACTACCATTTTGTGTAATTTCCACTTTAATGGGACCTTTAGGTCCATAAGAAAAAATGAGAAGGATTAAACAATTCATAAGACCACATTTTGAAATTTATTGGTGTTTCACTCATTTTTTAATTATAAAAATTATAATATTTGATTAAAATATTATAAACCACAATGAAAATATTATCGATAAGTTTTATTTTGTTTCAAAAATTATTATTGAGTTATATCAAATTTTAATATCGACAAACAAGTTATATTTTCTTTTTTATTTTATGAATTCTTATAATAATAATAAAAAAGTTCAATTATTCATAATAGCATATTTTA
The DNA here is from genome assembly GCA_036172215.1 of Camellia granthamiana. NCBI lineage: Eukaryota > Viridiplantae > Streptophyta > Magnoliopsida > Ericales > Theaceae > Camellia > Camellia granthamiana. The sequence continues at coordinate 94,171,022 of CM069916.1, read as the reverse complement.
TTTTAATTTTAACTTTTATTAAAATATGAACAAAAAAATCATAAATAATTTTAATTTATTTAAAATTTTATAATAATAATATTTTAAATTGTTGAATTAAATGAAATTTCATAAAATAAAATATAATAAAATAAACACATAAGAAGACATGATTTTAAAAAGTGATTATAAGACTCTAACATGTAAAAAGTCGTGATTGAAAGAATGGTTACAAATTTTGTTAAGCTTTTTCTGTCCAAGTTCAACGAAATCAAAGGTCAAACGAAATAGAATGCAGAAGTTTGATTACATACGAATAAAATTCAAAAAATAAACAACTACCTTCGATGACCGCAAACGGAGAAACATATACATTATGTATTGTGAATAGAAAATCAAATCTGATTCAGATCTCAACCGTTAGACATGGTCTCTCCATCTTCACTGCTAGCGACGGATATGTGTGGATCGCTCAAGACGGTCAGATCTCAGCCTAGGACTCAAATCTAATTCAGATCTCAACGATCTTCTCGAATCTAGCGGAGGCACCAGTAGAGGAGAAGGAGAAGGATCATCGACGGCAATGGGTGTTTAGAGAAGAGAGAGAGAGAGAGAGGCACCAGCGGAGGACGGAGGAGGATCATCGACGGCAGTGGCGATCTACGGCAATGGCCATTGCTGGCGATCTACGCTGATGGCAGTGGTTTGCGGTAAGATGAGGTTTGGTGGTGAAGGAGAATCTGTGTGAGAGGTTTGAACAAATTGTGGTGTGTAAACAGAGACCAGGGGCAGACGCCAATATAAAGTGATTTTTCTCTTAAAAAATTTCACCTTTAGCGACTAAATTTGTTTTGTCACAAAATCTTAATATATAAAGACTAATTTTTTTGGTAGCCAAATCTCGATCAACAACGACTAAAATATTAGTCGCCAAAAGTACTAATTTGGTGACAAATTTTTTTTGGTAGGAAAAAATTAATATACAACGACTAATATTTTTTTGGTCGCTAAAACTTAACATTTTCTAACAAAATTGTTTGGTCACCAACGAGTAATCATAAAAATATCACTGTTATTTGGTGATTAAATTTGGTCGGCCATTGTCTGTCAATACATTTAGATATCAAAATGACGTCGTTTTGATATCTATGACTAAATTATCTTAGTCGCTAAAAGATCTTATAATAATTTGTACTATAAATGACATGTTTTTATTTTCTAAAATTAGCAATTTTGATCCATAATTTTTTGTGCTAAAATTACAAAATTACAAACTTACATCACCATCCCGTACCGAGTTATGACACACTATTATAGAATTTTGATTTGTTCCTATTAATAATGATTTTTTCATTTCTTATGCTTAAATTTAGCTCTTGAAATTATTATTATCTTAATGTTGATCATGATTTTTTTTTAAATAAAAAATTATAATTAATAAGTGTCCCCTCTAACTTAATTTCCTGACTCCGCGACTGGCCGCTACAACATCAAACCCACCTCCAATGGAAGTGAACAAAGCCGAGAAGCCAGCAATAGAGGCTCCACCAACTCCAATCCCCAACCCAAGAAGATCAAGCATGGTCGGCTTATTCCCATAGAACAACGGTGGACCCACTATCAAATTAGTCAAACCGTTGGCGGCTCGATCAGTGTGGAGCCCTAGCCCAGCTGCTACCGATGAGTTGTTCTCTGGTATTACCACCACAAGGCTTACAATCAGATGTGCCGACAAAGGCCATCGGTGGTGTCGGTGATGATGGAAAGGACATACAGAGCGGCTTGAGGGATTGAGATCGATGACCTACAAATGGGGAAGAGAGAGCTCATTCAAAGAAACAAATTCAATTTAGGCAAAAAAATGGAGAAAGAATTATATATATATATGGTTATTGGCAACTAAAATATTTTTTAGTTGCTAAAAATATTTTATAAATCCCTCCAAAATTTGAAATATCTCCCTCCAAATATTTTAGTTCTTTGGCGACTAGAGATTGTTATAGTCGCTAAAAATAAATATTTGGTAACCAAACTTTTGATCGCCAAAGATAAAAAGTAAATTTTTGTTTTTCATTTGGTGACTAAATAATTTTAGTAGCCAAAACCAACTATACAGCGACTAAAATATTTTTTAGTCATTGAAAATAAATATTTGGCGACCAAACTTTTGGTCACCGAAGGTAAAAAGTTAATTTTTGTTTTTCATTTGGCGACTAAATAATTTTAGTAGCCAAAACTAACTATACAACGACTAAAATATTTTTTAGTCGCCAAAAATAAAAAGTTAATTTTTGTTTTTCATTCGGCGACTAAATAATTTTAGTAGTCAAAACTAACTATACAGCAACTAAAATATTTTTTTAGTCGCCCATTGTGGCAAATTTTGCAACTAAATTTTTTTTAGTCGCAAATTGTGGCATTTTTAGCGACTAAATTTTTTTTTAGTCGCCAATAATCAATATATCCCAACTAAAAAAATTTAGTAGCTAAATATTATGCTTTTGCCGACTAACATAATTTTTGGTCGCCAATTCCACAACTTTTGGCGACCAAAATATTTTAGTCGGCAAAAGTAGTCGCCAAAAGTGTATTTTCTTGTAATCAAAGTTGACTCTTAGCATTTTCAAATAAGTATCTTGACTCGCTAAAAAAGTTATAAATAACATTTTATTGAATCAAATTTTTTTTTACGCAAAAAATATTTTTGTTTCAACTATAAATTAAATGCCGAAAAACAAAAAACAAAAATATTTTTTAGTGCCTAAAATATTTTATGTCAACAAACGGAGCCCTTCAAAAAAAAATTATATTTGTACCATTAAAATAATATTATGAAAAATAAAATGGAAAATTTTAAAAAATAACGATAATGTGGTTGCTCAGAATCCCAACTCACAAAGTAGCAGCGGCGCGAGCTGTTCTTGCGTTTTCAGACCAGGAGAGAGAGAGAGAGAGAGAGAGACACTGTTGATTCTATCAAATCTTTACAGCATCGGACAAGTTCTCTCGGAGGCTGTTAGTCTTGGTTCGTATGAACATTTCTCATTCTCTATCCTCTGCATCAATTGTGTATATGTATACGTATATAGCTCTGATTCACTTCATATGTAGTTCGTAGAATTGCTTTGGTTTGCCTAATCAAATTATGGGTTTGATTGTGGAACCCGTTTTGTTATCGTTTTAGCCAATTGGAATGTGGTTTTATATTGTCATGGAGTTTAAATTAGGGGATCACTTGCAAGATTTTGATTAAAGCCTCATGATTTTTTAGGATTTATTTGTCAAATTAGTCATTTAAATCATGATTTCGAAGTGTTGTTAGGGTTTCGTTTGGTCTCAACAATCATCACTCGTCAGTTTGGATTCTCATGATTACCCGCCAACTGATTTTCAAAAACCTCCACAGAATACCCACACAACGGTCAAACCCATTCAAACACTTCTACTCATCTCAACATGAACACCAACCGTTCGATAAAATTACTCACCGAAAGTTCATCTCCTTCCACCACTCCATGCTCGCCTGTTTGCACAAAAAATGTCATTTCAAAGCCCTCGCCATCTTCAAGAAAAAGCTCGAGGAAGGTTTCGATAGCAACATTGATGAAGCTGCTGTTGCCATCGCTCTCAAGTCTTGCCGAGGAGACCCAAAACTCGGGTGCCAAATCCACAGCTTTGCCACGATTTCTGGGTTGGTTTCGCAGCTTAGTGTCTCGAATTCTTTGATGAGCATGTATTGTAAGGCTGGTCTATTTGATCAGGCTTTGTGTGTTTTTGAGAAATTGACGAACCCCGACGTTGTTTCTTGGAACACGTTGCTTTCTGGTTTTGAAAATGTTAAGGATGCGTTGAGTTTTGCTTGTCGGATGAAATGTGTTGGAATTGTTTTTGATGCTGTGACTTATACTACTGTTCTTGCCCATTGTGCTGATCATGAAGAGTTTCTTTTTGGAATTCAATTGCACTCTCTTATACTGAAGTGTGGATTAGGTTGTGAAGTTTACATTGGGAATGCCCTCATAACAATGTATTCTAAATGGGGCCTTATAGTGGAAGCTGAAAGAGTGTTTGATGAAATGGTCCAAAAAGATTTGGTTTCATGGAATGCGATGCTCTCTGGGTACACTCAGGAGGGAAATTATGGACTAGAAGCTATTTGGGCGTTTATGGAAATGGTGAGAAAAGGGTTGAAACTTGATCATGTCTCTTTTACTAGTGTAGTTTCAGCTTGTGGACAAGAAAGAAAGCTGGAGCTCGGGAGACAGATACATACTTTGACCGTTAAAAAGGGATATGTGATGAATGTTTCAGTTTGTAATGTTTTGATCTCAATGTATTCCAAGTGTGAGTTTGTCAAAGATGCAACATTGGTTTTTGAGAGCATGATTGATCGCAATGTGATCTCTTGGACTACTATGCTCTCTATAAATGAAGAAAATGCTATGTCTCTATTTAATGAGATGAGGTTGGATGGAGTTTACCCAAACCATGTTACGTTTGTTGGATTAATTCATGCCATAACAACCAAGAATTTGGTGGAAGAAGGTCGAATGGTTCATGGGTTTTGTTTAAAATCTAGCTTTTTGTCAGAATTGAATGTTGCTAATAGCTTTATTACCATGTATGCTAAATTTCAGTACATGAATGACTCGAAAAAGATTTTTGAGGAGCTTAAGTACAGAGTGATTGTATCATGGAATGCTTTAATTTCAGGGTATGCCCAAAACGGCTTGGGCCAAGAAGCTCTACAGAGATTCTTGTCAGCAATAATGGAGTCAGTTCCTAATCAATTCACATTTGGCAGTCTCTTAAGTGCAATTGGAGCAGCCGAGGACATATCTTTAAAACATGGCCAACGATGCCACTCGTATTTAATAAAGCTCGGATTAAACACCGACCCAATTGTTTCAGGTGCCCTCCTCGACATGTATGCAAAGCGTGGGAGCATTTCTGAATCTCTTAGTGTTTTTGGTGAGATATCTGAAAGAAGCCAAGTTGCTTGGACAGCAATAATCTCTGCTCATGCAAGGCATGGAGACTATGAATCAGTGATGAGTTTGTTCGAGGAGATGGCAAGGAGAGATGTCAGGCCTGACTCAATCACCTTCCTATCTGTACTAACTGCATGTGGTCGAAAGGGGATGGTTGATATGGGCCGCCAAGTTTTTGACTCAATGGTGAAGGACCATTTGATTGAACCATCTGCAGAGCATTATTCTTGCATGGTAGACTTGTTGGGCCGTGCAGGGAGGCTGAATGAGGCAGAAGAGTTTGTTGGTCAGATTCCAGGAGGGCCGGGATTGTCTGTGCTGCAGAGCTTACTTGGTTCTTGTAGGATACATGGGAATGTGGAAATGGGTAAGAGGGCAGCTGATGCTTTGATGAAGATGGAACCGCAGGAGTCAGGTTCTTATGTATTGATCTCCAACTTGTATGCCGAGAAGGGCGATTGGGAAAAGGTGGCGAAAATAAGGAGAGGGATGAGAGATAAGGGGGTGAGAAAGGAAGTAGGATTCAGTTGGGTGGATGTGGGTGATGCTAGTGGTTCCTTGTATTTGCACGGGTTCTCATCGGATGATAAATCACATCCACAGTTTGAGGACATATACAGGATGGCAGAATACATGGGATCAGAAATGAAATTTTGGAGAGAGACGCAGAAACAGAGAGGAGAGAGTTTGTAACATTTGAAGTCAAGAGACAAAAGTACTTTTGTTTCCTTGTGTGACATTGTTGAAAAGGAGGTCATATTTTTTCATTAGAAATCCCCACCAAGAGGGTGATTCATGGCTTTCTGCTCCACTCTTCTATTACAGACAATTTTATTCCTAAACTACCGTAAAATGTGGTTAGCAATCACGTGTTTACAGCAAAGTTTTTTACTTACTATTTGATGCAGTAAACTGCCTGTTTGCACTCTATTTTACCACAAAGCACATTTAAGTTGAAGACATAGTTAGCAATGGTGATTTTCAAGAAAAAACGTGATTGCTAACCCCAATAATTTGAGAATAAAGTTTGCTACACTATTTATTTAATTTTGAATTTAAAGAAGAAGAAAAATACATGAAATGGTTAAAACCCCACAAAACAGTATACAAAAACAGCAGTGGGATATAAGAGGTTGCATATATGTATCTGTGTTTGCGTGTGATATTTACATACGTATATGACATGTCAGTCATTGTTAACCTTCATTGGTGCCCTTTTTGAGCTGTTTGTAGTTGGCCGCTTGTTGAAAGGGTCCAGTATGGTTATTGTTAGCTGCCCATCGGCCAGTGGGTATGCTTTAGGGTTTACTGCTTTGCCTATTTGCACATATACATACACAACAAACATCGCATATCATATATACATACATATGCATACATTGCAACAGGCAAATCTTAATATGGAGAATTGAAAACAAGTTTCAAACACCATTCTTTGTCTAAACTTTAGTATGTGAAATATCATATGGCATAAACTCTCAATTCCCTCTCAAACCTTGATAGTTAGTTCCTTAATTTCCTTGGTTTTCATTTTGATGAGAATGGCAGATGGTAGCCAATTATTCCAAATTAAATTTCGCTAGGGGAAAAATATGTATGTTCAAAACACTACATTTTGAAATCTGTATTGTGTAGTGAAATCATCAGTGTATATGGAAGTTTGTTGATCTTATTTGATTTATGGATTTATAATATGGATTGGCATGCTATGTTGATTTTTGCAACAATATGAGTGCATTCAACTCTCTTTACAACAATTCATTCACAGGTTAAATTGACTCCTCTGATCTTTCTTGAGATTTTACTTGGCTATTGACCGACTCATTGGTGACATTTCCTAAACTTCAACCTTTAGTGTAGATTTTGGGGCGTCACAGTGATGAGACCAAAACTGCCCAAATGAAAAGAATAACAGAGTTGAACTAGCTTACCACCAACAGATCAGGAACATATCAAGAATGCATCAAGGACAGGTTGCAAACTACAAAATTTCAACAAGGAAATTGAATCGAGTCTAAATTGCAACAATTTAGGTCCAATGTTCTTATTGCGAAATCATTTTTGAATTCAAGTCACAGAATTAGATCACAGTTATAAGTCTATCTTTGCAATCCAAGAACAACATCGTTCGAGGAACTTTGAAGTCCCACAAGGGTTGCAACCTAGAGTCGAGTTTGTGTTCACAACTTCAAAGATAGGTGTGATTTTGCAATGGAGAAATTATGTAACGCCCCCAAATAAATGACACGATAATAAAAATTCTAGTTAATCCCATTCAATCAAAATGATCTCAATTCAATAGGTCAAATCTCTATTTTTGTATTTTATATCATGTAAGAGATTTATAAAAGGAATCCACGTGCAATACATATTCAATCTTCTTAAAGTTTGAATCCATAACATGTGAGATAATTAGTACAAAGAACTAACACAAAAGAATGTCCCAAGGGCTACAAATTCCGAGGCTTAGGCTCAGTTATACAAAAGATGGTTATCAAACCTATATATTTGAAGCTCGTTGCTTGCAAAAAAATAAATAAATAAATAAATACAAGAAAAGAAAAGAGAAAGAGCCTCGTGCTCTCAAAAGATTTCCCACGTCTCTAATTAAGCGGAATCACCACATTCTTTCCTGCACAAATCCATTAGGAGTGAGCATAAAGTCCAGTAGGAAGATTTCAACAAAACATATATGTTTAAACAGCCTTATATATATGACATGCAATGCCATGTCATGCTTCAAAATCACAAGTTCTATTATTTTGAAATTCATATGCAATGTTCCTTTCGAAAAGCTCATTATCTCAATGAAGTTCAAATATAAATACGGGGTGGTAAATAGGACTCATGTAATCGCTAGACTGGTGCTTTTGTGCCAAAAATAATGGGTCATGGAAATGTCAATTTTGTAAATTTGTTTAATTCAGTTTCTTGTCTCATATATATTTCTTTGTGTATGATCATCGACTTTGAAACATAAGGTATGTACAAGATGTACAACTGTGGATATCATGAAAAAATAAAATCAATAATTGATTCCATAGAAGACTAAAAAAAAAACTTGTGGACGGTATGGAGTTCTCAATTAATTTTTTTGAATGTACCATAAATTATAATTTTATTTTGAGATATAATTTGTGGAAAAACATAGAGTGTATTAAGAGTAAATTATAACTCTAAATATCTTATAGTATTGAGTACCCTAAATATATTAGTTAACAAAACTTAAAACAAATTATACATTATAAATGCATTTAGTAATTATTGTTATTATTTTTTAATTTGGGCTTGAAAATACCTAAGACTATGAACCATACATGTTCGGCACAACATACCCAAATTCTGTTGGGCGCAACCAGTAAACATGAGGGGTCCAACCCCAAAACCTGGGGCGTAGACTCATAGCCCAACCCAACCGCTCTAACTCCAGTTACTATACACACACACACACACATCCAGCAAAACCCTAACCCTAGAATTCTCAACATCTTCTCTGCTCTCTCTCTCTCTCTCTCTCTCTCTCGCACGAAGCCTCCAGTCGAAGAAACAACACACCCATGGGTGAGTTCAAAATCACCGTTTCCAATCTAGGGTTTCGAATTTGTAGCTTAAAATCTATATATCTCAATCTGGATTTGATGATTTTGCAGGTAAGGTTCACGGATCGCTAGCTCGTGCCGGTAAGGTGAGAGGCCAAACTCCAAAAGTAGCCAAGCAGGACAAGAAGAAGAAGCCCCGCGGCCGTGCTCACAAGCGTATGCAGTACAATCGCCGCTTCGTCACCGCTGGTAACTTCCCTCTCTCTCTCTCTCTCTCTCTCTCTACAAGTATTATAGATATATCATGTTATGAACTGCTTCAATTTTTATCGTTATGTTCGGTGATTTTAGATCTGCTAGTAGATCTGAAGTTCTCCGAAATAAGCAGTGTTTGGGTGCTGAGAAAGACCGGGAAAAATTCTCTTAATTGTGTCTGTAAATTTGTTGAGAACAAAATCAAATGATACCATTGGCTGAGTCAGGGTTGAGAAAGTGTAGCAAAAAAAAAAAAAAAAGAACTTTTAACAAATGGTAAATTTTAATATAAGCTTGAAGAAAGGACAATGATAATAAGGAAAATAATAAATTTCTATCAGTTGTTTCTTAATACTAATTTCAATTATTTGACAAATTTTGAGTTATACAATTAGGATATTAGCCATTTGAAGTCATTTTGTTAATTGATACAAATAAAAATGTGATCTTTATAAATAATGTAGAAAATAATTAAATTGATACTATTATATAATAAACAAATGTTTTGGGTTCGTCATTCCATATACAATATAAATTTTTTCATAAAATATGGGGTTGCCTAGATAATTTTGAAATTTTAGGGGCAGCTAGCTCCTACTGCTAACTTTGTCCTTGGGTTAAGTGGAACTTTGTAATCTAAAACCCAGAATGTTGAAAATTTGAGATTGAATTTTATTATTATTATTATTATTATTATATATATTCCCTATTCAACTCTTTTCTTCTCAGCAACAATCAGTGTTATGATTTGCTAGCCTTTAGTTTCAGCTTGGACGCTTGCCAGATGACTTATGTACTTCTTGTTTGCAGTTGTTGGCTTTGGAAAGAAGAGGGGACCCAACTCTTCTGAGAAGTAAGCTCACGGTAATGAGAATTAAGCTCAAGACATGTGTACTTAATGAATTATTGGTTATTAATATGTGATAGTGTTCTTAATTCCCAACTTTTGCTATTGTTGCAATTTTCTATTTTTAGGCTCCATTTAGGAAGAAAAAAGCCAGGCTTTTTTGGCTAAAATAGCCACAAAAAACAAAATAGGTTTTTTAACCCAATAAGACAATATCACATCTAATCCATAATCATTACATAATTTCTCTCATAAAAAAGTCAAAAGCCCTTCCCAAACGAGTCAGGTTAAAATTACCAAAAAAATCAAAAAGTCAACCCATTTCCCAAACGAATCCTTACTGAATTATATTGAATTTATTATTACCTTATTAGGTAAAAAAATTGAAATTTTGTGTTTCATTGTGTTTCAAGTTGAAGTTTTCAACGGGTTTGATCCTTCTTGATTATGTTTGGAACAATTTTGAAAATTAAATTTGCCTTGGTCAATACATGTTATCTATAGTCACTAATGATCTTGAGAATGCAATGATGGTGGAGGACCTTTCCCATTTCTTGTTCAGGAGTTAAATATATCTCACTTCCAATATGCCTGAAAAATAGTGGCAAGTTGAGAGACAATGTGGCCTTGAAGTTCATTTGTGAGTTTGGGGATTGTGCACCAGTATTTTGGGTTGCTCATGTTTTCTGCTACCAAATGCAACAAATTCATCACAGCACCTCTTCAACTAAAATTATGAACGACAAAGTTCTTAAGAAAACAATTGGGAGTTGAGTTCTTATTGGCGTTGCCTATTGAAAATGTAGGAGCTTTGATTAGTGATGCATTGTGTGTTTGTGTGTGTGAAACAAGCCCAATGACTTGTAGTCTGATTTGATGTCTTTTAGGTGGGAATTGACCGGAAAGGGTTTATTATAAGTTGCTAGCTGGTTGTTGCATGACAACCATGGATGGATTATATAATTAGGGCAAGTTACAAGTTTTATATATATGTTTAATTTTGGGCTGTTGTCATTTCAATTTCAACATTTTGTTAGGAAAATGGTGGAAAATGACTTTTGAGTTGTGGGCACATATTTCATGTTGCTTGTCTTTTCATAACAAAATGGTAGCAAAAGTTTAGATTGAAACAAATCAAAAGATTATAAATATAAAATTTAGCAATTTTTAGGTGGAGGGAAGAAGTAACAATGGCTCATTGTTGATGGTTGTATGTGTAGTTTTTACTTATAATTACATCCATAAGAGTGAATATTTGAAGTTTCTTGCTAGTAGGGACTTCAAGACCTGAATATAAGCATTGTTGTGACCAGTGTTTTAAAAGGCGCACCGAAACGCTTGCTTATGCTCAAGGCTCATCGAGGCTCACCTGAGACGCCTCAGACAGTTTGAGGCAAGATGTAGTAGGAAAGGCGCATTTGAGGCGCTTGAGGTGCGTGCCTTAGGCTTAGGCGTGCGCCTCGCTTCATACAACTTGAGGCTTCATACAGCTCGAGGCGAGGCATAGTAGGAAAGGCGCATTTGAGTTGCTTGAAGCGCGCGCCTTGGGCTTATGCGATTTTTGCTCCATCCTTATTCTTTGTGTGTGTAACCATATGGAATTACAATCCCTTTAATATAAAATGTAAACACATGTTTTGATCCCCATTTTCATATCAAAAAAAGCTCTAGACATTAAGCAAAAGCTTTGGGATTGCAAGATAGGTATATGGCTTTAGGATTCCTTTCAATGTAGTAAATTACAATAGTTTCGGGCCAATGATTGAAGCTAGCAGGCAATTTGTTTCCGATTTAAAATTAAAATCACTAAGATATTATATGATGTGAGTTCCTTGTCTAAAAATAATTGAAGCTATCAGACAATTTGATCTTGATTTAAAATTAAAATCACAAAGGTATTATATGATGTGAGTTCCTTATCTAAAAAAAGAAATAAATCACGTTAATAAATTAATAAAGAAAGATAAATAATATACGTTAAAGTAAGATTGAATGTTATTTTTGAAATTTTTTTGAAACATTGAATGCTATCTTTCATGATTTATGAAATATTGAATGTCGTTCTATTATTTATTTATTTGTGACCTTAAAAATATTTATTTTATGTTAAAAACTTTGCCTATATTAATATTTTGGTTATCTTTAACAACTTGTGCCTCGCTTCGGTGAGGCACGCGCCTTGCCTTGTGCCTCATGCTTAAGCTCCAAGAGATCTTAGCATCTCAATGCGTCTAGAGTTTTTTAAGACACTAGTTATGTACTTGGTGTTGCAGTCATTGGACATGCTCTAGATTGTCATTTAATGGGAGCCATTGTGTAAATAATTACTTTCTTTGTTTCCATTTCTGATTCATGTTTGTGGATTATAAATTAGAAAATGCCAATATTGATCTGTCTATCCAGTAGAAACTCAAACAACATAACACTAATAGGAAGTGCAAGTAGCAAAATGATTTTGTTTTGTTGAGTGAAGCCTCTGCAAATTTGTGTGCATATATATAAATAAATTTGAGTATAAATTGTAGATTATATAGTCTAATATACTAGGGGGAAATAAAATTTGGGTAGAAAATTTTTTTTAAAAAAAATTTGGTTAGGCCCACCCAAGCTGGAGGCCAGACCTAGGCCCACTGGCCCAACCCAAGGTCCGAATACCCCTAGGCTTGTGCTTGGGCCTAAGCTTAATTTTTTGGCCCATGGGCCAGCCCGGCCTTGCCCGAATTTTGGTGGGTGCACGCAAGGCCCGACATGGGCCAGCCTCGGCTTGGGCCTGGGCCTGAGCCCAAGCCTGAGTGGGCCGAGCCAGATTTACACCCCTACTCAACCTCAACTTGTGGACCTAGCAAGGTGTAATCACCAGAGGTTCTGGACATCAGTAACGCGGAAGCTCTAGAGGTACTTAACATGTTGCAAGTTGACAGAGCTAAGAACCAAAGAAAAAGATAAGGGGAAGATAAGAATGGATTCGTGTTACTTGTCGAAGGAAAAAACTAGCCGCGGTGATGGTGGGAAGTTGCCGAAGAAGAACTATAACTATTATAGCGAAATGAATGAAGAGAAGAGAAACGAGAAACTGATATATGCCATTAGGTATTGCAAGGATTCAAAATGTCGAGTTAGTGAACATCAGTCGCGATTGCACGATGCAGTAGAAATTTCAAAATACGAAAATCTTGAAGCACCATCGTGCGGCTGGATGGGCATTGGGGACACGGGTTTTGAGAGACAGAAGATCCTGTGTTTGAGTGAAAAAAAACTATGGGATGATCCAAATCAAGAATAGAGAGGACTGTGAATTTGAATTTAGATGGATATGGCTTACATGAGTTGAAGAAGGCTAGCATTGAATCTTAAAAAGTTTGATTCGTTTTCTGATTCTTTTTGCTTGTGAGAGATTTAAATTATGTATGCTTCTAGAGAAGAAAGTTAACAAAGTTGGTTGTATAGAAGCATACATAATTTAGAAAACGAATGCTTCTAAAAGTTAAATTATGTATGCTTTTGATTCGGTTTTTTATTCTTTTTGCTTGCGAGGGATCTTTGTTAACTTTCTTCTCTAAAAGCATACATAATTTAAATCTCTCAGAAGCAAAAAAAATCAGAAAATAAATCAAACTCTTTAAGATTCAATGCTAGCCTTCTTCAACTCATGTAAGCCATACTCATCTAGATTCAAATTCACAGTCCTCTTTGTTCCTGATCTGGATCATCCCATAGTTTTTTCACTCGGACACGGGATCTTCTGTCTCTCAAAACCCGTGTCCTCAATACCTTTCTAGCCGCACATGATTTTCGTATTTTTAAATTTCTACGGCATCGTGCAATTGCGACTAATGTTCACTAACCTAGCATTTTAAATCCTTGCAGTACCTAATGGCAGATATCAGTTTTTCATTCCTCTCATCTTCATTCATTTCATTATAATAGTAACAGTTCTTTTTCGGCAACTTCCCACTATCACCGCGGCTAGTTTTCTTCTCTGATAAGTAACACGAATCCATTCTCATCTTCCCCTTATCTTTTTCTTTGGTTCCTGGCTCTGTCAGCTTGCAACATGTCAAGTATCTCTTGAGTTTTCGTGTCACCGATGTCTAGAACCTCTAGTGATTACACCTTGCTAGGTCTACAAGTTGAGGTTGAGGAATAGATGAAACAGAGCCATTTGTGGGTTTGTGTGATGAGTTTGAATTTGAGGGCTTCATGGAGGGGAGAGAGAGGAGAGGGGTGTGACAATTCAAAAAAAAGTTGCTCTCTAATATGCAATGATCTGTGTAAGTTTTGGTGGTTTATGTAAAGCTTTGAATTAATTTTTTTCTTCTTTAATTTTGATCTTTCAAGGCTATAAATACATATGTTTTTCTGTATACAAGCTTCTTTGCCAAAATGGTGTATGTTTCTATGTATACAAGCATCATTAACCAAAAGACATTTCTAGGGTTAAATGGCAAGAAAATGTCGACTGCAATTGGGAGTGTAAAAATGGCCCACTGCCCGTGGGCAGTCGAAGCCAGCCCGCGACCCAGGGTGGGCGAGCCCAACCCGTTTATGCTCGTTTGGGCTCGAGCCCGAGTCCGACCAAAGCCCCTAGGCTTGGGTCTGGGCCATCATTTTCGGGCCTGGGCTTGGGCTCGTGACCCAGTCCATCGGCCCGCTTAAACCCACTCAAGGCCCGACCCGCCTGAGGCCTAGTGTCTTTCTTAGTGGAAAATAATAAAATTTTGGTACAAAAAAATTTTTTTTTAAAAATTTGGTCAGGCCCGCCCGAGGCCCGGCCCACCAGACCGCCCAATGTCCGAATACCCCTGGGCTTATGCCTGGGCCTCGGCCTTATTTTTTGGCTTGTGGGCCGGCTCGGCCCGATCTGAATTTTGGCGGGAGCACGCAAGGCCCGACATAGATCAGCCCGACTAGGCTGGGCCAGATTCATACCCCATACTCAACCTCAACTTGTGGACCTAGCAAGATGTAATCACCAAAGGTTCTGGACATCGATGACGCGGAAGCTCAAGAGGTACTTGACATGTTGCAAGCTGACAAAGCCGGGAACCAAAGAAAATGATAAGGGGAAGATAAGAATGGATTCGTGTTGCTTATCGGAGAAGAAAACTAGCTACGGTGATTATGGGAAGTTGTCGAAGAAGAACTGTAACTATTATAGCGAAATGAATGAAGATGAGAGGAATGAGAAGCTGATATCTGTCATTAGGTATTTCAAGGATTCAAAATGCCAAGTTAGTGAACATCAGTCGCAATTGCACAATGCAGTAGAAATTTCAAAACATGAAAATCTTGAAGCACCATCGTGGGGCTGGAAGGGTATTGGGGATACGAGTTTTAAGAGACAAAAGATCCCGTGTTCGAGTGAAAAAAACTATAGGATGGTCCAGATCAGGAACACAGAGGACTGTGAATTTGAATTTAGATGGGTATGGCTTACATGAGTTGAAAAAGGCTAGCATTGAATTTTAAAGAGTTTGATTCGTTTTCTGATTCTTTTTGCTTGTGAGGGATTTAAGTTATGTATGCTTCTAAAGAAGAAAGTTAACAAAGATGGTTGTATAGAAGCATACATAATTCAGAAAACGAATGCTTCTGAAAGTTAAATTATGTATGCTTCTGATTCATTTTTTTATTCTTTTTGCTTGTGAGGGATCTTTGTTAACTTTCTTCTCTATAAGCATACATAATTTAAATCCCTCACAAGCAAAAAGAATAAAAAAACGAATCAAACTCTTTAAGATTCAATGCTAGCCTTTTTCAACTCATGTAAGCCATACCCATCTAGATTCAAATTCACAGTCCTCTTTGCTCCTGATCTGGATCATCCTATAGTTTTTTTCACTCGGATACGGGATCTTCTGTCTCTCAAAACTCTTGTCCCCAATACCATTCCAGCCGCACAATGGTGGTTCAAGATTTTCGTATTTTGAAATTTCTTTTGCATCATGCAATTGCGACTATAGTTCACTAACCCAGCATTTTAAATCCTTGCAGTATCTAACAGCAAATATCAGCTTCTCATTCCTCTCCTCTTCATTCATTTTGCTATAATAGTAACAGTTCTTCTTCGGCAACTTCCCACCATCACCGCAGCTAGTTTTCTTCTCCGACAAATAACACGAATCCATTCTTATCTTCCCATTATCTTTTTCTTTGGTTCCTGACTCTGTCAGCTTGTAACACGTTAAGCACCTCTTGAGCTTTTGCGTCACTGATGTCCAGAACCTCTAGTGATTACACCTTGCTAGGTCCACAAGTTGAGGTTGAGACATAGATAAAACAGAGCCATTTGTGGTTTAAGTTGCTCTCTAATATGCAATGATGTGTGTACGTTTTGGTGGTTTGAGGAAAGCTTGAAATTAATTTTTTCTTCTTTAATCTTGATCCTTCAAGGTTATAAATACATATGTTTCTATGTATACAATCTTCCTTGCCAAAATGGTTTATGTTTCTATGTATACAAGCTTCTTTGCCAAAAGTGGTTGGGGTTAAAACTTTTCAATAGGACATACATAACTTACCATGAGAGAGAAAGAGAATGGCCATGATAGCAGAACTTTCCTAATTGGCTTGCTCTATTACGTCCTACTCTGGGAAAGGGAATAAAGAGTTTTCACAGTAATCTAGAAAACTACAAATTCAATTAATTGGGTTATTTAAATTGGCTAGAATATTTGCACTTCACTAAGAGGTCAATGATTCAAGCTTTCGCTCACCAAACTAAAAAGCTATAGCTTCCCATGTAACAAAAATAATAAATGATGACAATAATAATACAAATTCTTGAGGGAGATGAAGAGGGAGGAGGAGAAATAGAGATTGCACCTATGCTGTAGACCGGGCTGAGCTTAGGCTATGGGTCAAGCCCATCTTGACAGAGTGCCTGTAGCTCCCGTGTATTATTGGGTCCGTCTAGACTCTTCTTGTCCAGTTCTCCGGTGAGTAAGGACTTTTATGGCCATGCCCAAAGAGGGTTCATATATGTTGGTTGCCCCCTTTATCCGTTTTATCCAACAAAAAGGAACATTTATAGCTCACTAGAAACGAACCCAAATTACAACCTCCGATGTAATGTGAGAGAGAGAGAGAGAGAGAGAGAGAGTAGCCACTTGTGTTGACCCCATGCTTTCCCTTCATAATTGAAATGGGGATGAAGCATTCTGTTTTATCAAACTAAGGTGTTGTTTTCTTCCTACCTTGTTAAAACACAAAGGTTCTATGTTTCACTACTTCAAGTTGGGCAAAAATTGATGGTGTAAAAGATTGACACCAAAAACTAAAAACTTTGGAATCTGAATATATATATATAACAATACAAAACATATATGCCTTGCCAAAATGACTAATTAAAATCTAACCCCCCCAGCCGGGGCGATTTCTGGTCTCAAATCTATGTATACATACAATTTGAGAATCAAACAACCTTACAATTCATCACGAGAGCTTCCCTTAGATGAAGCAGACTTGGGTTGTTGATATTCAAGGAGGTATCTTGTAGCCAACGATGCATGAAATGCATCACCATATGGAAGTACATCTTCATTTACAGTGAAGTACGGGGAGTGCCCCGGTTCAAGCTGGCCCTGAGTCTCATTTTGCATTCCAACCATGTAGAAGTATCCCGGGCCCATCTCTGCAAAAAACGAGATGTCTTCTGCCCCCATCAATGGTTGCATCTCTAAAATGTTTTTCTCGCCCAGCATATCCCTTGCAACATTTCCAAAGTACCGATGCAACTCTTTGTTGTTTACGGTTGAGGGGTAAAGGGGCTTGTCATCGAAGTTGACAGTCGCGTTGCACCTTTGCACAGGCGCTTGTTTCATGATGACCTGTCATTAGGGCTGTGCAAAATACCGCCCAATCCGTTAAAACCGCACCGATCCGCATCAATCCGCACCACTCTAACCGCTAACCGCAGTTTAAACTTTAAAATTTATAATCCGCCAACCGAACCGAACCTAACCGCTCCGCTCCGCTATAGTAAATACGTATATATTTTTTAACTTCTAATGAAATATCAATGCAAAAATGAGTGTAAGAGAGATTTAAGATATAAAATTTATTACAAATTAGTGGGGATATATATGAAACATATTATGTAAAATTACTGTGTTATATATCTAAAAAATATTATACAAATTAGTGTTATATATTATGCAAATGTATGATAATTAGTTAGAATATTCTTCAATCCGTCAAAAACCTCCCAAATCCCAATTTGTCAATCTGCCAATCTGCTAACCCGCCATTCAGTTTGTAATTTTACTCTTAAACCGCCCGAACCGCACCGCGCACACCCCTGCCTGTCATTTGCATTTATTTGTAATGAGATGCTATACCGAAAATATAAAATAGAAAATAAAATAAAAAACAAACCAAAATGAATAACCAATCTCGATTTTAATTTCTCAATGATTATCTTGGTGGTCTTTATTTTGGGCTGATTCATCTTGTTCTATATTGATCAGAAGCATCCCAGAGTGCCACACCAGTTTAGAATTCGATTCTAAGAGCTAAGGCTCCCCTAATCCCCCCATTCCCTTATGGTGTGTGGACTAGGCCTTACAGGTCCTTCACTTGTATGAAATCTCCACTCTTCATTCCTTGCTCATTAGCTTAGGGGGGTAGGGGAATTTTTTTCCTGATACATAATAAATAAGATGGATTTCTGGACGTCCGTATCATGGTGAAGATAATGCTATGATTCTTGCTCAATCTTCCAACTACGAAAAATAAAGTGCATGTAAGTTGGCGGTTTTTAACAACTGTACCTCCTCAATTCGTTGTTTAAGTTGCATCAAACTTTCTTTCGAAAATGCCCTGAATGTTCCACCAATTGTAACTGAATCGGGAATTACATTGAATGCAAATGCACCACCTCCTTGGAATTTTGCCACTGTCACTACCTGCAAGATGAATAAGCATACATGTGATGGTTGAAAAAAAGTAAAAGATGTGTAATTTGTGCACAAAATACTTCTCTCCTTTTTTCTTTTCTTTTTTTCATTTTTTTTTTGTGTGTGTATGTGTGCGCGCACGCGCGTGGGAGAGAATAGAAAATTTGGTTTTGGTTTTGTAATTTTTGAAGTGAAGCTTGGATGTAGCATAGAAAGTAAAAGATTTCATAACTTCATATCTAAAGAAAAAGACTAAACATGGAAAATCTTTACCTTAACGCCGAGAGATGAAAAAGTAGATAAGAAATTACAAATATTCTTCAATGAGTGAAATAGATATAGGTTTGTCAACCATTGAAAAAGATATAAAACTAGTTAGGTGAATTGTTTTTGAAAGGAAATACGAAAAAAGTTGTTTTCAAAATTTCAAAATACTATTTACGCACAAGAAATGAAAATGATATAAAAACAATGAGAGTTTATGAACATTTCATTGGTCTTGTTTTTGAAAACATGAAAATGAAAATGTAGAAAACAAAAACACATGCAATTCTGTTCTATATATATAATTTTTAGAAATATTTTGACCATGATGACTATGATTCAGAAAAGTGAAAAATTTGAAAACTTTGCACCTTTTAAGGAAGAAGGGTTTTGGGAATTTGACTCTTGATTTATTTTGATTCAACTATTTCAACACATAAGAAAAACCTTTTTGGGAACAGAGGATCATGCCCAAAAAAAGTTGTTTTATGAAACAAAATGTCACACCTGCATTATTAGATGGTGAGGCACAACTTATTGACAATGTACATCTCTCTCTCTCTCTCTCTCTCTCTCTCTCTCTCTCCAATTTATCACATACAACTATAGATATATATTTATTATCTTTCTCATTTTGTTGATTGTAGATTTTATTTTGTTTCATTCAACCTCCACAGGATCCTCTGTCCCTAAATCCCTTTATCCCTCTATCCCAATGTATTTTTATCTATATGATCATGTCTCGAGATTCTCACCGCATTATGCGGTTGAGAGTGTGTTGAGACATATGGACATAGAGATTTAGGGATAGAGAATCACTGGCCTATTCAACCAATTTATATGCACGTCTATTCTATTATATATATAAAAAAAGTGTTAGTATTGACTAGGGGTGTTCAAGCAACCAAATCACTCGATTAAACTGACTGGACCCGACTGACCCGAAGGCATTATAGACAATTTCGAGCTTCTATTTGGTCGGGGATGAGCCTATTTTCATTTATAATTTCGGATCTCGGTTGGTTTTCGGTCTTAATCATAAAAATTCACCAAACCCGAACCGACTGAATATATTACTCATGATGCAAAATTCTAGCTCCATTACCACGTGTATTTACCTAATTGCTTTGCTAGATTACACACAACTTCCAAGGCCATATCTCTTACCCTTTTTCATAGTCACAGATTTCAAATATATCTCTGTATCTCGAAAAACTCAATAGATAGATGATAATGAGTCTCACCAACCCCCTTTTTGTGTCTCTCCCTCTCTCACTCGGTCACATTTCAAACCATCTTTGTATCTCAAAAAAATCAAACAACAGTCTACAAATGATGATGATGATGAGCACCCACTTACCTCTTTCGTCTCTCTCTCTCTCTCTCTCTGTCTCTCTCTATATATATATATTCCTCTCACTTTCTTCAGAAATCTCACAGTTGCCTTGCCTTATCTTCTCTCATCTAATGGTCTCCCAAGTTCTCATCTCTCTCTCTCTCTCTTTCATGAATCCTCTGTCTTTGTCTTTGAAACCCTAATGCATCATAGATTCTCTGATAGTCACATCTCACCCATACAAAAATGAAAAATGAGTTGTTTGGGCCAATTTCCAAAACAAAACAGAACTTAATTACAAAAATGCATTGTTTGGATGTTAAATGGGTTAAAAATAATAATAATTCATGAAGGCCCAAAACCAAAGGCCCAACCCGTTCACCCGATCCGAACCCGACTGTGGGACTGAAAATCATCAACGGGCAGTTTCGACAACCAATCTGGTCGGCAGCGGTTGGGTTTTCATTCACCCGAATTATTGCGGTTCGGCAGCGGATAAGGGTCTAACCCAACCCGTGTACACCCCTAGTATTGACACTTTTTTGTCACAAATGTTTTATTCCTAGATTACCTTCTGTAACTAATAATTCAGGTATAGATCTTTCTGTAATTGCCAATTCAATCTGTAACTTCTAAAGCCACATGAAAATTTCTACCACACTCTTGTGAGTGCGCACAACAGCTAGTAATATCAATTTCGAGCACTCTTGTGAGTGCGCACAACAGCTAGTAATATATCCATTTCCAAAGGATGTTCACAAGTGCCTGAGCAAGGTGGAACATAGATAAAATTGTTGAAAATCATACACTGATGAACAATTATGCTATAAAAACCTTTTCAATATATAAGGGATTTAGAAATTCATAATCAAGTTACTAAGCCTCCGTTTGGCAGAGTTTTCAAAATCTAGTTCAACACTCACTTTTGAGTGTTGTGTTTGTTTAGGGTTTTCAAATCACAATTCTACACTCATTTCTCAAAACTCATTTCAAAACATAATCATTACTTTTCAAAACTCATAACCAAACACATAATTCAAAACTCTTTTCAAAACTCCATTCAAATCAATATTCTAAAAATATTTTAATTTTGTTAAGATTTACGATTTTTTTATTTTTTTTATTTTTTAATTTTTTTAATTTTTTGAATATTTTTAAATATTTTAATTTTTAAATATTACAATTTTAATTTTTTAAATTTTAAAATATTTTATAAAAATAAATTCAAACTCTATTTTATAAAAATATTTTTAAATATTTTAATTTTTTTGTTATGTATTTGGTTACGATTTGAGTGTAGAGTTGTGAAAATAGTATGGAATTTCGAGTTATGTGTTTGGTTATGACTTTTAAAAATAATTTTTTAATTGAGTTTTATTTTATGTGTTTGGTTAGGATTTGAGTGTACAGTTGTTTTTAAATTTAAAATATTAAAAATTTAAATTATTTTAATTTTTTGAATATTTAAATTATTTAAATTTTTAAGATTTAAATTTTTTGAATATTTATTTTAATTTTTTACTTATTAAATTTTTTAGATTATTTAAATTATTTAAATATTTATGATTTAAATTTTTTGAATATTTATTTTGAAAAAAAATTATTTCCTTTGTAGTATTTTCAATTAAAAAATTGATTAATGTTATTTTTTGTTAATAATAAATTTTTTTAATTGAATTTTAAAAAGAGTTTGGTTATGAGTGTTGATCAAAATTTTCAATAATGTGAAAGTAATGTGTTTTGTTATGAGTTATAACAATTTGAATTAAGTTTTGAAAACTCTTTTCAAAACTCACAACCAAACAAATTTTCTTACTTCACATGTCAAATCAAACTTTCAAAACTCAATTCTACACTCAATTCAAAACTCAATTCCACACTCAATTCAACACTTTATTCAAAAACCATAACCAAACAAATTTTCTACACTCAAATCATAATTCTAAAACACACAAACTCAAAATACAACTCATATTCTCAAATCATAATTACAAAGCTCTACCAAACGGAGCCTAAAAATTCAGAAAAGAGATAATTGAACCTATAAATCATGACGATGCTCTTGAAGCAATTTTGTTGCACCAAGAAGCATCGCGACGTGGGCATCATGGCCATAACCATGCATCTTTCCTGGAATTTTACTCTTGTGCTTCCATTCTACACTCTCTTGCAATCATCAAAACTCTTTATTTTATTATTATTTTTAAATTTCAACAGATCTTTTTTCTTTTCGGTACAATTTAATTTCAACATAGTATTTAAACAAGATTCACATAAGAATTCAGTGTTAATTGCTAGGTTCTAACATTGAACAACACCATTGCAAAATTTCAATCATCATTCTATATACTCAATGAATTGCCTTCACATGAAGCCCAAAGAGTTAATTTTACTTTTGGCCCCTAAACTATCGTCATTTTATAAAAAAAAAAATTTCAACCTTAAACTATTGGTTTCATATATTTAGTCCCTAAAGTTTGTTTTGTTTTTGTTTTTGATTTTTTGTTTTGTGTGGTTTATATAGTCCAATTGAAGATATTATGTCTAAATTTGTGAGTAAACCTAACTTACTACTACGCAAAAAGGTAATTTTACAATTTGGAAAATCTAAATTATACAGCCAAACACTCAACTTCTTACTCACACTGAATTATACCATACACCCATTTTTTTCTCTACCCCTCATCTCAATTAGTGAATAAAAAAAATGAGTGTTTCGTTGTATGTGTCACGACCTGCTCCCCATACCCAAGGGTTAAGCATCGTGATGGCCAGTAACTGAGGTTACCTTCGGCCAATTCTTAAACAAATTAATAAACGCGAGCGGAAATAATATTCAAGTGAGAGTACCAAAATAATCATTGGAGCTTCTATTTTTATAACAAAATTTATTGACCAAAAAGGCCGATATTTACATATAAACATATACATAAAAGTTCTGTGTGTGTCTATTCCGCAGCCCCGCATCTACGACTTCCCAAAAGCTATTTCTGAATTACATTGTTTCTTGAAAATTGGTAAACAACTATAAGCACATGGCAGAGTGAGAAATATTATGCCAAGAGTATAAGAGACACAAAATAACCATGGATAGTTATGTAACTAAAATATTTAAGATAACTTAGACTGAACAAATAATCATTTAAGTAACAAAACTGAGATTATGTAAATAACTAACCATAACCATAGTACCAAACAGAACAGATGTATGGACTCAAGAGGTGGCTCGTACAAACTCTAAAGGTGGCTCCCACAATAGTGTAGCACTTAGCTCCGTACAGCACTTTGCTCTGTACAGCACTTTGCTCCATACTAGAAATCAGAGTGTCAATGGATCTATGATAGACAGAGGGTCACAAAGTGACCAAACAGAGGGTCAATGGTTATTTGAGTCCCCCAAGGCATGGGACCTCCGTGGTGGTACTTATAAAATAATTACTCAAAACACATTTTAATAAACAGTTATATCCATGGATTTTTCTTATTATATAAAACAAGGTTCATAAATTAAACATGATAATATAATTTATAAAGCACAAATTGCATAAAATAAATTATGGTAACTCAAAACATACATAAAACATATAATGGTAATTCAATGTATAATATAACTCACCTTAATATTAACCCTTAGCCTTTACTTTTCATTATCACAAACCTCCTTACTTCTTAGTTTCCTATCTCCACTACCCTTGCGTTTTTCTTCTCTTTTCTTTTTTTTTTCTTTTTTTCCTTTTCTTCTTCTTTGATCTTGATCTCCTCCCCATTTATAGGGAGGCAGGCCTTTCCATTACCCTCCACGTGTCCACAACAATCTTCCTTAGATTTGGATTAAAATCTTTTTAGATCTATAGTTATCTTATTAACTTGAGGTAATTATATTTTGGCCCCAATTCTTTAAAATAATTATATTCCCCCTTCGTTTGATAAAAACACAAACTAATTAAATTACACTCCATCGTATACCAACAGAAAATTAATTATTTATTTTACTACCACACCCATTATTATTATTATTGTTGTTGTTGTTGTTGTTGTTGTTGTTGTTGTTGTTATTTTTATTTTTAATAATATATCACCACTTACAACCATAATACTAGTATAAAATTTAAGGGATAACTTAAATTTTCGGGTTGTTATAGTATGAAAGTTATTCAAATTTCAAAATGACTATTTTGTCTATCAAATTAGACTTTAATGCTTACGAATTTGGACAATTATCTCTTCTGGAACCACATTAACTGAGATTAGAAACTCTAATACTAAATAGATGAGATTGATGGAGTAGTTTAATGATGATATAGAAAAATGACAATGGTTTAGGGCACAAAAGTAAAATTAACTCAATCCCCAAAAGCATTTACCTAATACAAGCAACTACAAATTAGCAAATATGCATGTAAACCAATATGCATATATATATACACGTGGTTGTACATTTATGATATGTGTGCTTTGAAATCTACAATTGAATTAATTAGAGAGCTTTTAAGAAAAAAATTAAAAGTAATTTTGTATGACACAATTGCTTTTATGTGGGCATTCTCTACCAACTTGATTGTAAGCTATGTTAGCTAGATGTGATATGCCACACATTTTAAACTGTGGTACGATAGAATAGACTTATATAATTTACACTATAAGAATTTAAAGTACTTATAGTCTAGAGAATTTTTTTTAACAATTAGACATCTAATAAAATTTAGATTTTGTTTTTTCTAAATTAATCATATGTTTTAATGGTAAAACTTTGGCCTAATAACCTTGAGGTTATGGGTTCAAGTTTCGGAGCAACCATTTTGTGCACTATACTAAAGGTGGTGTTTATCCGATTTTTCTCCACCAAAACACACATTAATGTGTACTATTTGAGCGTTTTTTTCCCCTATCATATGTCAACATATTTTTATGCACATTATCACTCTTTTTTTATGTTTTGTTAAAATGTTGCAAATATTTATTTTGTATAAATAAATAGAATTGGTATTGAAAATGTAAAATTGAATGGCTGTTAACATAAATGGTGGAGAAGAATATGTATTATCACTCACCTATGAAATTTTGAATAAATTATCCGTCATGGGATTTTAATATCTGTTTAAAAATATCTGTATTGGGCTATCGGTGAAGGATAGCTATGATTATTGTAGAAATTATATGAGGATTAGGTGAATTGAAACTAATCTCTTGTTGGTTGTCATTGAATATGACTGTGTTTTAAATACATTATATATGTATGATATTTGGAAAGAGAAATAGAATGTACTCCATGTTTGGGAGGAGATAAGGGATGGACTCCATTGAATTAAATTAGCCTGTGTGTCCAAAGTGAAAGTCCCGAAACCGCGCGTATACATGGGTGCCGATTCCTGCAGACGAAATTTCTGTAAAATGGCAAATTAAAGTGTTTGTGCATGTGTTATGTTAATTAGAGAACCACTGAGTTGTAGTCTCAGTTGGGCTATTTGGAACATAATGAAATAGGCTCATAAGTTGAGACGAAATGAATTAACTTGAAATGAACTGAAGAACAATGGACCGAGACATAAAAATGTGATACTTTGTGATCTTACGGAATATGAATGATTTGTCACAGGCATTGTATATGCACACTGTACTTATACATTTATTAAGATTTATATACTGTGATAGATTTTTTCTACCGGGTTTTGGCTCATCCTATTTGGGAAAAACTATTTTCAGGTATTGGTGATATGCCTCCGCCAAGGCAGTAGCTTAGAGGGATTTGGAGCAAGAGCTTCTATTTTTGTTGTATCTATTTTGTATAGCCAAGAGCTTTAAGTTGTATTGAGCTAGACTCATTTTGTTGTGACTAAGAAATGACTTAGAAAGATGTAAGTCATTAGAACATTTAAATATCTGTTCAACTCACATTTTTTGATTATTAGTAACACATGTTGTAGATTCAAGATAGGACATTTATGAATGTATATCACATGTGTCACCTTTTGTATATTAAACGCTGATGAATGAAAGTATATTGATTCTATTATTCTTCTGCTTATGAGTTAGGATTCATTGTATTTATATGGGATGTTACAACTTGATATCAAAGCGTACCGGGTTTGAAAACTTTGGGTACGTGGGAAGTGGTTAATATCACAATGGGTTTGTCTCGCTTGATAGAGACTTTACTAAGAATGATGTGTGCTTATATGATAACATGTTTATGTGATTATACGGGTATGAGATTTAATTTCTAGGATGTTGATTGAGTTTACGGGTTCCTAGAAGTCCTATTAGAAGAGCATTTGATCACTGCTGCTTCTAACCAGAATTCTGGCAATGCCGCGGGACAATTATTATCCGGAAATGAAATTAGTATGTATTTACGTGGTTACATGCTTATGTGGAGTGAATTACCGTTGTCCACCGTTTTAGTACGTGAGTGAATTAACTTCGACATATTTGTAAATGTGCTAATTTCTTTTGTTACCTTCATTAGGATGTCTGGACGTGGATGTGATGGCAGGTGTAGTAGGCCTAGATGACAGGAGATGTCGTTACCGGATGATATTCCGGCACAGGAGGAGGGTGTTGGTTAGGTTAATGTG
Organism: Camellia granthamiana; assembly: GCA_036172215.1. NCBI lineage: Eukaryota > Viridiplantae > Streptophyta > Magnoliopsida > Ericales > Theaceae > Camellia > Camellia granthamiana. Next base: position 94,144,339 of record CM069916.1, on the reverse strand, counting down.
GCCGAACTAGTTGGTCAACAGGCCATGGGCGCCTTAGCCCGCGAAATGGTCAGAGCATTGCGGAAATCTATGGACATTCTCAGGGCTGAGAATCAAGTCCAGGCCCAAGTAGCTGAAGCAAGGCCGTCTTTCTTGAAAATAGAGCTTTTTCGTTCAAATTCGGACGAGTTTTTGGGTGCTTCCAAAGAGCCACTAAAGGTAGATGAGTGGCTAAAGCAGATAGTAAAGACGTTTAAGATGCTTGGCATCAAGGACGACCAGCTGAGGGTGACCCTGGCATCTTTCCAACTGAAAGGAGATGTAGCTCATTAGTGAAGTATGCGCATGGGCTCATTAGGGTAACTTGGGAAGCATTCGTTAACGCCTTCCAAGACAAGTTTTTGCCTCCCACAGTTAGGGAGATGTTGAGAGACCAGTTCTCTAAGTTGGTGTAGTTGAACACACCAGTGGCCAAGTTTGAGGCCACCTTCACTAGCTTGTCTAGGTTTGCACCTGAGCTTGTGGTGACTGAGGAACGCTGTTGCTTGGAGTTTGAGAAGAGATTGAGAATCGAGCTCATGTTCAGAGTGGCCGAATCCATGATTAGAGATTATGGGCGCCTTGTGGAGGCGGCGGCCCATCTTGAGACCATTATGCAGATAGAGTATGAAAGAATGAGAGGCCCCAAGAGGAGTCAGGACAGTCAAGAGGACAGTAAGAGACAAACCCAGTCATCTTAGGGAGCTTAGTCGAGGTCTACTTTTCCAGTACCGAGTTCAGGTTCTGGGAGAAGTGGTTAGGGAGATGTTACTTGTTACAAGTGTGGTCAACTGGGCCACAAGTCTCTAGCTTGCCCGCAGAGAGGAGGAGGGTAACGGTCTGCATCGTCTTCGGCTCGTTCACAGAGGCCAGAGTCAGGAGAGAAGGCAGCCGCTCACTTGTTATCAGTGTGGGCAGGCAGGGCATTTGAAGATATTTTGCCCACAGTTGGGTGGCACACCCGGTGCATCTGGTTCGAGGCAGACACAGAGCCATTAGCCTGTATAGTCAGCACAGGTCTCGAGGGCCAATCAGGGAGCCTCTTCAACTCAATCATTACATCAAGCTTATGCTCCGAGGGGTGAGCAGGTTGAGCAAAGACCTACGGGGCATGTGTATGTTGTTACCTAGTACTAGCGCCTTTTGTTGTGAGAGGTACCTTCTTGTTTTGCAATTCAGTTGCTAATGTATTAATTGATATGGGTGCATCCCATTCATTTATCTCGTCTGCATTTGCATCGATTTTGGGTTAGAGTTGGCTCAGTTAACATCTCCTATCTGTGTAGAGTCACCTATTGGTGGTGAGGTTGTTTTGAAGCAGGGGTGTTGGGGTTGTGACATAGACGTTGCCGGTCGCCGACTCCCTTTTGCATTTGTGTTGATTGATATGTCTAGTTTTGACGTTATTTTGGGTATGGACTAGTTGTCATCATATCGGGCTGTTATAGACTGCTATTGCCAGAGGGTTACTATATGTACCTTGAGCGGTGATTGCTTTTATTTCTTAGAGGGCTGGGTGGATAAAGTCTTATCACTAGTGTATAACCCACATGGGTGGAGTGAGCTTAGTTGTCATCTTGCCAACTTCTTGAATAGTGAGTGTGATGAAGTCTGAGCCGAGTTGCCAAGGGTAGTTTGAGAATACCCGGATGTTTTTCTCAAGGATCTTACCAGTTTACCACCTCATTGAGAGATCGAGTTCTTTATTGATTTAGTGCATGGTACGGCACCGATTTCCATAGCACCGTATAGATTTGCTCACATTGAATTGAGTGAGTTAAAGATTTAACTCCAGGAATTGTTAGATAAGAGTTTCATCTGCCCTAGTACTTCAACTTGGGGAGCACGACTCTTTTCGCCAAAAAGAAAGATGGTGCGTTGCGACTTTGTATAGATTACCAGAAGTTAAACCTGGTAACTGTCAAGAACAAATACCCAATGCCTCATATAGATAATTCGTTTGATTAGTTGAAGGGATCTTATTGCTTTTCTAAGATAGACCTGAGATCGGGTTATCACCAGTTGAGAATGAGGGAAAAGGATATCTTGAAGACGGTATTTTGTACGTGGTATGACCATTACGAGTTTCTAGTGATGCCTTTTGGGCTAACCAATGCCCCAGCTGTGTTTATGGATTTGATGATCCGGATCTTTCGTAAGTTCCTAGATCATTTGTGGTCATTTTTGTGGACGACATCTTGATTTCCTCATCCTCTGAGGAAGAGCACGAGAAACACCTGCAAGTGGTGGTTGAGTTGCTTCAAGCCCACCAATTGTATGCCAAGTGTACTTTGTCCCCCCTTACTTCTTCAATCCCCTAGTCAGTTGGAAATCGCAACAGTTGGTGCAGTGTAGAGGGAACAACCCTCATTGCATGCAACTAAGGTCGTCCCAAAATGATGTTGTACATGGAGGGAGTATCTATCACAGTGAACTCTGTTGTTTTCTTTTTGCTCCCTGCTTGCACCTCTAAATTCGTGGCTCCAAGAGGCTATGTCGGCGTCCCGTTGAATCCGACTATAGGGCTGTCAGATTGCTCTAAATCATCCTAGTAGAGGTCAAGCTCCTTGTAACATCTAACATACATGATGTCACAAGAGCTTCCTTGGTCAATTAGTATGTGCCTCACCTGGCAATCTCCAATCTTCAATGTTACCACCAGGGCATCATTGTGCGGATGCTGCATCATATCCAAGTCAGCCTCAGTAAAAGAAATCATCAGTCCCTAGTATTCATTTGTTCTAGGTTTCTTTTGCTGGACCTGATATACATGTTATAGGTGCCTTACTCTCTAGGTCTCCCCTCGAACTTCATTCTCATTAACCTTCGAGTGAATCACATTGATTACTCGAGGTCCTTCTGCTTGCCACGGCGGTGGTGGTAGAGGTGGTGCTGCTGGTGCCTGGGGTAGGCTCGTATGCTCTTCCCTTGTCTTTACCTCATACACTAGGTTTCTCAGGTGACCCTGTCTAACCAGATCCTTCAAGTGTGACTTCAGCGCCCGGCATCCTTGAGTCAGGTATCCATCCTCATTATGATAGGCACAATGCTTCCTAGTGCTCCTGCCATGACTCGCCAAGGATCTCTCCGGCGCTCTGTAGTACGATTGGTTCCTGATAGGGGTGCAACTCGAACAGGTTGAGAGGTTGTCCAAGCCCAACCAGCCCAAGTTGTATTGAGACCTGTCCAGGCCTGTCCAAACCTGAATTGTAACCTGAGGTCACCTGCCCAAGCCCGACCCAAGTTAAACCCGAATTGCCCAAGTTGCCTGAATTGTAAATGAATTTCAGTCTTTTTTTCTTTTCTTTTCTTTTCTTTTTTTTGCAGCTACATTATTAAATTATTAAAATTTGACTCTATTTACATTTTTATTTATTTATAGAAAATCATTAATACCACAAAATAAATAATTTATATAGAGTAAGAGAGATGCCGCTATAGTAGTTTTTACAATTTATGAGTGAAAATTAAAAAAGTAAGATTTTATGTTATCTGTATATATAATATATATTCAATATGGTTTAATAATCTAAATTACTTTAATATCATGTAATGGCTAATAATTTATATGTATATTTAATATTTTTTATATATCTATATATGTATAATTCGGGTTTCGTGTTGCTCGGGTTGTTTGACGTTTTGCCCAAGCCCGCCCAAATTTAATTCGGGCTTCTAAATTTTCACTCAACCCCATACCGAATTTGTAAATATCTTGTCCAAGCCCTAAAAAAATTCGGCCTGAGTTCAGGTTGCTCGGGTTGAGCTTGCCCAAGTTGCACCCTTAGTTCCTAATCCTCTCCAAGACTTTATAGATCGGGATCTGGAATACCGTACTGACTGCCTGCATAGCCCTTGCTCTTGTTTCCTGCCTGTCAACACTGGCATTTCCCCGGCCTCACTTCGTGAGCCGTTTCTCCTTTCTTGTTTTGGAGTCCTCGCTCCTTGTGTGTCTTCCTCTACTGTGGCATATTTCTCAATCCGTGCCATGAGCTCTTCTATGCTCTTCAAAAGGGTTTTTGCAAGTGATTTCCGAAGCGAGCATTTATCATCCAGGCCATTCTTGAAAGACACGACTGTCAGCTCCTGGTTATAAGCCAGAATCCAGTTGTACACCTCATAGTATCTCTTGGCGTAAGCCATGAGGCCTTCGCCATCACTAATCTTCATAGCCAATAAGGAATCTACCCTTGTTCGTAACAAACCTGGTCACAAACATCTCGACCAGGCCTTCCCAACTCTTCACAGTTCCTTTCAGCAACTTATGGAACCAATTCGATGCTATCTCCTCAAAGGATGAGGGGAATACCTTGCATAGCAGCTGCTCATTCCTGCTCCACAAAGCCATTGAATTTAAATACAAACCAACATGAAAGTTTAGATCAGACTTACCATCCTAGATCTGAAACATCGGCATGTTGAATCTCTTTGAGGCCTCAAACGTATCCAACTCCACCGAGGATAGTGTCCTCGGCTTGATGGTAGATGTGATCTCGGCGTAAAGTCTCTTTCTCTGGAGATAGTCTCTCAAATCCTCCTTCGTTCTACCTGGATCTCGTCTATCAATAGATTTTAGCTTCTTTGGTGTACTGCTCCCGGTGGAATTGTGCGTCCTCTTAGACTTCTTTTCGTCCACTGCATCAAAACAGAGACCCTTCCTTTGGATCTGTCGAGATTCATTGACACAAGTCCCCTTGGTTCGTGGTGTTTTTTGCGACTCACCTCGTACTGACTTTGTTTGCCCGACATCCCGTGATGGCCAATGTGAGTGCTCATGTCCCTTGCCATGTTATGGGGCTACTGGGACTATTTTCAGTCCTTCTTTTTGGGCATCAGTTTTGGCTGCTGGTGCTGGCATGTCCTGCAACAGGAATGATGGTTGCATCACGTTGTTTTGCATCATAAAGTTGACTATTGACTGTAGGTCTGCCAACTTGTTTGCCATTCCTTTTATCTCCCCATCCCTCTTCAGACATCTATCATTCCATATTTGGTGGTCACTTTCATTGTAATATTTATCTCGGTCTCCCTTCTTCGGGACGTTACACTCTGTGTCGACATCTTTTTCCTTAGGACTCTGTTCTTGTACTCCTTCATTACGATTTTCTTCCATGGCATTAGGATACACATGCTCCTTTCCCTCACTGTGGATGTCGTCCCCAATATTTTCTTCCTACCCGTTGTTGACCATCTATACTCCTTAAGTTCCAACAGACGGGGCGTCAAATTGTGGGTGTTGATTTCCGACCACACAACCTGTCACGACCCAAACCCGCCCTTATAGGTTTAACATCGTAACCGACCAGTAATCCTTGGATTACCATAGGCCTCTGAACAAATTAACACATAATCAGGAGTTGCGAAAGCCAATATAGAAACATACATAGTCCATAGAGCTGTGCAGACATACATGGGACATATAATTTAAAGCCTTGTATAAATATATATATATATATACATATGTGATGTCATAGACATCCGTTCAACATTTTCATTATACACAAAATAGAACAAAATAACTGGTCACAAAACAACAAAAGTCTCAAGCTTATGTCATGGTTTTCAAAACTCGACTGTTGAACTCTTTCCGGAACCTCCTCGGGAGGCACAATGGTTGGCCGACAAAATAGAGACTCCAGGTCATTAACTATAAGCCTGGTCACGCGACTGGTCGCCTACAAACATAATATATATAGTAAGCGAAGCCTAATGAGTAATAACAGAGTAAAGATTTTTAATGAATGATGTCCAATTTCATATCATATAAATAAGAGAGATAAGCATAGTCATATAAAAAATAGAGTCATGTTCATATTCGTATTGAAAGCATGCGTGGTACTTCCATTAGCATTAACATATCACTTTTGTCAAGCGTATCAACTTCCATAATGGAACCTCCAATACCGGGTAACATATCTCATACGTAGGCCACGATATTGTTTTCCCCGGGCAAGAGCCTGTGTCACGGTATTGTTTTTCCCGGGCAAGGGCCTCATGACCATAAGCCACAGTATTATGTCCCTTGGGTGAGGGCCTCTGTTAAGGATACTACAAATACATTTCAAAGATATAGATCATCATTCATGGAATCACAAAATAGCCTTTTGTATCATTCAGAGACAATTCATATCATATCATAATGTTTAGAAAGTATTTCATATCAAACATAACTTTACTAAATTATTACTCACAGATAATTGCACAGACAGCTTTGATAGCAACTAATGGACCAACAGCTCATGGTGCACAACCTACACAAACACAACAGATACATATACTGAAACACACGCTTAGACCGAACTTAACTTATTTCATTTTGTTCTTCGTGTGTTTCTAAGTCTTATTCTCTTTATTGTGTCTTAATCATGGCTTAAGAATGTCTAGGATGCAATGACGATGCTAAAATATTTTGAAAACACTTAGTCAGTTATGCTAAAAACAAGGGTCTCGCTCGAGCGCAACTTTATTCGCTCGAGCGGATGTCCAAACATGTGAGTGGTCGCTCGATCGCAGCCTCCTTTACTCGAGGGGTCTGTAAACTTTGCAAAAGTACTGGTTGCTTGATTTTTTCGCTCGACGCACGCTCCACGGTTGCTCGAGCGTGAAACTAAGGTCTTCGCTCGAGCGCAACTCTTGTAGCTCGAGTGGTCTGCCAAACATGGAAACTTCTGGGAGCATGAAATTTAAGCTCAAGCCAACTTTTGGTCGCTCGAACGGAGGTGCAAAACACAAAGTGGTCACTTGAGCACAGGATCTATCGCTCGAGCAGAAGAACAGAATTTTAGAATTTCCAGATTTGCTCCTAAGCTCAAAATTTGACTCCAAAGCTGCAACTCATGATCTTTTGGGCCAAAAACTTAAGGAAACTTATATAAACTTGTCAAACTTCATGAATTCAAAATCATTTCGCAAAATCAAGGCCCAAAGGTATGCCAATTGTGCAAACTCAAACTTAGAATTCAAGAACATAGCATGTATGAATTTATCTTGGCTTCAAAGCTTTCAATACATGAGTTATTGAGGTAATTTGATATTAAACTTCATGAATTCTCAAAACAAAGGCAAGATGAATACATGCACGTGGAAATTCTTTGAAATTAAACTCAAAACTTCATGAATTATGCATGCATGCAATGACTCATCCCAAATTCCTTAATCTAAGCTCAATTCTCATGTTTAGCCATCTAAATTCTTGAACTCTCTCTCATATGTCTAGAATGCAAAGTTTAGGGACAAGATTCTTACCTAGAGTCCTAAATTCACAAGTGTAGAAACTTAAGCTCTCAAATTCTCCAACAATTCTTAGCAATTCTCTCTTCCCTAGCTTTTGATCTCAATTTTCTTCCTTCTCTCTCTCTCTCCCCCACGTTTTGAGCTTAAAGAGTATGGAATAAAGGTGCAAAATGAACTAATGGAGTCAAATTAGCCTTATATAGGCCCAATTAAGGAGGCTTAATTAAACTTGACTTAGGTTAATCAAATTGACATTAATTATTCTAATTTAATTCGTTCTGAATTGGATTTCATTTTAACCTACCATAAAAGTCTAAAAATTCCAAATAACACATAAACCAAGTCAATTTCGTGATCAGATGCCGATAAGGCTTTTAATTCACAGAACAAAATGGAAACACAAATAGATATTTCTATGATAAACAGATAAAAACACAATTAATGCAACACACATGCAATGAATTCAGAATTTAATCTTAATTACTTATTAGGCATCCTTAATCGTGGTTTAACAGTTAATCATAGGTCAGCGTTCTTACAGTCTTTCCCCCTTAAAGAGTTTAGTCCTCCAAACTCGAATTACCTTCGTTTTGGAAGAATACCGGATCCAATGGAAACAAGTCAAGGTATCTCTTCATCATATCCTCTTCCGTCTCCTATGTTGCATATATCCCTTCGTGATTTTGCCAATCAATTTTTACAATCTGAATTGGCCTCTCTTCGTACGTATAGTCATCTTTCAGAAGGACATGGGTTGGCTCAATCACATGGAATGGATCTTGTAAAGATTCTCGAAGCATTGAAACATGAAAAACATTATGCATATGTTCCATAATCGGAGATAAAATTACCTGATATGTCACTGGATTGATCTTCTCAAGGATTTTGTATGGCCCAACATATCTCGGTACCAGTTTCCCTTTCACACCAAGCTGAGTTTGCCCTTTTATTGGAGTCACTTTGATAAATACATGATCCTCGACTTCATATTCTCGCTCTCTTTTTCGGATATCCGCATAACTCTTTTGACGACTTTGTGTAGTTTTCAATCTTTATTGAATCAATTTCATATTTTCTGTCATTTCTTGCACAAGTTCCAGTCCCAACAAAGGTCTGTCACCTACCTCGGCCCAACAAGTGGAGAATGACATTTTCTACCATACAAAGCTTCATAAGGAGCCATACCAATACTCGAATGGTAGTTGTTATTATACACAAATTCCGACAATGGTAAGTAGGTCTCCTAATTGCCTTGAAAGTCTAACACACACATCCGTAACATGTCTTCCAATGTTTGAATAGTCGATTCCGATTGGGCGTCTGCCTATGGGTGATAAGCACGGCTTAGTCTCAGTTTAGTCCCTAAAGCCTGTTGTAAACTCTGCTAGAATCTCGAAGTAAACTTGGGATCTCTGTCAAATACTATGGACACTAGAACTCCATGAAATTTCACAATCTCATTGATATACAAATTATCCAACTTATCCGCATTATACAAAGATTTGATAGGCAAAAAGTTGGTAGATTTAGTTAAACGATCAACAATTACCCAGATAGAGTCCATACCTGGGGAAGAGCGAGACAACCCACAATGAAGTCCATGGTAATATGCTCCCATTTCCATTCTGGTATGGGAAGCGGCTGAAGTAGTCCGGTGGATTGTTGATATTCAGCTTTAACTTATTGGCACTGCAAACATCTAGCTTCAAAGTCAGCAATACACTTTTTCATTCTAGGCTACCAAAAATTTTGTTTCAAATCCTTGTTCATTTTCGTGTTTCCTGGGTGCATAGCAAATTTAGAGTTGTGAGCTTCAATCATGATACGTTTCCTCAGGTCAAAACAATCCGACACACAAAGTCAATTTTGAAATTTCAACACATTATTGTCAAGCACAAATCCCGGCCTTGGTTTTGAGTCAATCGCATCAACAATTTTCTTCAAGAACTCATCTTCAAGTTGTTTCTCTCTAATTTCTTCAATGATTGTAGGCTGAGCATAAGTGGCAACTAAGACTCCACCTTGTTCACGCAACACAATTTCAATTCCATCTCTTTCCAAGTCATATAACAGTTCTTTCTGACCGGTGAGTAAACATGAAAAATTGGCAACGGATTTTTGACTCAAAGCATCTACTACTGTATTTGCCTTTCTTGGATGATACAAGATCTACAAATCATAGTTTTTATTAATTCAAGCCACCGTCTCTGTCTCATTTCAATTCTTTATGCGTAAAGAAATATTTCAAAATTTTATGGTCAGTATACACCTCGCAAGTCACACCGTATAGATAGTGTCGCCAAATTTTTAGAGCAAACACCATAGCTGCTAATTCAAGATCATGTGTTAGATAGTTCTTTTCATGCGATCGGAGTTGCCGAGAAGCATACACAATTACCTTCTCATTCCACATTAACACACGCCCCAAACCTTTGTATAAGGCATTATTATAAATCTGAAACCTGTCGGTTCCGTTGGGCAATATCAGAATTAGTGCAGTTACCAGTCTAGTTTTCAGTTCTTGGAAGGCTGATTCCCGTTAATCAGTCCAATCAAATGGTACATTTTTCTAGGTCAACTGTGTCAATGGCATGGCAAGCTTAGAGAAGTCTCTCACAAATCTACGATAGTAGCCAGCAAGCCGCAAAAAAATTCTGATTTCTGACACATTGATTGGTCTTGGCCAATCTACAATGGCCTCAATTTTCTGCGAGTCTACTGATATGCCGTCTTTGTTGATTACATGTTCCAGATATGCTACACTGTCAAGCCAAAATTCACATTTTGAAAGTTTTGCATACAACTTCTTTTCCCATAAAATCTGTAAAGTAGTTCTCAGATGATTTTCATGTTCTTCCTTGCTTTTGGAGTAAATTAGTATATAATCAATAAATACAACGATAAATTCATCAAGAAATTGTTTGAAAACTCAATTCATTAGGTCCATAAACGCTGCAGTACATTTGTTACCCCAAATGGCATTACCAAAATTTCGTGGTGCCCGTATCTAGTTCTGAATGCAGTTTTCTATATGTCTTCTACCTTAACCTTTAACTGGTGATACCCGGATCTAAGGTCTATCTTCGAGAACACTTGTGCTCTCTGGAGTTGGTCAAAGAGATCATTTATTCGGGGTAGTAGGTATTTATTCTTGATAGTTACTGTGTTCAATTCCCGATAGTCTATACAAAGACTCAAAGATCCATCTTTCTTTTTGACAAACAAAACTGGAGCATCCCATGGTGAAGTGCTCAGGCGAATAAACTTTTTGTCTAACAGTTCCTAAAGTTGAGTTTTCAATTCTTTTAGTTTAGAAGTCAACATTCTATATGGGGTTTTAGAAATTGGTTGTGTTCCAGGTACAACATCAATAGTAAACTCAATTTTCCTATTAATTAGATCTCTGGGCAATTCATTTGGAAATACATTAGGAAATTCATTTACTACAGAGATGTTCTCTACAGTAGAACTATCAAAAGTCACAATCAAAACACAACACATATACCCTTTACATCCCTTCCTAAGTAGTTTAACAGCTTTCATGGGCAAAATCAAGTATAGGGGAGGAACTACCCTATCCCAGTAAACACAAACTCAGGTAATCCAAGTGGACGAAATACAACAGACTTATTCACACAGTCAATAGTTGAACAGTACTTCGTTAACCAGTCCATACCCAATATGCAGTGAAAATGGTCAATTCCCAAAGGCAATAAATCAACATACAACGTCACATTACCGATCACAATATCACATGCTGGATAAACATATGCACGTATAATAGAACCCCTATATGGCGTAGATACAGACAGTAAATAATTCATGGGTTCTAAGGGTCTAGTTAATTTTCGAGAAAAAGGCATGCGACACTAATAAGTGGGTATAACCGAAATCTATCAAGACATGCATTTTGGGCATAGATGGAAATTATACCTGACACTACAGATTCGGTGTTCTATACATCCCCTGATACCAGTATGAATACTCTTCCTTGCCTTAATGTTTCATTTCTAGTATTACCTCTGGCATTAGTTCTTGTATTTGACCTCGTTACAGAAGCAGATCCGGTTGAACTTGTCGCAAGGCGATTGGCATTTTCGGACCCAAATGGACAATCCTTCATTATATGGCTAATTTTGCCACACTAATAACAGGTACTAGATGCACGGTAACATACTCATCTATGCTTTCTTCCATAATTAGGATAGTTTGGAATAGATCCATTACTCTAAATAGAGCTACTGGAGGATCCTATGTTTTGCTTCTTTGAAAGTAACCGACCCTTCTTGAAATTGAATTCGGATCTTTTACCCTTCCATTCAGTTGTTGGAGCTTTAACTTGTTTCTTTGTTGCTAGAGTGACTTCTACCATCAATGCTCTACTAAGTAATTCCACATATGTAGGCAACTTCTGGACGCCTACTCGATCAAACACATCCAAATCTAATCCCCCCTTAAATTTTCGAGCCTTCTTATAGTCCGTATCCACTATATGAGGAGCAAATCGAGCTAATTCCGTGAATTTAGCCTCATACTCGGCTATAAACACGTTGCCTTGCTTGAGTTCTTGGAATTCAGAAACCTTTTGGTCCCGGAAGTATTGAGGAAAGTACTTATCGTAGAAGATCTCGTTAAATTGAGTCCATGTCATGTTCCCATTATTAGTTCGGATTAACAACCACCACCTTCGAGCTTCATCTTTTAAGGTATAGATGGCCAATAAAACTTTCTAAGTCTCGGAGCAGGAAAACACTTCAAATAGTTTCTCCATTTCAAGTAACCATGTCTCTACCTTTAAGGGTTCAATACCACCCAAGAAAGTCGGCAGTTTCATCTTCATGAACTTCTGAGTTAAATTTATAATATCATTGTTATCCGGCTCAACTTGGATCGGAGGGGGCGGAGAAGACAAAGGTTATTGTATTTGCTGCTGTATTATTGCTTCAGTTAGGGCAGCAAGCATTTGTTTCATTTGGCTCATCCGAGCCTTAGAAGATTTAATTGTTCCATCACTTCTTGTATTTTCCATTGCTATAGGTAAAGAGGACAATAATAAACATAGGCAAATAGTTTTTTTTGCAATATTATGCACATTCATTCCCAGTTTATTCATTTCAATTTCTTATGTTCATGTTCAAATTCAATTTCCACATTTACAGAAATTAACACACATACTCGCACATGCAAATGAAATGTCCCTATTTTTTTTTTCTAGGACATCCTATAGCTCCTATGAACTTGTGTACGTAGTATAACACGTGCTCTGATATCACTCTGTCACGATCTAAACCCGTCCCTATAGGTTAGCATTGTAACCGGCCAGTAATCCTTGGATTACCAAAAGCCTCTAAACAGATTAACACATAATCAGGAGCTGAGGAACCCAATATAGAAATATACATAGTCCATAGAGCTGTGCAGACATATATGAGACAGATAATTTAAAGCCTTGTATATATATATATACACACATATATGACATCATAGACATCCGTTTAACCTTGTCATTATACACAAAATAGAACAAAAGAATTGGTCACAAAACAACAAAAGTCTAAAGCTTATGTCATACTTTACAAAACTCGACCGTTGAACTCTTTCCGGAACCTTCTCGAGAGGTACAATGGTTGGCCGACAAAACAAAGACTCCAGGTGATCAACTCTGAGCCTGGTTATATACATAATATATACAGTGAGTGAAGCCCAATGAGTAATAACAAAGTGAAGATTTTTAATGAATGATATCCAGTTTCGTATCATATCAATCAAAGAGATAAGCATAGTCATATAAAAAACAGAGTCATGTTCATATTCATATTCAAAGCATGTGTGGTACTTCCATTAGCATTAACATATCATTTTGGTCAAGCGTATTCCATAATGGAACCTCCGGTACCGAATAACATATCTCATACGTGGACCATGGTATTGTTTCCTCCGAGCGAGGGCCTGTGCCATGGTATTGTTTCCCTCGGGCAATGGCCTCATGACCATAAGTCACAGTATTATGTCCCCTAGCAAGGGCCTCTGCTAAGGATACCACAAATACATTTCAAAGATATAGATCATCATTCATGGAATCACAAAATAGCCTTTTGTATCATTCAGAGACAATTCATATCATATCATAATGTTTAAATCAAACATAACTTTACTAAGTTATTATTCACAGATAATTGCACAAATAGCTTTGATAGCAACCAATGGATCAACAGCTCATGGCGCGCGACCTACACAAACATAACAGATACATATACTGAAATACACGCTTAGATCGAACTTAACTTATTTCATTTCATTCTTCGTGTGTTTCTAAGTCTTATTTTCTTTATTGTGTCTTAATCATGGCTTAAGAATGCCTAGGATGCGATGAGGATGCTAAAATGTTTTGAAAACACTTAGTCAGTTATGCTGAAAACAAGGGTCTCGCTAGAACACAACTTCATTCGCTCAAGCTAATGTCCAAACATATGAGTGGTCGCTCGAGCGCAACCTCTTGATTTTTCCGCCCGATGCACGCTCGATGGTCGCTCGAGCATGAGCGTGAGACTGAGGTCTTCGCTCGAGCAGTCTACAAAACATGGAAACTTCTGGGAGCATGCAATTTACGCTCGAGCCAACTTTTGGTCGCTCAAGCGGAGGTGCAAAACACAGAGTGGTCGCTCGAGCGCAAGATCTGTCGCTCGAGCGGAAGAGCAGAATTTTGGAATTTCCAGATTTGCTCCTAAGCTCAAAATTTGACTCCAAAGCTGCAACTCATGATCTTTTGGGCCAAAAACTTAAGGAAACTTATATAAACTTGTCAAACTTCATGAATTCAAAATCATTTCGCAAAATCAAGGCCCAAAGGTATGCCAATTGTGCAAACTTAAACTTAGAATTCAAGAACATAGCATGTATGAATTTATCTTGGCTTCAAAGCTTTCAATACATGAGTTATTGAGGTAATTTGATATTAAACTTCATGAATTCTCAAAACAAAGGCAAGATGAATACATGTATGTGGAAATTCTTTGAAATTAAACTCAAAACTTCATGAATTATGCATGCATGCAATGACTCATCCCAAATTCCTTAATCTAAGCTCAATTCTCATGTTTAGCCATCTAAATTCTTGAACTCTCTCTCATATGTCTAGAATGCAAAGTTTAGGGACAAGATTCTTACCTAGAGTCCTAAATTCACAAGTGTAGAAACTTAAGCTCTCAAATTCTCCAACAATTCTTAGCAATTCTCTCTTCCCTAGCTTTTGATCTCAATTTTCTTCCTTCTCTCTCTCTCCCCTCCACGTTTTGAGCTTAATGAGTATGGAATGAAGGTGCAAAATGAACTAATGGAGTCAAATTAACCTTATATAAGCCCAATTAAGGAGGCTTAATTAAACTTGACTTAGATTAATCAAATTGACATTAATTATTCTAATTTAATTCGTTCTGAATTGGATTTCATTTCAACCTACCATAAAATTCTAAAAATTCCAAATAACACATAAACCAAGTCAATTTCGTGATCAGATGCCGATAAGACCTTCAATTCGCAGAACAAAACGAAAACACAAACAAATATTTCTACAATAAACAGATATAAACACAATTAATGCGACACACATGCAATGAATTCAAAATTTAATCTTAATTACTTATTAGGCATCCTTAATTGTGGTTTAGCAGTTAATTATATGTCGGGGTTGTTACACAACTAAACGGGAAACTCAGCTGAAAAGCACAGGCAGAATAGAATGAGCCAACTACCTGCCAACAAGAAAAATAGAATTTCGCGGTGATTTGTCCACCTGGGGGCACTCCGACAATTAAATCAGTAAACTTTATTTTTCACTGATAATAAATAGTATTTAGACTCACAAGAAAGAACTTACTTCAAATCCACTACGGTGTCTCACTTTTATAATCAACATTGACCATATCACCTATAAGCCTTACTTCATTAGACTTAGGCTCAATGCTCATCTTGGATTCTCGGCTAAATAGGGATAAACTCCTCAGGAGCCTTATCCTTATCCAGACTGAGATCCTCCCCCGCTTTGGGACTCTTGTCTCTTATCTGGATACCTCGGCATTTTGGCATTACCGCAGAACATCTCGGTAATGCTGTGATCATCTCGGCAATATGACTTATCCACATGGCACCTTAGCCGACATCCCAGACTCTCTTGGCCACGTGGCGTAATTCGTAAAATACTTCTCCACGATAACTTACTAATTATGTCTTATTGCAGAGTGTCAAAATTCCTAACTTTTACAATGCCCCGTGTGGTAGATTTTTTTTTTTTTTTTAAAGCTACAATCTGATAATTATAAAGGAGAAGTTAAAAGCATTATCAACTTTTATATAATCAGCATTTTTTAATTTACTTAAATTATCTTTATTTAATAAATTATAAATAAAAATTACATCGAACGATCTAATACAACCCCAAATATATATCTTAATTGTGACCTTAGTTGCTGTCTGACCCGCTTGATGTATCTCACCTTCTGCTAGCTTTTTTTTTATGAGTGCCACTTGTCAAATATTGGGTCTTACAATTGGTTTTTAACAATATTTTTATTTTTATTTTTCTTCATTTTTAGTAATAATTTTCTTAAAAAATTTATTTTTCGATTTTACTTAGACTAAATAAACTTGAAAAGTAATAAATAAATAAATAAAGGTCTATTACCCAAAAAAAAAAAAAAAAAATTGGTTATAATTTTTTTGGCATTCATGCAAGATGTTTACTCCTAAAATTATTGGGTTAATAAGTCAAAACTTAAATTTTTTTTTGACCAAAAAAGTATAACCTGTCCAAAAAGACATCTATCTATCCAAAAGCTTTCTATCTATCTATCTATTTGTTTAAATGTCATCTATCGGAGTTGGGGATGTTGCTGTACCATAAGGCACAACAACTTGCTATGAGTGTCCATGGTTGCTTGTACCGAGTCAATTTTGATGATCTGAACCGTTCATATTATAGGATTCATCGAGTATATCATTTATGCAAAAAATCAATTAATTGAACATTTGTAATGGCATAACAAGATCATATTTTTTTTTTATAAAAATAAATAGTTAATATAATTTTAATAATATTTTAAAAAACAATAAGGACTTGATCACAGGACTACAAATTTTTGATTAACTTGATTTTTTTTTCATAAATAATATGTTTAACAAATTCTACAATATGAACGGTTTATATTGTAGGGTTGTCCCATATCCATCACTTATCTGTTCAAATATTAACAATTTTTACACGTGTCACTTATATGTCCAATTATCTGTCCAAACGTTACCTACTTATTTATCTATCTATTTAATATCATATATTTATCTATCTCACCCCGTCAGCCGCCAACACCAAATGACTTTTTCGATAATTTTTCAACGCATCTCCTTATAATCATAAAAAATTAAACATTAGACACAGCATATAGTCCCATAACTATAAAATTTTCACCAATTAGTTATATATATATATTTATCTCTAGTAAATTTGTTTTGATTTTCTTAAAATATATTTACTTTTAATTTTTTTAGACAAGTCGAATTTAAAAGGGGAAAAAAAAAAAATTTACTATTTTTTACTTGACGAAGAGTTTGTACTGGTACCAAAGTCATTCACTAGATATAAATAGATAGGCGGAACCCCAACTCACCTCACTCGCATTTTGACATTAGCAGCGGCGCGAGCTGTTCTTACGTTTCAGACCGAGAGAGAGAGAGAATGGGGTGGATCGGAGAAACCGTCGATTCCATCAAATCTCTACAGATCAGACAAGTCCTCTCGCAAGCTGTTAGTCTTGGTTCGTATCTTATCAACGTTTCTCAATTATATATATATATATATATCTGAATCAATTCATGTATAGTTCGTTGAATTGCTCTTGTTCGCCTCATCAAATTGTTGGTTTTGATTTATATTCTTCAAGTCAATTGGAAGGTGTGTTTTTTTTTTGTTTTTTTTTTTATATATTGTCATGGAGTTTAAATTAGGGTATCAATTACAAAATTGTAAATCTCAAGGCCCCAAAGGTTATTGATTAGTGAAATAAATTTCACAGGCATTTGATTTTTGCAGCATAAAAGTAGCACATGCATTCTTTATAGTAAGATTTTGTGAAATTTAGTCATAAAAAATGATGACTATTTTGTATTGCGTTTCAATTCAATTGTCATTGTCTTGTTAAATTACTTCCGATTTGTATTCTCTGTTGTAGAGTTTGTAAGTCCTATTACATTTAATGCCTTCCCTCATTTTATCAAATAATTAGTAAAGATTTAGCCTTTAATTGTTTCCTTCATCCTATCATTTTCCCTATATCTTTTTGATGTCTCCTTTAGTGCACTTGATCTGATCCAAATCACTATTTTTCTTTATCCTTTATGCTAGTGAAGTTGTATGCGTCTGTTTTCGTGTCCGATGTATCTAATTTATAACACTGAAGTGCAATGCATTGTCAACTTCACCCATGAAATTGAGATCATTGAAATGGATCCTGAATTCCAAGTGTTAATATCTTGGCTTCTTTACTGTCAATTTATATTTGTCTAATCTTCCTCTTATCATGTGGCTCTTATCCCAACTTACATTTTGAACCTTCTTATACCACCACCAAATTCTAATGATATTGGTCCATTACCTTTCAATTATCAAAGGTAACATTGTTTCTGGCATCTGATTCTATTTTATCCCTGTCTTTCATTCTTACCTATAAAAAAAAAAGTATCATTTCTCTGTATATTCATTATCTTTTCCATCTTGAGCTATATCTAACACCACCTCAAATGGTGCATCATTTGAGTTTGTCTTATTCTAATTTTACTTGCATGATCTTAGTCTATGTTGCAAAGAAGAAAGTCCACTATTATTTGTAGAAAGTAGTGACCAGAGGGGTCGTGAAAAGGTGGTAAAACATGCATGAGAGGCAAAAGGGGAATCTGGGTAAGAGAGAAAGAAGCCTAGAGAGAGACAGAGACAGAGACAGAGACAGAGACAGAGACAGAGACAGAGACAGAGAGAGGCAGTGGAGAGCCATGGGATCTCGGAGAGAATACAAAGCCTCCAAAAAAGAATGGGTCTTCCAAATTTGATGTAGGAGTAGTAGATTCTTCTATCTATAGAGGGCTGGTCATGTGAATATGCCAGAGAATATTTTTAAATCTTGTTGGAATATATGCAAGTGAATATGACAAACTGTATCCTTTCAATTAGGATCCAACTCGATTCCTAACATTTGGTACATGAGCATGGTGGCTTGGTCTCTCTCTCAGTGGACTGGCCAAAGGCATCATAGCGCTGCAACAAAAACTTTAGCTTTAGCCACCAAGTCACAAGATCCCAGAGCCATGCAGTGCATACCAAAGACTTTGACGTACCTAGGACCTTTCTTATTGGCCTAGGTACATTTACAACACTATGGTAGTGAGTAGTGCAGTTTGACCACAGTAGTAATGAGGCTCGTGGTTTAACCATTGTAGTACTAAGGCGTGCAATTCGACCACCGCAACATGCCTTACTAGCAGGAAACTTCTACGGGGGCCTCACTTCTCGCTCTGGCACCCACTCCCACTATTGCTCCCAACCTTTAACTTTTCTATAGGGCCTCGCTCCGCCATCCCCACTCCTGTTCTTGCTATGTGTGATTTGACCACTATAGCAAAGGGTTGTGCAATAAAACCACTCGGTGATGAGATGTGTAAAGGCGAAAGCACAAGGTCAGGCGTAAGCCTCAAGGCGTTACAAGGTAAGCCTTTTGAATTTTTATTTTTACAAAATATAAAATTAAATAAATATAGCATAAAAGAGTATAAAAATAGGAAATAGGAAATAAATTCACAAAAACTATTTATGCCTAAAAATAAATTGAATTAATATATTAACCAATAAGCAAGAAAATAATACTCTTAAAAATATTAAAAAAAATTATTTTGCAATAAATACAAAGAGTCCAACTAAAAATCATTCAGCCATAACACTCTTAAAAAGAAAAAAAAGAAAAAAACGGAGAGAATTTATTATGCAATAAATACAAGAGTCCAACCATCAGTCATTTGACCACAACACTTTAAAAAATAATATATTTATTATACAATAAATAATAGAGTCCAACCCAAAAGTCATTCAGTCAATAGAGAGAGAGAGAGAGAGAGAAAGAGAGAGAGAGATCAAACATGAAAAGCCCTAAATTGTTGTTGAAAAAGACCTGAAGTTGAGCCGAAGTTGTTTGGATATGAAGAAGATCAATCGTTTGCAGCTCTGCATCTATGGTATTTATATCTTCTTCTTATTCAAAGTCATATGCCTCAATGTTAATGCGTGAAAAGCGCAAAAATTGTGTTTGATGCGAACCCATTGTGTTTGATGTGTACTCCTGTGAGGTTGAGGCCTACACATACATAGCTGCTGATTCGCCTAAAAATCAATGCACAGCTGCTTTTTCGTCACACCTCGCCTTAAGGCTCGCCCTAAGAACGCCTTTGAAAACTGTGTGTGAGAACATTGAAATCTTGAGATTGCCTAAATTCTTAGATTCGTGTGATGTCATGTAGACAAACTTTAGTGATGAAGTTTGTGACTTAGGCACACACAATGCCATCAGTTCTTAAGGCCGTTCGACATGACCAAACATGTGACCATACACAAGCCCCCTAAAGGATAACACATGCATGCATATATATACCAACGTGTGAGGCATGGATCATCTGTATGTTTATAGAACACGTGGCAGGTAAGGAGGTATCTATGTTATTATTCTAAGAAGCACGGCCATGGACACATGACATAAGACAGACATGAGGCCTCAAATGGTGCATCATTTGGGTTTGTCTTATTCTAATTTTGCTTGCATGATCTTAATCTATGTTGCAAAGAAGAAAGTCCACTGTTATTTGTAGAAAGTAGTGACCAGGGGGCTCGTGAAAAAGTGGCAAAATATGCATTGGAGGCAAAAGGGGAATCTGGGTAAGAGAGAAAGAAGCCCAGAGAGAGAGAGAGAGGCAGTGGAGAGCCATGGGATCTCGGAGAGAATACAAAGCCTCCAAAAAAGAATGGGTCTTCCAAATTTGATGTAGTAGTAGATTCTTCTATCTATAGAGGGCTGGTCATGTGAATATGCCAGAGAATATTTTTAAATCTTGTTGGAATATATGCAAGGGAATATGACAAACCGTATCCATTCAATTAGGATCAAGCTCGATTTCTAACATTTGGTACATGAGCATGGTGGCTTGGTCTCTCGCTCAGTGGATTGGCCAAAGGCAGCTCATAGCGCTGCGACAAATCCTTTAGCTTTAGCCACCAAGTCACAAGATCCCAGAGCCATGCAGTGCATACCAAAGACTTTGACGTACCTAGACCTAGCTTATTGGCCTAGGTACATTTACAACACTATGGTAATGAGTAGTGTAGTTTGACCACAGTAGTAATGAGGCTTGTGGTTTAATCATTGTAGTACTAAGGCGTGCAATTTGACCACTGCAACATGCCTTACTAGCAGGAAACTTCTACAGGGGCCTCGCTCCTCGCTTTGGCACCCACTCCCGCTGTTACTTCCAACCTTTAACTTTTCTATGGGGCCTCGCTCCCCCATCCCCACTCCTGTTCTTGCTATGTGCGATTTGACCACTATAGCAAAGGGTTGCACAATAAAATCACTTGATGATGAGATGTGTGAATGTTTTTAAAGGCGAAAGCACAAGGTAAGGCGTAAGCCTTGAGGCATCGAGTTGTAAGCCTTTTGAAATTTTATTTTTATTTTTATAAAATATAAAATTAAATAAATATAGCATAAAAGAGTATAAAATAAGAAATAGGAAATAAATTCATAAAAACTATTTATGCCTAAAATTAAATTGAATTAATATGTTAACCAATAAGCAAGAAAATAACACTCTTAAAAATATTTTTTTTAAAAATTATTTTGCAATAAATACAAAGAGTCCAACTAAAAATCATTCAGCCATAATACTCTCTGGAGAGAATTTACAAGAGTCCAACCATCAGTCATTCAACCACAGCACTTTTAAAAAAATATATTTTTATTATACAATAAATAATAGAGTCCAACCCAAAAGTCATTCAGTCAATATATATATATATATCTTAGTTGCATGAAGCGGGAGCGGGAGCGAGGAAGCTTGAGCGAGGAAGCGTGAGACGATAGAAGTTTCTTAGGTTGGGAGCTCCTCAGGAAGCGGTAATATATATATATATATTTTAATACACATTAGAAGTTTTTTTATAAATATTTTTATTTTAATACACATTAATTATTTTATTTATTTATTATATTTTTTAAATAATGTGTTATTGTTAATTTATTTTTATTTTATTTTACATATATGTGTGTGTTTTTTTTATTAATATGTATAATATATACTCATATATATATATATATTATATTTGTATGTGTTAATTTTTTTTTTATGTAAATATATTATAAAGATTATATATATTAATATTTTTATTTTTTTATTATATATTTATATGTATATATATGATATATATTAAATAATAATGTGTTAATGTTTTTTATTTTTTTATTTTTTAAATATATATATTTATTTAAAGATTTTATATGTTTTATCTTATATATATATTACTTATATATTAGGTATATATCGTGACAGAACAGAATGCGAGAGAGAGGGAGAGAGAGAGCGCGAGTGAGAGAAGGCAGAGGGACGAACTGCGACAGACGAAAAACATAGAGAGAGAGAGAGATGAACTGCGATAGAGACGAAAAACACAGAGAGAGAGACGACCTTCGAAGTGATGAAAGAAAAAGAAAAACGAAGCAAAGGACATACCCAGACACAACCTTCAGGTTCTTCTTTACCTTCTTTCTCCTCTCTCTCTTTGTTGACCAACAAACTAGGGTTTTTGTTCTTCTTCACCAACGATCCCATCTTGGACAGGATCGTGTTTCTCTCTCTACAGAAACGCAATTCCTACACGTTTCTTTCTAAGAAATGCGGAATCGCGTTTCTTACGAAGATTCGTCACCTGTTAGCACGATTCCTGCAACTAAGATATATATATATATATATATAGAGAGAGAGAGAGAGAGAGAGAGAGAAACATGAAAAAGCCCTAAATTGTTGTTGAAAAAGACGTGACGTTGAGCCGAAGTTGTTTGGATATGAAGAAGATCAATCGTTTGCAGCTTTGCATCTACAATATTTATATCTTCTTATTCGAAGTCGTATGCGTCACTGTTAATGCGTGAAAAGTACAAAAATTGTGTTTGATGCAAAAGCCTCTGAGGTCGAGGCTTACACATAGCTGCTGATTCGCCTACAAATCAACGCACAAGTGCATTTTCATCACGCCTCGCCTTAAGGTGTGCCCCAAGAACGCCTTTGAAAACTTTGTGCGTGAGAACATTGAAATCCTGAGGTTGCCTAAATTCTTAGATTTGTGTGATGTCATGTAGACAAACTTTATAATTATGAAGTTTGGGACTTGGGCACACACAATGCCACGAGTTAAGCCCGTTCGACATGACCGAACATGTGACTATACACAAGCCCCCTAAAGGATAACACATGCATGCATATACATACCAACGTGTGAGGCATGGATCATCTGTGTGTTTATAGAACACGTGGCAAATAAGGAGGTACCTATGTTATTATTCTAAGAAGTATGAACATGGACACGTGACATAACACAGACATGAGAATACAAATTTTTAAAAAATGTAAAACACGACACGCTGGTGGCACGTGTAAAATATAAAACTATATATGGTTATTATATGTCAAATATTTTTTCTTATCAATTTTATTAATCTTGGGTATGTTACTCGTGTAAAAAAAATAGAAAAATAAAAAAGTGGGACAGCGTATCCCCAATGTGCATGTCCTATCCGATTGAAAAAAAACATCTCACTGTTTCTCCAACATGTCCGGAGTGTAAAAAATCTGACTACATTCTGGACTTGCTGGAGAAAGTGATCTCCAAAGAGGTGTCTGTTCTTCGTAGCTATTATTTAATTCACTTTTAAATGTCATGGAATGTTCATTCCTTCCTTTGAAGCATATAGTTGTTAGCAGAAGATTACAGTCCGGTTTAATCATTATTTCTTTCTGAGTTGATGGTCATTGGAAGTCATATTCTTTGGGAATGTTTCCAACCAAAACACTCGTTCAAATAAATTTAACTTTGCTTGTCATGAGTGCACAAAAAACATAGAGATCAGATGCCATTTTGTTGTGTAGAATGACCACATTACAAAAACATGTGATAACCATCAATGACTACACTTAATCTCCTCCACCATAAAACGAATGGATTCTAGTGATCATTACAAGTCATTTTTGAATTTTTTTTTTTATAAAAAAAATAAACTTTGGATTAAAGATTTTTTTTTCCCCTTGTTGAAATAAATAACAATCCATCAGAAATTTCTCAACTTCGTAGTATAAATTATAATATATAGGAAGGCAAGAATTTTTTTTCCTTTAAATATATTTTTATACAATTGTAGTTTCAATGATGTGTTTCATGCTATAGCATTGCAATGAAAAATAACTAACAATAGGAATCTCTAATTGCAACTTAGAAATTAGGTAAAATGCATGTTGAAAAATGCCATATAGTTTCGGAATTTTATGGATTAGTACCATTGTTGTCAAATCACAAATCGAATTGTGAATCATTTTACTAAAATCGTGAATCGTGAATCGCAAGATTCAATTTATTTAATAGGATATATAATTTTATTTATTTATATACATTTAAAAATACATACAGTGTTTAAAATAAAATAAATTATCAATATGGCTAAATTATATATATGTATACATATAAAATCACGTTTATCAATATAACTAATTAATCTCTGTATATATTCATAGTTTGGCAAAAATGACGACGTTTCATGCACTATGTAAACAAAAATAGAAATAGAACTTAATTGTAGTGAATCGCAATGAATTGTAAATTGAATCGTACAATTCACTCAATTTCCGGTTCAATAACACGATTCAAATCATTTTTGTTATAGCTCGTATTGAGTTGTATGAATAAAATCATGAATCATACGATTCTAACAACCATGACTAGAACCTTATACGCATGTAGTTGTGCCAAAAAGATTAATGACCATTTGATTTTTCTTGTTCAACAATAGTTTCTGTGCTGCAAATTAGGTGTTTCCTTGTAGCTTTTTTGTTATATTTTTAGATAGTGGTTTTGGGTTTCTTTCCAATATGATATAATTTAATTGCATATCATGCATCTATGTTCACCTTGCTATAAAGTAAAAACTGTTGGTATCCATATTTAGACATTGTTACATTTCTCTAAACATTGAGAATTTTTGTTTAAATTTTTTTAGGTATGATTGTCACGTCAGCCCTGATAATATGGAAAGGATTAATGTGTGTAACTGGTAGCGAATCACCTGTTGTTGTTGTGCTTTCTGGAAGCATGGAACCTGGCTTCAAAAGGGTGAGTCCTTTTGCAGATAACTTGAATTAAGGGAGTTGCTCGGTGGGTTTGGAATAGCCTGCAATTGATATTATGAATTCAAAGGTGTCCCTTTTTTAGCCAGTGGTTTATCTAACTAAAGTAATTAACTTGTAGTGTTAATGTATACATGTCACATTACTTGTAATTTTTTCAGTTTCTTTTCATTTTTATCTGATCTAGACATCTTCAATTGCTGAATTTTGCCACTTTAGATTCTGCATCCTGCCACCCCCAACTTTACCCATTGTTCATGTCCATGCAAGTTTATTTGCTTCAATGTCCAAATTGGAGTTATTGTTGATTGATTGCCCATCTTAGTTGCACAAAGTTTCTAGTGTTGGGGGCTCCTTTGTGACCTTGTTTATATTTTATATATTAAATATATAAATATATTTTAGCAATTATTTTTTCCTGCTTAGTTGTGTTAAAATATGAATAAATATTTGAAATTCATGCCAACTACAAATTGTCTTTGTTAACTATAAATAAATATTATATAAAAAGAAAGTATTATAATAAGTTTAAGTTGCTTTTTCTTTTGTTTCTTTGAGATTTGTATGTTCAAGGGTTTCTATCTCAGTTGGGAGAGAGTTTCTTACAGGTTTCTTACTTGAGAGTGCAAAAATGTGGTTTTGAGTCATAGATACAAATGATGGTGGTTTAGTGCTTATACATTTTATGGACATTAGTGAAGCAGTTATTAATTTGCATTGAAGAATTTATTTTTATTTTTCCTTTACTTGTTTGTTTTAACACGGGGTTCTTGGAAAAAAAAAATATGGGGTTCTTGGAAAGACAATAAAATAGTATGAATTTACAATTAGTTTTGGTTTT
The DNA here is from genome assembly GCA_036172215.1 of Camellia granthamiana. Taxonomy (NCBI): domain Eukaryota; kingdom Viridiplantae; phylum Streptophyta; class Magnoliopsida; order Ericales; family Theaceae; genus Camellia; species Camellia granthamiana. The sequence continues at coordinate 94,118,775 of CM069916.1, read as the reverse complement.
TAAACATGCTCCATCGTTTTTTTTTTTTTTTTTTTTTTTGCATGATGAATGTTAAAATGCAATTGTTTGGTTGTAATTATGCCAATTTGATTTATTTTTTAATCTTTTTAAATGATTTATAATGTTAAATGAAAACTTGTTTCAACACTGTTCGTTGTCGAATTGTCTGGAATTACAGAATCCATGCTTCTTGCCTCTTGAGGCATATTCTTCTACCGCAAATGTTTTAACTCTATATTTCAAGCACAACTCTAAATTGACATTGGAAAACATTGTATACAAGTACTCCCTTAGGTTTTATCTATTCTGTTCTGTACTTCACAATGCAACAGAACAAAATTCAATCGTTTGCTTCAAAATTAGTCTGAGGAAATTATGTTGATAAATGGTTTCATTAGTTTGCATGACATGGTGGCATGTTGCTTGCAAATTTTCATTGATCTACCAAATTTTCTGTCATTCTTTATTGTTTAAAAGTTTCTATTAATAGGAGTGCCAAAAAGGAGGCAAACCCTTTTTTGTTTAAAATTTTTTATTAATAAAATTGCCAAAAAGGGAGCGAATCATGTATACTCAAAAAGCATGGAATATATATATATATATCCACAGGCCATGCACAAAACTCCAATAAACTGTACAACAATGATTTGTTATTCTACCATGCCAGTATGCCACATGTATATTCATATAGATGGTTTGTTACTATTCCGTGCAGCAATTGCACAGAGCGGTATCACATTCCTGTTTTTATACTTATATGCCTTTGCCAAAGCCCCCTTTTGTTTTTTGCATTTTCATTTTTCGGTTGTGAAGCTTTACATTTTATTTGCTTTGCCTGCTAATTTCAGCCAAGTTACTTTTGCTAACTTCATATGTCGAAACTTCAGTCTGCTTTTCTTCTGTGTGATGGGCTAACCTTTTATTCTATTTCTTTTACAGGGTGACATTTTGTTCTTGCATATGAGCAAGGATCCTATTCGTGCAGGAGAAATTGTCGTGTTTAATGTTGATGTAGGTTCCTTATTTCCAGGCTGCTATTGATTTACTATTTAATAGCTCTTGGTTATTTCATTTCCTTCATTTTGGATATTCTTAATTTTATTTTGGCTTCTATAGCATAATCTGTTTGTTTTTAGTCAACTTATTTTGATGGATTTAAATATCTAAATTCAGTATCTTATCTAATTTGGTTTTGGAGTTACATGCTGGTAAACATACAGCTGTCGTAAATTTAGTTAGTCTTCATCTTGTACTGGGTTTACTGATTTTTTTGTATGATGAGTTTCCTTTGACTACCTGAGCAATGCTTACACTAAATTAACTAGATTTCTTAACAATATGATTTGCAGGAAAATAATCTGTTTAAACAATAGACCTATTCACTGGTTGCCAATTCCTCAAAAACAATCTCGTTTTCTATGATTGACAAGCAAATGAGCATGAGGTTTTTTTTTTTTTTTTTTCTTTTTTTTTTTTTTTTTTTTAATATATATATATATATACAAGAATCTTTCCTTTTGGTTTGTTTATTTCAGTTTGACTATGTATCATCTTTTTGGCTCATTTTTTAAAAGACCTACGTTAGTATAGTATGCATTTACCTGGAAGCCATTTTTTTTTTTTTTTTTTTTTTTTTTTAATGACTTGTTTAAAGTGAAGAAATTCAGCTAAATGACATAAATGATGTGTGAATTACATTATAGTTATATTCTTATAAATATTAGGTGGATTTGGACAGTCAATTTTTGGTTGATACCTTTTGCTGCATGCATTGCATGTAATGTGATGTACGAGTGTGTTCTATTGTTTTAGGTGATTATCTCACTCATTACAAGTCTATTCACATTGATTATTTTTTTTACCTTAATCTGTGTTTCTAATGGAACTTTTCCTTATTATTGTGTAGGGACGTGAAATTCCTATTGTCCACCGAGTAATTAAGGTAACACTTTTTTCTGCAAAATTTTTTGCTTCCCATTCATTTCAATATGGTACTGAGTGACAATTGAGAAATTTCTAGATTGCCTTTTGTGTTGGTGAACCAAGAATGGATAAAGAAAGTCAAACTAGGGAAGAAGAATATTTGTCTATGGAATTAGAAACTCTGACAAGCATCACACTATTTAAAGTCACAATAATCTTTAGCATTATATCTTTTCATTACACTTATTTTGTTAGTTTGCCTTTCATCTCTGTGTGTGTGTGTGTGTGTGTGTGTGTGTGTGGCATGTGGGAATCTAAATGATTCAACAGTGAAAGGAAGGCCCTGAAACTCTTAACCTCACCTCACCTCACCTGCTCTCTATCCAGAGACTAGAATTTTGGATGTATCCTGTGTACAAAAGGCTTTTCTAATAGCCCAAACACCCGGTTATCAAAAGGCTGTTCTAATGGCAGTCATTGGACTTCATACAGTTAAGATAGTAAAACCAACCCATTAATTTTGGTGAAAAAAAAAAGAAGGAAGAAAAGGCAAAACCCATGAAGGATCCAAAAAGCTTCTGAAAATAAACTGAAAGAGGATTCTGAGACAGTTTTAGTCAGAAAAGTTAAGTCTTAGCTAAAAGAACCTAGTACATCTTTAAAATTTTATGTCACTGTCCATATATCACGAGGGAGTCTACCCCAAAAATTTTATTCTCTGAAATTAGCCCTAGCAAATGAAGAGCTAATTCTGGAAACATCCCAGGCATGAAGAAGTGAAAATTTCCATGCATTCCAATTGCCAAGCTACCTAACAATATTACATGTTCCACCCACTTTGTGGTCATTCTCCTGCATTGCTCAGTTAAATTATTCCAGCTTTACCAGTTTTCTTAAAATTGGGGCATCTTTGCTTCAATAACTCTATACTTGTGTTTTGTAGGTTCATGAGCGTCAAGATACTGGAGAAGTTGATGTCCTCACAAAAGGTATTACCATGCCTAATTGTGAAGTTAGTCAATTGAAGATATGTTACTGTCCCTACACACGGGCCATATAGCTTTTATCCTAGTAGAACTCCTATGAACATGAATTTGAACTTTGAGGCTGTGTTTGGATCTTGAATTTTGGGAAAGATTTGTGGAGGGAAAGTAGGGAGGGGAAATGTGAAAATAAATAAATAAAATATTAGTTTATTTTTTAGTCACATTTTTCCTTCTTTGTTCTTTTCTCTCTACAAATCAAAGATCCAAACATAGCTTTAAAGAACTCATGAAAAGAAAGGGATGGTTGGATGTCAGTATAAAATCTGTGATTCTCACATACAATGGCATTGCATAATGATTTTAGATCTTGAAATACTTCTCTTTCTTCATCCATTGTTTTGTCAAAAATTTTCTTTTCTGCTTTTTAGTTTCTAAACAATTTCCACTCATGTGGTACACTAATTTTCACCATTCAATTGATTGACTTCATCAGGGGATAATAATTTTGGGGATGATAGGCTTCTGTACGCGCAAGGCCAGCTCTGGTTGCATAGGCACCATATCATGGGGAGAGCTGTTGGGTAATTCACATTATGAACTGTTCACGTGATACTTCTTTATCAGACTTTATATTAGGTTTAAAACATATATAGGACATAATATTTTTGAGTTTTATTTGACATGCATTTCTGCATATAATTTACATTTTAATTTATTGTGTAAACATATATAATGATCATATAATCCTACTTGTCAATATATATATAATAATAATATAATCAGCTGACTCAGATTTTGAAATTCCTTGAGGGCATGGGGTTCCCATGCTCAAATGCAATTGTAATGGTCTATGATTTCTTTTTTTATGTTTTGCTCTTTTTTCCCCCATTCCTCTGCAGGTTCTTACCTTACGTTGGTTGGGTGACTATTATCATGACTGAGAAACCTATCATCAAGGTTAGATTTGTTATAAAAAAATAAAAAAAAATCAGATGTTTTTTAGAGTTTATGTTTTACAAGACAATAAATCAGACGCTAAAAATTGCTATTGATCAAATGTTTCTGAGGAAATAGTTGATGTATACAGAAGTGAAGACATTTTGAAAAAGGAACATATACTGAAAAAATAAAAGATCATTTTGTTCAATTGCTATCTCATCTCAAATTGGAAAGGCTTGTATTATGATCAAAATTCTTACTCATGTTGTTGTTCTTGCAGTATATACTTATAGGTGCACTGGGACTGCTGGTCATAACATCAAAGGAGTAGGAAATCAAGTTAATCCCTTGATATTAACCAGAAAACATTTACATCTATGCAGATTTCTCTCTCTCTCTCTCACAGTTTGTAAACTGGTGCTTTAGAATATTTTACCATCTCTGGTTTTTGTAAACTGGTAATTAGCATAGATGGAATATATTGATGGACAAATTTTCTATCTTGTGATGCGGGTTTTGCATGAGCAATTATTGGAGTTTTGTTGGCCGGTCAACTATGGTTACGTAAGAGCATTGGCAATGCAAAATGTCACATTTAGCATTTATTGTCAAATTTTAGCTATGTAATTACCAAAATTTGGCAACATTACTCCAATGCTTGTGTAAAATCATCATTTCTTATTTTCATCTGCTGTTGGATTTTAATAAAGTACATCTAACTGTTGATAGGAATGTTAAAATTTGGTAATCTATTGGAACTTGTGTCCAATTTGGTACTGAAGATGTCAATGTAGAAATTTTGGTAATTCCCATTTTGGGTATCGTACCAAAAAAAATAATTTAGAGTATTTTCATATTATTCGTTAACTGGTCAATAACAATGGTAACTAAGTGATCAAATTTAAAAGTAAAGTTAGTGCTAGTGGTGATGTAAGTAGCGTTCCTTCCAATGGTAAGTATGGTCAATTTTAGTGTCCATTAGAATCATTTTGTGTACCAGTTCCGTTACGTGGCTCGAATTGAAGGCCCCCTAATGGCCCAAATGTGTTGGTAGGGCTTCTAGTCTTTGGCCCAATTGCCCAAACCTGTGTGAAATCACACGTTTGCAAAACAAGAAAGAGAGAAGAGAGAGAACGATGAATTTGTTGCCTCTAGCAGAACTGGTTGAGCGACCGTCACTGCCCACTGACCTGGGCAACCATCAACGACCACCAAGACACAGGAATGTGTAATTATCAATCCTCATACAATACATTCTCTCTTGAAACAATCATCTATAGGAGAGAGAGAGAGAGAGAGAGAGAGAGAGAGAGTTGATGATGGTTGAACGTAGAATCGTAAGAGGGAAAGTGGAAAACCCCAAAATCTTTTTTTTCAATGGAAAGCTCTATTGACGGACCCAACGATTCTTCTCGTCACACTATCAGTACTACTACTATCCATAAGCATAACCATCCCAAAGCTCTTTCACACTTCCACTTTCCAACTTTTCATTTTCTTCATCTTCTTCATCACTCTCTCATATCTCCTCTGTTCCTCCACTTTCCTCTGCCTTTAATGTCTACCCCGTAACCTAACCCCTCTATCATTTGTATATGCGTGGGTCGGTGTTTTAGCCTTCTGGATCTCTCTTTTTGGTTAGTGAAGATTACCCACAAAGCCCTTCAAAAAAATTTATAGATTTTTTTTATATTTTTTTATTTCTGGGTGTGTGATGGTTTTAGGTATTTAAGGTTCTATAAAGCTTTTGTTTTCTTAGATATCCATTGAGAAAATATTTTCTATTTTGACATATTTTCTTTTCTATTTTTTTTGTCTTTTTTTTTTTTTTCGTGGGTTTGTGATGATATGCTTGTAATGTTCAGAATTTTGATTTGAATATTTCACAAAGCTTGAGTTTGTTGGGTCTTTAAATTGTCACTTGTTTCAACCATTTGGGTCTATTTCTTTTTTGCTTGTTGAAAACATTCAGAAAGCAAATTGATCAGTGTTTTAGAACAATTGGGGCAAATTGGGGCATCATTACTGTGTATTTGGTGATTCAAGGCTTGGATTGTAATTAAGACTCTCTCCGTCCTAAAATAATGATTCTTTTTGGGAAATTTAATTTTTTTTGTAGTACAATTATTATACTTTAAAAAAATTGATTTTTCAAAATTACCCATTGATAGTACATTTTTTGGAGAATATCAATGTTATAATTGTACTTTTTATGTTAATGAATTTAAAAAAATGGCAAAATGAGAAATTTATATTATTTTTGTACTTGATTTATGAACAGTGACTAATATTTTGAGATAATAAAAAATGGAACAATGGACCAATATTTTGGGATGGTGGGAGTAGTAGGTTTGAGGTTGAAGATTTGACATTTGAAGGAAATTTCTTGAGCCAGTAATGGTCAAAAAGTGTAGATGAAATTGATGAATGTAGGGTGGAGAAAGTGAAATTTTGGGTTGATTCAATGTTTTTGTTCTGGTCGATGAGAGGAGTCAGCTCCGATGTGAGAGGAGTTTTTCCGGTGTCATTTTGTTCTGGAGAGGAGTCAGCTCCAGTATGAGAGGAGTTTCTTTACGCTTTCAGAGAGACGAGAAGGATGAGAGATGAGCAAGAGGGTTTTGAAGAGATGAAAGACATAACAATTACGTTTGGGTCTGAGAAAGAGAGAGATAGAGAGGAGAGAGAGAAAAGGCATTGCGTGTGAGCCCAAAAGAGAGAGACAGACTGCCAACACATTCAGGCAATTCGGGCGGCCTTTATTCGAACTACCAATCTTTATTGTTTGTGTAATAAGTGACTCAATTCTAGTGACAAATATAATTACATTTTGTAATAGTGTCATATTTAAGGACAACAAGTGACAAGTAAAATAATGAAAAGGAATTTATTATTCTTCTTATTTTGAAAAACCCACCTTATTAACACTGTGTTTGGTTGAGAAATTTAAAGAGGGATTTGAAAAGGGAAAGGGAAAAGTAAAGTGAAATGTAAATAAAATATACCTACATTTCACATAGTTTCACATACTTTTTCCCTTTCTCTTTCCAAATTCCTCCCCAAATCCCCTAACCAAACACAGCATAAGAGTAATTTTGGGGTGTAAAACCCTTTCTTTTTTTTCTTTTCTGTTTCTTAGAGAAAGTCACCCAAAAACTTTTTTCTATCAGACTCACATTGGCAGTTGGGTAACCGTCCAATCATTGTGCATGATATAGCCTCCGTTTGGGAAGTGGGTTAGCTTTTTGACTTTTTTAGTTATTTTAATCTGGGCTAAAAAACTTAGTTTGGGAAGGACTTTTTTGACTTTTTTTGTGAGAAAAGAGTGTAATGATTATGAATTGGATGTGATGTTTTGTTTGTTATAGCTAAAACAACCTATTTTGTCTTTTGTGGCTAAAATAGCCAAAAAAGCTCTTACCAGGAAAATATTTTTAACAAAATATTTACTTTTACACACATGCCTTGCTTGTTTGTAGCAAAATGTGCAAACAAGCAAAATGTAGAACCCAAAACAATAGTAACTTATTTACCTAACAAACCAATCTTAAACAATTTTTTAACCAAATCAGCACCAACTAGTTTGATTTTTTACTCAATGCATATAATCTTATCAAATCCTAGTACATAGAAAGAACTAAGTGGATTGAGGTGTGGAAAAGTCAGCTAGATATGGTGTTTATAATATGGAATTTTTTTTTACATAAATAAAAATAAATAAATAAACAAACTTGGTGATTAGGCTTTCCAGAAAGCAAGCTCAGAGAGAATGGGTATGAGAGGTCGGGGGTTTGCTTATTGTCACTGGAGAGGTTGGGTGGCACAGTGATAGCCCTCTTTTAGCTTATATCTGCAGAACTTGTCATCCGTTGCAACTGTTGCTCAGCGGCTCTCTTGCCACTACACCCTTGGGAATAGACTACAAAAGATAAACTGTATTTGGAATCTTCTAAAATTTGGAGAACCCAGTTCACTGGGCTAAAAGGTTACTGCCCTCATAAGATCAAGTTCATTAAAAAAAAGTCTTAAATATGCTGGAGAGTCTAGTTTACAGGAGCAAATGGTTACCCTCATTAGATAATCAACTTCATAACACAGCATTACACTGCCAAAGTGCTCTTTCAACATGGCACATCATGAACAACTCACAAAAGAAAAGGGAAGACAGTTTGAACTAGCTTCAGCCAACACATGCACACAAACTCAAGAATGTGCGACCAATTATGTCATAGGAGTCGCTCCAACACAAAGCCAACCTCACACAACCAATTAAATGATGAACCATCAAGTACCTTATAAAAGGAAATGGTGTGCATACGTGGCTCAAATGTATACAAGCTACAGGTTATCATAAAGAAAATTATATAGAAAACACAACAGTACCGGTACATATAACTATATCTATATGAATTAGGTTTTTCTGGGAGGGTTCATGTCATGGAAATTGCTACAGCAATTGCAGCCAGAGTCGGGATTAGAGAATTCTATGGAAAATTCACAGTACAAATATAATCCACCAGAAGTTTGAAATATTATACAGACTTAGCTCATATTCAATCAAAATATGATATCCACATTCAATGAAAATACTTCCAAAATCGCGACACCAAGCATCCTCCATGTCCTCGGAGCAAATTCTTAACTGCCCCGAAATTCTTCAAAATGATTTCGATGAACTGCCCAAACAATCTGCAACAGATAAAAAAAATATAACTCTAAACAAGTGCCTCGTAATTTGCTTGTCTAACACAAATATTATAAGAAAGGAAATCAGCCTTTTCTAATCCAAAAAACCAACATATAACAGGGATTGGAACAAGCTTGCATATGGTATATAATAAGTAATTTACAATTTCTACCGCCAGTTCATAGGTTGACAACATCAGCCCCAGGGCACATATATGGTTCTCAAGTAACTAACAAAGACATTTAGGCCTTGTTTGGCATAAACTAAAAAATCTACAAAGTCAAAAAGTCACTATCCTATTTAAATCACATCATCTTATTTAAATTACATCACCTCTCTACCACATCACTTCAAACCCAACCCATATTTCATAAAAAGTTAAAAAGTGTACTTATTTAGGACATCTCAAACCATCCCTTAAGTATTCAATGCCATAGCAAAGTTTTAATAGGCTTTATCGAGGTTTGCCTTAAGGTGACGCTAAGGCAAAATGCATCAAGGATTTGATTTGTAGGCTACATACTCTCCAAAGGCTTGTGCATCATAGTACGAGGTATGCACCTTAAATATGCCTTGTACCTACGTTACACAGACTCGGGTGCGGGTGCGGGTGCGGGTGCGGGTGCGTATCTCTAGGGGTTGGACACTTCAAAACTAAAAATTGAAAATATGTGGATATGAATCCAATTTTGGATACGGATACGAGGATATGTTAAATAGTTAATTTTTAAAATATATTTATATAATTATATTATTATATAATTTAATATGATATATTATATAACTTTAGTGATAGGATTTGAGACTTTTAATATGATATATTAGAGAGAGAGAGAGAGAGACGAAGACATCGAGCGTGAGAGAAGAGAGGCGAAGAGAACGATCAAGAGAGACAGAGAGACAGAAGAAGACAGATCGAGATTCGAGAGACAAGAAGAGGAGATCGAGATAGAGCAAAATCAAGTGAGAGAGAGAGAGGGAGATCGAAGAAGATGAAAATCGCATCTGAGATGAAGATCGAAACCCTAGTCTCCATTTTTGTAGGCCTAATCGCAGGTATGCCATCTTTCTTCTATGTTTGCCATATCCACTTTCTCTATGCCGTATCTCGTAACCATACCCGTGTCGTGTCAACAAGGGTACTTCGCCAAATCTGACGAATCTGTGTAACATAGCCTTGTACACATATGAAGAGTTTATCTTGGGCTCTTGCTAGATGATTTAAACATAAATATTAAAAATAAAAAAAAAACCCTTTTACAACTATATTTTATAAGAAAAATTAAGTAAATAACCAATAAAGAAAAAATACAAACTTAATGCTCAAGTGAGAAGCTTGATCACTAAACCTAAGAATCTCAATTTAGGTTCAATAAGTGAAAGCTTCCTTTTCTGCATTAAAATGTTTGACACCTTTAGAAGAAAAGTATTTACACTTTTATATTAAAATTTTAATATTTGTTTACTGTTTTAAAATATTAAAATTTATTTAATAAATATAAATTTTTAAAATTCAAAATCCTTACACCTCAATACCTTAAAGGGGTAAAACGCATTGCATTATGCATTCGCCTTTAAAAACTTTGCACCATAGTCATTAATAAAAAAAAACTACCTAAAGTTTGCAGTAACATGACTTGTACATGCCCCTAGTTGCAATTTAAATCATGAAAACTTACTATTAGCCTGAAACAATTGAATGCATCACACAGCCAGCCCTCCCTTTAGGCCATTTAGGTGTTTTCCCAAGAAGTTATTGGGCGGTCCTAGGGTATTGCCATGTGGTGCTCCAAATTGCAGGTGATTGGTTGAAACAATGGGCTCCATCACTTTTGTGTTGGGTTTTAGGAGACAAGATGAGAGGTAGCAAATTATGAATGGTGTGCGGAGCAATGATCCAAGACCACCAATAATTTTTCTTGCCTAAGACCTCCAAAAAAAAAAAAAAAAAAGGAATTTTAACATTTAAAGTACACTAAAAATGGAATTTTAAATTTTAAGCTAAATAAACTACAAATAAATTTGGCTGAATGGGACCCTAGTCTACTCTGGAACACACATAAAACCAAGCTCCACAGAAAAACAGAATTTAGATTAAACAGAAATTAGATTTTAGACCGAACTCAATCCACATATAACAAGAAAAGTGGTGGCAAATTCAACCCGAAATTATGAAACCCACCCCATTACACCCATTTAAAACCCGTTTAAGCCCATCCAAACTCACAAACAGATTTAAATTGGTTCATTTTGCAAACCCAATTAAAATTGGGTTTAATGGGTTGGTCATGGTTACCTGTTTAAATACCTTCTCTACTGCACCACTACAATCAACACCACCACAACTCCACCACCACCGTCAGCACCACTCCACCACCAACACCATCCCACCAACACCAACACCACCACTCCACCACCACTAGAATAAGGATCCAAGTTGCAAGAACCCACATGTTCTAGTTCAATCTACAACACTGAATCAAATTTCTGAACATGAAATAACAAGTAGTTTCCAGTTGGAGCTTAATGGCAGATATGTATTGATGGCTTCCCCCACAAGGAGACATCCTGCGCTACATCCAACAGCATCTAGCTCATCTTTGTGAACATTAGTCTCATCAGCCAGGTACTTTCCACATGACAAAATTAATATACATAGGGCTGTTTTGGCAACACCATAAAAAAGCCAAAAACCACTAAAAAAAAAAAAATCAACTCCTCTCTAGTTTTTTCATGTCTTTACGTAGAAAGTCAAAAAGCCAACTAAATAGCTATTTCCCAAAACAATCTAGAGTTTCAATTTGTACATTCCCCTGCCAGACCTATGCCAAGTAGAATCAACACCGCCATTCCACCACCACCAATGCTCTGCCACCACCACTATTGCTACCAATCTGTTACCACCACCTCTACCACAATTGCACCACTACAATCTATTGGGGAAAAAAACAATTAATATAGTAAAAGGATTGGTTAGATTCATTTGTCCAAAACGAATCCATTTCAACCCAACCCGTTTATTAATGGATGGGCATGGGTTGAGTCGTTTTAAAGGCATAACCCATTTTAGCTTGCCCAAACCCCCCATTTGCCACCTCTAAACAAGGGCAGCACAGCAAAAGCACCAGTAAACCTCAGCACATTTTTGTTTGATTTTCCCACTTTTTAACTATCATTGTATATAGTTATTTTCTAGTTGGCCACCATGACTCTCCTAAGGATTTAGTCCCAAGGGAGAGATCATGAGTTCAACTCTCTCTAAGGAGGAGTAGAATTAAGAGGTAAGCATTTCGTGCTTTGCAAGGATGGAGAGGCTTATTCCCATAGGTGTAAATCCAACAATTAACAACCTTTCGCCGATAAAAAAAAAAAGGTTATTTTCTATATTAATTTTTTTGTTTAACATAACTACTCAGATGATATCTGTTTGCCTGATTAGAGCTCCAACATTTCCCTATATATAACTTATATACAAAAGAAAAAAGCAGGCTTCATACATGTCAAAAAGAATGAAAGAAAGAAAAAAGCAGGCTCTACTACCAAAGCACACAATGGACTAAGCATAAGGAATAGCTGGTCATATGGTCTAGTCAGAATCAATCCTCCATCCCCCTCTCAAGTGCAGGTGCACTAATGCGCGTACACACAATCACATATCAAAATCATTAAGTAAGCATCATCACATTCTTCATAAACTTGGTGAACAACTAGGAATTTTATCATAAATTTCAACCACAATTTGTTTCTAAAAGGTACTTAAAAGTTAAAAGTTTCTCCTTTCAGAGTAATAACCATTATTGTAAAGTCATTTAGTAGTGTAGTTCTCAGGCTACAGCAGAGTAAGACTTTAACGATTAAAGGTGATATTTTTGCAGCATTGCTTTAAATGATTGAAGTAATACAGAACTACAATATGATCAGACAAATGAAACATCTAACTATCATATGATCAACGACTTAATTAAGAACGTCAAAACACATGCACTTCTATTGCTACCAGTATGACACTTCTATAGTTAATTTATTTATTCGTTACTAGCATCATGGTACGTATAACTAAAACTAATGCCGAATTATTCTCAAACAAAATCTATAAGTTCCATCTGCAAGATTCAAGTTTATCCAACAAGCACTTATGAATGTATGCAACTAGTCAACAAATATTTCATAGTATGCATAAAATGCCGCATTTGAAACTGTCACAAAAATATATAAAAGTAGAAAAGGAAACATAAGAACCCGATGTGGACCTTGGATCAAGTCATCAGGTCACCATCTGAAACTGCTTCAGTGAGTCACAATGCGGTGTTTCACGTACTAACCCCCATTGGAAACGCTGCAACTCAAGCCGACAATTATGTGAAAGAACTGAAACATAATCTCTCTCCACCTGTCCTTCAAGCCTCACGCGTTCAGGGCTATTAGGAGGGTAATCCTGCTCAAACCACGCCGACTTAACATAAAAATTAACATCCTTTTGAGTAGTAAACCGATGTTCATAAGGATATGATCGATAAAGCGCATATATGGGATCAGATGATGGCATAAAGCTCAAGAACAGAATCAGAAGCACAGGCAACAACTGAATTAAAGTCCTAACCCATCCAGGAGACCCATTGTTGTGGATTCTCACACCCATCCCTGGACCAAAGCTAAAGGTACCGAATTGCGCAGACATAGCGGGATTCATTCCACCAAAGAAGTTCCTAAATATCTCCTCAGCATCAATGTCAGCCTCATAAAGCCCATGAAACCCTTGTCCCTGACGCTGACGCCTCCTTTCATACACGGGTTCTTCTGATCCAACAAGATCATACCTTTTCCTACTCTCCCCATCACTCAAACACTGAAACGCCTTCGAAACAGACTTGAAGGCTTCCTCGGCACCCGGAGCAGTGTTCTTATCGGGATGAACCTTCAACGAAAGTTTTCGATAGGCCTTGCGAACATCATCAACAGAACAACCCTTCTCTAACCCCAATATCTCATAGTAATCCTTTTTCCTCTTAATCTCTCTCACAATTGAGATCTGTTCCTCCGTATAGGCCACCGAGGTCGTCGAAGAAGACGATGACGAAGACCCAGATGCCGAAACCCTACGCCCAGCACCAGAATTGCTGTTGGTGTTATTGTCCGGTACCTTTGATGAAGCTGGCGATGATTCGTTGGTGGGTTCTTCCTCGAGCTTGGAGAGGAGATCGGGGATGGGGAGAGAAGGGTCGAGACGACGAGCTTTGGTGATGAATTTCAAGGCACGGGTTCGATCGCCGGCTTCGAAAGCATCGCGGCCGATCTTGAAGCATTTCAGAGCTTCGTCTTTGTTTCCGTCCATGTCAATTGAGAAGAAAAACCCCAGAAAATCTAGCAATACATGTAGAGATGGAGTGGAAAGTGTGATGTGATGTATGGGCTATATGTGTATATTGATCGGGGATTCGAAAGTTGGGGATTTAGGAATCAGAGTTTTGGCTGGGTTGAAATCTAATTAGGGTTTGGGAGGGATTGAATTGGATTTGGATCTGAGGTATGGTTCTTTCTTGAGTTGAGGCAATAGAAGAGAGAGAGAGAATAGAAGAGGGGTGTGAGAAATTTCGCATAGCAAGTCGTCTCTTTTTGGTTTTTTATTTTTTTGTTTATTGTTTGGAAAATATTTGGGCTCGTTTGATTTGAGTATGAAATTATATTTTAAGTTTTGAGTTTTTTATTATAGTTGAAGTATGAAATTGTGTTTTAAGTTTTGAGTTTTTGAATTATAATTTTAAAAAAGAAAATTTATTTGATTATCGGCTTTGAAAATAGTTTTAGAATGATTTGTAATTTTTTTTAATTGATTAATATGTAGAATGTAAAAAAATTTGAGAGTGGAGATAAGAGAAAAAAAGTGATTGATTTTTTGATTAACAATAATTAAAATAAAAAAAAGAGAAGAGAGAAATTTTAAAAATAATTTGAAATTATATTGTAAAAATATGTTTAATTAACATTTTGCATCCAAAACCTAATTTACAAACAGAATTAAATTTTGAAAAATAAATCAAACGTTACCATTATATTTTTAGAATTTTAACATAATTTTTTTTTAAAAAAAATATATGACTTTTTGTTGGATATATCTCCTTATTGGAGTGTGGGACCCAATTGGTTTTTGAAAAAAGAGTTTAATTTGGTTTAGTATTAATTATAATATATTTTTATATATTATATTTAATTTGTGGAGACCCAATCCAATTTAGAAACAACTAAGGTTTGATAATAAACCCTAGATTCACAATATTGGAGCATCGTTTTTGTTCAACACACAAAAAGTGGACGGCGGCTGCCATACGAGATATACTGCTTCGGTAATAGTGCCAGTGTATTGACAATTGGGAAGATTTGTCAAGAGTGCTTGATTTGTTCAAGTTTTTGTTTCTTTGTGTGGAAGTTGATTTAGATCGTTATTTTGGGTCTTCTATAACTCTGGTTCTGAAGATTTTGGTTCATCTATTTGGTGAGGTCTTTCCTCTTGTTTATTTATGATTATTTGGAATTCACCTAAGGGTGGTTTTGTGAGACCATTAGTGTTTCGTTTGTAATCGTTTGGAACTTATTTGATTGATAGTGGAATCGGATTTCGATCCCGTGGACGTACCTCACATTGAGGGAACCACGTAAAATTCTTGTGTTGCCTTTGATTTAATTTTTCCGCATTAGTTTTTATTCCCATTGATTGATTTACTTGTGGGGAATCATCGATTTTCCCTAACAACTGGTATCAGAGCTAACGGTTTATTTGGGTCTATTTATTTGTATAAATCAATGGAGGGGAATGTGAGTTGTATGTCTAGCTTTAATGGAAGCAATTGGGTACCTTGGAAAATTAAAATGGAGGACCTATTATTTTGTAAAGATTTGTATGGACCCATTGAGGGTGATACTGACAAATCAAAATATGGTTCTTTTTCAAAGAAAGACATTGAGTGCTATTATTGCCATGAGAAATGGCACATGAAGCGGGAATGCCGAAAGCTCAAGAATAAGGAGAAAAGGCGTGACAAAAGTGTGGATAAGAAGCAAGAAGACACAACGGCAGTTACTACCGATGATCTCATGGTCGTTTGTGAAGATGATTGTATCAATTTTGTGGACCAAGAAAGCAGTTGGGTGATTGATTCCGGTGCTTCTTTTCATGTGACTTCTCGAGTTGATTTCTTCACTACCTACACTGCAGGAGATTATGGTTCTGTTCGAATGGGTAATGAAGGTTTGTCCAAGATTATCGGCATGGGTGATGTTTGCTTGGAAACAAATTTGAACTGCAAATTGTTACTTAAAGATGTGAGGTATGTTCCCGACATTCGCCTCAATTTGATCTCTACTGAGAAGCTAGATGATGAAAGCTTCAACAACAAATTTGGTGATGAAATATGGAAGCTCACAAAAGGCTCTTTGGTGGTGGCTAAGTGCAAGAAGACTCATACACTTTATTCGATGCAAGGAAAAATTTGTAAAAGTGTTGTCAATGCACTTAAAGATGATACTTCTACCGAATTATGGCACAAGCGGCTTGGCCATATGAATGAAAAGGGGCTACAAGTATTGTTCAAGAAAGAGCTTCTACCCGGTTTGAAAGGTACACATCTCAAAACTTGTGTTCATTGTTTGGCGGGTAAACAACATAGAGTTTCTTTTCAGAAAAATGTTGCTTCTAGAAAAGAAAATGTTTTGGAGTTGATTCATTCGGATGTTTGTGGTCCTTTAAAAGTTAGAACACATGGTGGTGCACTTTATTTTGTTACTTTCATTGATGATTATTTAAGGAAAGTTTGGGCTTTTCTACTAAAAACTAAAGATTAAGTTCTAGAAGTATTTAAGCATTTTCAGGCCATGGTTGAAAGAGAAACAGGACAGAAATTGAAGTGCATCCGATCAGATAATGGTGGTGAATACATTGGGCCATTTGATGAGTATTGTCGCAGCCAAGGTATTCGGCACCAAAAGACAGTTAAGAAGACTCCTCAACAAAATGGCGTTGCCGAGAGAATAAACCGCACCATTGTAGAAAGAACAAGGCATTTGCTTTCACAAGCTAAATTACCAAGATCCTTTTGGGGTGAGGCAATGAGTACAGCGGTTGACGTGATCAATTTGTCTCCTTGCTATCCTTTGAATGGTGTTGTTCCTGAAAGAATTTGGACTGGCAAAGATGTGTCTTATGAGCACTTGAGAGTGTTTGGTTGTCGAGCTTTTGTTCACATTCCAAAGGATGAGAGGTCCAAGCTTGATAGTAAGTCAAGACAATGTATTTTTCTTGGCTATAGGCGTGATGAGTTCTGGTATAGATTGTGGGATCCGGTCGACAAGAAAGTCATTTGAAGCCGTGATGTTGTGTTTCTTGAAGACCAAACAATTGAAGACTTTGGCAAAGGTGATCAACTAGAGCCAAAAACTAGTGATCTCATTGACATGGATCCATCTCCTTCATCTTCAGTTGATGATGAAAATAGGGGAGATGTGCAACCACCTATTAAAGATGTAGAAGATGATGCTAATCCTAATGAAGTTGAGCCAGAAATTGAGGAAGAGCATCCAACTCAAGAACCGCCACCACAACTTGAGTTGAGAAAATCTACAAAGAACCGACAACCTTCAAGAAAGTACCCTCCCAATGAATTTGTGTTGATTTCCGATCAAGGGGAGCCTGAGAGCTACCAAGAAGCAATTGAGCATGCAAAGAAAGGTGTTTGGAAAAAGGCCATGGACGAGGAAATGAATTCCTTGCTTGAAAACCATACTTATGATTTAGTAAAGTTGCCTAAAGGGAGGAAAATTCTGAAAAATAAGTGGGTTTTCAAATTGAAGAATGATGGCAAGAATCTGAGGTACAAGGCACGTCTTGTTGTGAAAAGCATTGGGCAAAAGAAAGGCATTGACTTTGATGAGATTTTCTCACCGATTGTGAAGATGTCTTCTATTCGGGTTGTACTTGGCATGGCTACAAGTATAAACCTTGAAGTTGAGCAACTTGATGTGAAGACCGCATTTCTTCATGGTGATCTTAAAGAAGAAATTTACATGGAGCAACCAGAAGGTTTTGTGGAGAAAGGGAAAGAGAAATTTGTTTGCAAATTAAAGAAAAGTTTGTATGGTCTCAAGCAAGCTCCGCGGCAATGGTACAAAAAATTTGACTCTTTCATGATGAATAATGGTTTTTCTAAAACCACTTCGGACCATTGTGTGTTTGTGAAAAATTTCCCGAATGACAAATTTATTATTCTTTTGCTTTATGTTGATGACATGTTAATTGTGGGTCAAGATTCTACCATGATTAACAAGTTGAAGTTGGAGTTGAGCAAGTCTTTTGCTATGAAATATTTGGAACCGGTAAAGCAAATACTTGGTATGAAAATAGTTCGTGATCGCAAAGAGGGACTGATTTGGTTGTCTCAAGAAAGCTACATTGAGAAAGTTCTTGAGAGGTTTAACATGAATAAAGCAAAACCGGTTGGTTGTCCACTTGCGGGTCACTTCAAGCTTAGTTCGAATCAATGTCCTACAAGTGAGAAAGACAAAGAAGAGATGTTGAAAGTTCCTTATGCTTCAGTAGTTGGTTCTTTGATGTACGCCATGGTTTGTACAAGGCTGGATATTGCTCACGCCGTTGGTGTGGTGAGTCGGTTTCTCTCTAATCCGGGTAAAGAACATTGGGCAGCGGTAAAATGGATTCTAAGATATCTTCGAGGGACTTCGAAGGTGTGTTTGTGTTTTGGGGATGGTAAGCCGATGCTTGATGGGTTCACAGATTCTGACATGGCTGGTGATGTTGATTCTAGGAAATGTACTTCGAGGTATTTGATGACTTTTGCAAGGGGAGCTGTGGCATGGCAATCTAAATTACAAAAATGTGTTGCTCTCTCAACTACCGAAGCTGAATTTATTGCTATTACGGAAGCTTGCAAAGAAGAGTTATGGTTGAAGAAATTTTTGCAAGAGTTGGGTTTAAAGCAAGAAAAGTATGTGCTTTATTGTGATAGTCAAAGTGCTATTCACTTGAGTAAAAATTCTACTTTTCATTAGAGATCGAAACACATTGATGTGAGATACCATTGGATTCGTGATGTGTTAGATTCGAAATTGTTACAACTCGAAAAGGTTCACACAGATGATAATATTTCAGATATGTTGACAAAGACTTTGTCGAGGGACAAACATTTAAAGTGTCGAACTTTGGCGGGTATGGTTGATATCTCCACCTAAGTCGGTAGGGGGAGAATTGTTGGGTATACCTCCTTATTGGAGTGTGGGACCCAATTGGTTTTTGAAAAAAGAGTTTAATTTGGTTTAGTATTAATTATAATATATTTTTATATATTATATTTAATTTGTGGAGACCCAATCCAATTTGGAAACAACTAAAGTTTGATAATAAACCCTAGATTCATAATATTGGAGGCATCGTTTTTGTTCAACACACAAAAAGTGGACGACGGCTGCCATACGAGATATACTGCTTCGGTAATAGTGCCAGTGTATTTACAATTGGGAAGATTTGTCAAGAGTGCTTGATTTGTTCAAGTTTTTGTTTCTTTGTGTGGAAGTTGATTTGGTTTGTTATTTTGGGTCTTCTACAACTCTGGTTCTGAAGATTTTGGTTCATCTATTTGGTGAGATCTTTCCTCTTATTTATTTATGATTATTTGGAATTCACCTAAGGGTGGTTTTGTGAGACCATTAGTGTTTCGTTTGTAATCGTTTGGAACTTATTTGGTTGATAGTGGAATCGGATTTCGATCCCGTGGACGTACCTCACATTGAGGGAACCACATAAAATTCTTGTGTTGCCTTTGATTTAATTTTTCCGCATTAGTTTTTATTCCTATTGATTGATTTACTTGTGGGGAATTATCGATTTTCCCTAACACTTTTGTGATTAACAGTGCTGACCGAATATTGGAAATAGATTTTTTCGACCCATTGAAAATTATATTTTCATAATCAGATTCATTCTTCTTATAAAGTTTTTTTTTTTATCGAATTCTTCTTACAAAGCTTGATGTACAAAATATTTATAACAGTGCTCGGGCCAGGGCGGGCCTAAGATTTAGAGAGCTTAAAGCAAATTTCGAAAATGGAAGTCCGTCTTATATTGAAAAAAAAAAAGTTTATGGATAAAATAATAAGTTATAACTTTTTTATTTGTTTGTAGCCACAAAAAAATTTATTTGCACATATAATCATTAAAATTATAAACAAAACAATATAATGAAACAAAATTAGGGCAAAAAAATTAAGAAAAAATTATTCAATTAAAACTGATAAATACCTAGATAAAAAAAATTGGGACAAAATTATTTATTCCACTAAAATATAATAGATAAAGAAGGTTAAAAAAAAAAATTATGGCTCATATATTGTATGTATTGTTCTTCTTGGTTCCAAACACCTTTTTTTAATATATATTTTCATTTTAATAAATATGGGTCAAACTATACTTATAAATAAATATGGGCTAAATCATATATGGACCCAATAAAATATTTTATGGCTCTTTAAATATATCCTAAAAACAAAAAAACAAAAAAACAAAACATTAGGCCTATAATATTTTACTAAATTTGGGCCAAAATTTTGGGGTCTAAGGCACAGGCCTTACTTCCCTTAGGCCAGGGCGACCCTGGCTCAACCAATAAATGTAAATTTAAGTAGTTGTTTGGCATGTGTTAAAATAGCACATGTGCTAAAATAGCGCATGTGCTATTTTAGCACATCATCTTATTTGAGTCATAATCATCTTATTTGGGTCACATCACTTTTTATTTGAGTCACATCACCTCTCTATAAAATCACTTCAAACACAATCTATATTTCACATTTTTTCATAAAAAATCAAAAAGTATATTAATTTAGCACTTCCCAAACAACCCCTAAATTTTCTTTATTCAAAAGGTTCATATGCTAAAATATTAGAGTGATTTTACTTATATCACTACTTTACCTCTTTACATCCTCTATCTCATTACATCACTAAAAAAAAAATGTAATTCTCATTACACCCCTAGTATATTACCAAAATTAACACTAAATTAACTATTTCATCTCTTTACACCACTATTTTTTGGAGGGGAAAGAGAGAAGCAGCAAATGAAAAGAGAAAATAGGGAAGACGAGGGGTTCGGTGGAGCCCATAGTGAAGTGTCTGTTCAATTACATAGTACTAACAATTTACATTCTTCCGGCATTATGTTGCAGGGAAAAATAGGTTTGTCCAGCGTTTTGTTACTATACATTTACAAAGCCGCTATCTTCCGAACAATAATTTGGATCTGTTCGGTGATAGAATGCAAACAAATTTAAATTCATCTAGTGTCATGTTACAAGACAAACTTTTTTTTTTCGTAGCAATATGTTATGGTTCGATTGAATGATAATAAGAAATTAATTCTGATTAGTTGTGAAGTACCTATTCGGTGATACATTGCTATACAAATTAGATTACTCTAATGTCATGTTGCCAAACTATAATAGATTTGTCTAAGCACTTGTCGCTCTACATTGAAATATTTACTTTTTTTCTTCAAACATCCATAAATCAAACATGCATCCATACAATCATAGATAAAAAGTATCCATAAAATTATTCATTAAAAAATCAGTGTACGAATATCCATAAAAGCATCCGTAAAATTTGTCATTGTTTGCATCTTTTAATCAATCATGTTATCGCAATTCATCTATATCAATAGTTTCGGTAGTTACTACATCAAGGCTGACAAGAGTATGGAATTGATGAATACAGATAGTATATGCTTTCTCCCATCCACTAGCACACGGGTGATGAAAACGAATCCAATTATTTGCTATTGGAAGTACTGAATAACCAGGTTGCAAATAAAACTATAACAAAGAAATCAATAAGTAGAATTACAAAATAAGACATGGTAATGATCAAAGTAGGCTCGGTAGTTACCTACACGAAATGGTTTCCATTTACAAATCTTATGCAAATATCTCTTCGATCAGGTGTTGCAATCGGTACTGCTCTAAGTGGTAGAAATGTCAAGCATTGTTGCATAAATAAATGATAAAGAACAACTCGATAGTATGATGCTATCAAATGGCTCATGTGGGGCATACTCATCCGATGATTAAATCCAAGGTCAGGTTCGAAGTAGGATAAAATAGAGGTAAGGTCATCAACCCTTTCTTGTGAGCCAAATAGTTACATGTAGTGCGTTAGATTCGAATACAGCTCAATCAACAAGTTTCGCTTAACTTGTTGCCAATCATCTTCACCTAAACCAATCAATCTAGCTATTGCCATGAAACTACAATTGTCATCTGCTTGTACATCTTTTATGTGACGGATATATATGGTCTCAACTTCTCTAAAAATTGTTTGAAGTGAGAGATACGATATGATTTAACCAATATCTCTTCGCTTCAATGTAATCAATATCTCTTTTGGTCGCATCATACTCTTTGACATGTTAATTAATAAGGATGTTTCCTTCTTAGATAATCTGCCAACAAATGAGTGTCCTTCAAGATGTTCAGCAGGCAGATGATTGTACACTCTGTATGAGTCATGCAACATCCATGCATTATTTGTAGGTAATTTTTCCCTCCTTAATAAAGATGGACATCTACACTTTTTAAAACCTGTCAACCTCAATCGTTTCCTTTTGATCTTCCTATTGTCTCTATAGTAATCATTTCTTTTACAAGCAAGTGTAAGTCTTGATTTTCTACTATTACCTCTTGTATCTGATGTCTTCATAACAATGACAAATCCAGTCTTCTTCTCAACGTTAGACGCCCATTTAATTAATGCTTGACAACTACTAAAAATCTAAATATAATAAATACATTTATGCGTCAAATTAAAAAGAAGAAAAAATTGTATTCATAAAAACACATAAAAAACCTCGTCTGTAATGAATTCATGACTGGACTCCACTAATAATGCAATATTTGCATTATTGCAATGAGTATAAGTATAATCCTTCCAAACAAACAAATAAAAAATATTTTAAAAAATAAAATTGAAAATACATGGTAATGAATAACCGAACAAATTTAAAAATTTCAGCCTTAGGTTACTGGAAATGTATCTTTTATTTGGCATTTAATTACCAGACTTATATTTTTTGTTCAGTAATGTGATGCTGGACTATTTTATTTTGTTCGATTTCGAAACACCAAACAAAATTCGAAGAACAGTCTAGAAAAATGAAAAAAAAACCTACCAAACAAATAAAAAAAACTCACAATTTCACTTTTTTTATGGTTCTTCACCACCATTTCTTCATCCATTGCTTTCTTTGATGATCAAATCACTGTGATTCTCACTTTTTGAAAAGAGATATATAAGAAAAAAGAAAAATAGAGAAAGGAAAAAGAAGAGTAGGGATTGAAGACCAATGAATGTAATGAGATAATAAAATATATTTAATTTTAGTGTTTTGTCTTTAAAAGTAATTTCACACATAGATAAAATTGAAAAAAATAAAAAAAATAAAAACTCATATAAAAGGTGTAAAGAGATAAAATAGTAACATAAGTAGAATCACCTAAATATTATATCTAGAAGGACATGTTATGGGAAAATGACCAAAATACTCATTATCAATTTACTGAATACCCATTATCTGTGCAATATTACTCTCTCTCTCTCTCTCTCCCTCTCTTTTATCTTTTTTTTTTTTTCATCTCTCTCTTTCTCTCATTTTTTTCCTTATCTCTCTTTCCTCTCTGTAACTGCTCTCTATATCTTGTCTTCTCCAAACAGCTGCAATGGTCCAGCCCCACCACGACTCTGAGGCCCAACCTCACCACGCCTCTCTCTTAGAGTTGTAGTGGTACCCCCGTCAGCAACGGTGGCAGATACGTCGCCGCTACCAGTTTCGAGGAGTCCAACAGACCTTTCAAGCACCATAACTCTTCTATTCAACTTATTTGTTCAACCACTCAAATATGAGATTGCGGCCAACAAACAGTGGCGAGCTCTGGTGGCAGTGAGGGAATTGGAAGGGGAATTTTCGAACCAAGCATAGTTCTAAATCGCGGTATCGGGTAACGTAACGATATCGACCGCGGAGTATCAGTATCGGTAGTATCGACCGGTACATATCGAGTATCAGGTGTCGTGGCTGTGAAATTTCAAAAATCATTAGCAATCCCTCTAAAACTCAATTTTATGCATTTTTTGACTCTTTTAGCCTTAATTTATCACATTTTAATCAAAATTTTGATATGTAAAAGCACTTTTGACTCATTTTCAACTAAATAATATGTATTTATTTTAGTCTCAAGCTTTTATTTGGTACTAATACAATACTAACCTCCACCTCTCATCATAATGTTAGATAATTTTTCAAACAAAATGATTAAATGGGAAAAATATGATTCAGAATTCGGTGCACATAATGTTGGACTCTGCAAAGAAACTAATTAACACATGGGAGACTGAAATAGAAAAACAAAGTGGGACAGTAAATATAAAGGTTGATGCGGATCTGCAGAGCTTTGCTTCAATATATATAAATGCTCCTAATATATATATAAATATTTGAACAATCATAAATATATATTAAAATATATCCCATTCTCATCCCATACCATAATATAAATAAAAAATAACCACAGAACAAGCAGAAAAAAAAAATTATAAACCAAACACAACAACTTAACAAGCAAAAACATGACTTATTCAACCAAAAGAAAAAACAGAGCATGGCAAATACAAACAGAGCATGAGAGAACAAACCTTCAATGAAGAAGCTTGAAATCGGTGATGGGTTTGGGTTCGATTTGATGCTTCTCCCTGCAACACTTTACAAGATCGATGCCCCTGGGAGATGGATTTGGGTTTGATTGAGGATTTGGGTTTGGTTTGATTGAGGGTTTTTCTTTAGAGGTTGTTACACATTTATGGTGGTCCGTGAATTTGTGTGTGTATTGCTTAAAGAAGACAAAAAATTTGAAGTGAAAGGTGCTTTGCTCCATTTTCAGCTGTACCGGACTGTATCGAAACTGTATCGCTCACGTATCGGATTCAGGCCGATACGTATTGGGAATCGGCCGCTACGAACACAAAATTCATTCTCACCGGTATACCGGTGAGTATCTGACTCGGCACTCCAATTTTCCGGTATGAACCGGTTGGTACGGCACGTATCGGCCGATATTTAGAACCTTGGAACCAAGTAAGCAGATCTAGGGCATCATCTACCGCCAGTATCTATAAGGTCCGCAATGTTCTCTCTAGCTTTGTTTGTCATCTCTCTCTATACATATATAATTTGTTATAGTGTTGATTTGATAATTGATCAATTGAATTGCAGATTGTTGTTAATGAAGTCATGCCATTTTGGGATGAAGAGAGAGAGAGAGAGATTGGTGCTGTCACTGTTGGAGTTAGAATCGAAGATGGATAAGAGCCAGGTGACATCAGCGGCGGAGGAATCGATAAGGGATGAAACTTTACGGTGGTCGGCAGCGGCGGCGATGGCTATGTTTTGAGTTTGCAGGGTACTCTTGCAGTAATGGCTCCACTCCACCCCACACTCTATTCTATTCTCATATCTCTCTTTATAAAACCTAGCTCTCTTCACATTTTCACTTCTATTTCTTTAACAATTATGGTTTTTTGCAAACTAGTTTCTTTCTAGCCACTGTAAATCTGAAGAAATTGCCTAGAAAATAATATATACACACCTATATAAGTGTATCGTTTTTGAGCTAAAATCAAACCTAAAAGAGTTATCATCATCATTTTCCATGTACTTGTTCTTTTTGGTTTGTAAATATCTTTCTAAGCAGTTCAATCAATCCCATTGATGGTTCAATGTCTAAAGATGAAGTTGGATCATCACCATCTACCATCAGTAGTGTTGGTTGAAAAGATGAAAGTGGATCTGAAGAGGAGTATAAATTCAACAGATAAGGGAAATATGCTTGGTAAATTTCAACCGATAGGAAAAAAAAAAACTTGATGAATTTTAATGGATAGAATTTCAACAGATAATTTGAACAGATAGATTTTTTGAACTGATAAATTTCAACAAATAGATTTTTTGAACAGAAAATTTTAACAAATAGGGTTTTTAACATATACACTCTTTGAACAATTTGACCAGATAGATTAAAAAAAATACAACATGAAAGGGGCAAAATTGGAAAGAAAATGTCCTGTAAAACAACAAATAGTACTTTTCACCACAATATTTTAAAAAGTGTGTACTTATCACCAAAAATATATATATATATCCAGTGGACCCAATGTCTCAAGCAAACCTTAGATTGGATTTATCACTAATTTTCTATATTTATAAAAGAAATAAATTGATTTAATAATACTAAGCACATAAATTATCAATTTTGACTTTAAAAAATAAAAGTTTTATTTTTAAAATTATACTTATCTTCATTTTTTAAGATAAATAAAATGGCTACAATTATTAAATCGATCTATTTATTATTTTTTTTTAAAACGATCTATATAAAAAGTGAGAGGGAGATTTTGACTGAGCTACTTTAGGCCGACCAAACCCAAGGAGTTGATTTAGTCTTGGCCCATGAATTTAAGGCCTAGCAAAATATAACTAGGTCCAACTCCTTGAGCGGACAGTAGGAGCAACCGGACATACTCTGAACGGCTAGGGCATCATTGCTTTGCTTGGTTGACCAAGCTAAATAGCAATCAATCGAGTTAGAAATAAGCTTGGTTCCTTAGTTAGAGGTTCAAACAATACCGTATTGGGACTAGTCAAGAACTTGGGTAGTATTAGTGCTGGTCAGGGTGAACAGATGAGCCCGGTCCGATCTAGCTTACAGGTGTCATGGTAAGAAACCTATATGGTTGGGGGATGTGTAAAGATAAGAATTATCTTTAATGAGTAGAGTTCTAATGAATTACAAGCATCTCTATTGGTTAGAGACGTACTAAAACTCTACTATATCATTTGATGATTATAAAAGGAGTAGGGCATGCCCTAGTCAAGGTATCAAATTTACAAATCCTAGATCTTGTGCCTCCTTTTTTCTAATTATTGATCCTAAATTTGACTTAGGCATCAGAGGGGGTTTTTTGACACACACCTGCTAATAGACTCATCCATTCTGTTTTATAGAAGAAATAATATTGTTAGCCAAGTAAGGGAGTTAGTCACACATTGTTCATGAGCAGAGAAATTTAGGGTCTTTACAAAAGGCTTAAATGATAAATAAATAGGATTATTGAAACAAAACTTGTGATAACCTCACATATTCAAGCTATGTTTGGAAGTAGTTAAAATGCCTAAATAAGTATAAAAAGGCAAAATACACTAATTTAGCCAATAGAAGATAGTAAAAAGTCACTTTTGGACTTTTAACATATTTTAGCTTTTAACCAACTTCTCAAAATATCACATTCAAATTATAATCATTTCATTTTTTCTCTTACAATCATCACATCCAAGTCAAAGAAAAACCAAAAATTCTTCCCAACCAGAACTAATTTAGCCAAGCTAATTAGCCAAAAAGCTAAAAATATCATTGTCCAATTCATTGGGGGTGTTTGGTGGAGCTTTTTTGAGCCAACTTATGGCTTCTGGCTTTTAAAAAGTTATTTTGGACTGTTTGGTTAAACTTATTTCAAACAGCTTCTGATTCTAACAACTTATTTTAAGTCAAAAAAGCTGATTCTGAGAAGCTGCTCACCCCTTGCTTCTGATTATCAGCTTCTGCTGTGGACATTTTAATTCACGGTTATACTCTTAAATTTTTTTATTTTTTATTTTTTTAAAAATAAAAAAAGACCCAAATGGACTATAAAATACTTTTTTTTTTTTATGAGAAATGTAGACAAATAGTGAATAATAAAAAATAAAAATTAATTGAAAAAGCTATTTCACAGCTTATTTAACAAACACTACTCAGCAACTTAAATCTATAATCCAACAGCTATACCAAACAGATTAATAGCTTCTGATTAAAGTCATAATCTATAATCTGTTAAGCTATAATCTATAATCTGTTTTAACAGCTACACCAAACAGCACCATTGTCGTGGCTTAGAGACAATCCTAACCCTATGTTAAACTTGGCCATGAAATAAGAGTGGGCATAGGTTTTTCACACTTTCTTTTACTTCATATGTTTTTTTTCCTCCAATTTTTTTATTTGCACAAAACATGCGTATCACCAGTATCTATGTTTTTTTTTTTTTTTTTTTTTTCAATTCTAAAAATGAATATGCAAATAAGTTACTTTACATATTCGTGAGGAAGTATTATCCTTCAATATTACACAATAATTTGTAAAAACTCCTACGGCATCTATGTCGAGGCCAAAAAAATAGATTTAACCCTACCAAGGAGCTAGAGAGAGTTGAACCCAAATATTAAGACACCGTTTGGATGGAGGAGTTTGGTGAGAAAATAAAAGAAATAATAAGAGTATGAAACTCTTTCAATTGTTTGGATGGTTAAGTAGGTGAGAGATTGTGAGAAAATGATTCTCACAAAACTTATATTTTGTTTCTCACCAAAAGTGGTGAGATTTGGTGAGAAAGGAATTGTGCTTAATGAAAATTTTCTAAAATACCAAAATTATCCTTATGAAAAACACAACTTATTAATATGGAATGTTATTTTGGTAAAATGAAATACAATGTTTTCTTTTCTTTTCTTTTCTTTTATTTACTCAATTCAAATAAGATAGGTGAAAAATCACATTTTTTTTTCTTTTAATCATCCAAACATGATGACGAAAACTATAATTATTTTTTTTTTCTCACTTAGGTGAAAAATCATAATCATTTCTTTTCCCATCTTATCACACGATGAGAAAATTTGAATTTTTACAACTGGAACCAACCGCTCGATATAGCATAGTATATTACAATCATGCAATCACTAAGACTTTAATATTGAACAATAATAATTTTGTTATAAAAAGAAAGTAAAAAACTAATAATGCAATGTACTTGAAATAAAATTACTCGCTTTTGAAATGTGTATTACAGGCAAATTATGATAATTTATAATGTTGATAGTTTTGAAATGTGTATTACATACAAATTACGATAATTTATAGTGTTGATAGTGATGATACAGTCCGTCCTGGTGAATGGGCTAGACCGATCCAAGCTCCTCGAACCCACTGGATAACCTGCAAACAAGTCCAACGGGGAACGGGGTAGTCCCCCAGCGAACCCTCCGGCGTGTAAATTAGAAGAGGAGGTAGATAGAAAATGTAGAGAGAGAGAGAGAAAAACTTAACCTTCATCTTATCTTCAGACTTTGCTTATATCCCATGGTAATCATTTCGCTGTCTCTGTCATCCTGACCTCCCCGCCGAAAGCTTGTGCCGTGGTTCGTCTGGTTCAGGGTGGGAGGGGCGCCATTCCGGCTGAGAGGTGTTCTCGCAATAAATGCTGTAATGGGCGGCATTAATGGTGATGTGCTATGGCAATAACTCTGCAGATCTTTGTCTGATGACGTGACCTGTTCTGCATCTGCCGTGTGTCCGAATATCATTGGCCTTCCCTGCCCAGTTGGGTTCCAGCTGTGTTGGGTTTTGCTAGCCGGGTTATGCGATGGGGTTCAAATGGTGGGCCTGGGCTTGCTCATGGTGGGCTGTGGTCTTTGTGGGCCTATCCGTGTCAGATAGCATAGATGTCATTAGGGATGTAAGAAAAATTGAAAAAATCTATCAAACTTGTCAAATCAAACCGAACCAATTATATTTGGTCATTTTTTTTAATATGAATTGGTATGTGCGATTTTTAAAATTAATTATTTTCAATTTTCAATTCGATACCGGTTTAGGCACCTTATATATCGAATTAAACCGAAATTGACCGAAAGTAATATATATTAAAATATATAATGAAATTCGTTAGTTTAGTTGATTCACTTAACTGTTTATTTTTTCTTAAATATTCTAAGTTTGATAATAGATATTGACAATATGACAAGTTGTTAGTTTGCCACTCATATGTGTTTGAGTCAGTTTTTGTTACTACTATACTTATATAGCTATAGCAAATGTTTATGTTGTTTTCAATTTTTTGTTTTGACTCTACTTGATAGACTTGTGATTTAGCCTTATGGGATGATGGTTTTAAACTTTGGTTTTGTTTTAGTATCAAAACTTTGATTTTCATATTATATTTTGTTTTGGCATCTACTAAATAATACAAAAAGTCAAAAAGTCACTATCCTATTTAAGTCACATCATCTTATTTAAATCACATCACCTCTCTAACATATCACATCAAACCCAACACAAACCCAACCCATATAAGCCAATAAGTCAAAAAGTGTACTTTTTTAGAACATCCCAAACCAACCCTAAACCGCACCAAGTGGAACTGTTTAAATTGGTGAGGTTTGGTGCAGTTTAGTGAAAAATTCAGCTTGTATCGATTCTCAATATAACAGAACCGACATTATCAATTCGGTGTAAAATTTTACCTAAACACCGACCATCTCAAACTGATTACATCCCTAGATGTCATAACTAAATAACTTGTATAACTAGAACAAACACAATGAATGGATCATAACCAAATATTACTTGAAACATAATCAAAAAAATAATCACAATAGATCATAATTAACACCACAACAAAGTCATAATCAAGGATTACCAACACGACATGAATGGTAATCAAACACCACTTGAGAAATAATCAAAAATTTCTTTGATCATAATCATTTCAATCATAACCGAAATAACAATAACAATAGGTCATAACTATGTTATAACTAATATTCATAATTAAATCATAATAAATACCATAATTAATTATAACTAAAAATTGCAAAAATTGTAATTAAATATATAATACACTATTTTCGCGTATGTGTCATAAAATTTTCTCTTGGTAAATACTTTATCATGAATGTCTCCACTCACCGTACTAAATTTTCAAGTTGTCATCGTCTGCACCCATTCAAACAAAAAGGGAAATATGCTCCTACAATCAAACACTGTCGAAGAAATAATTTAAACATGGAAAATTAGTATGCACCCCAAAAGAAAAAATATTTGTTGGCGCATACACATCAGCCTCAATAAATTTTAAGCAAATTATAATTAAAAATTTATTTTTTTATTCAGTTAGTATTTTTTGTATGTACACTGTATCAAATTCTCTATTTTAAAATTAAATTTGATAAAATATTCATTTTATATTGTTAAAAAGCAGCCAAAATGATATTGAAGAAGTTAATTTTTATTATATCTATATATATACAATTTCATACTAAAAAAATATATATATATATAAAAAAATAATGTGCCAGTAGCCGGTTGTTCGGTTGAACAACCGACCATAGTAGAAATAGATAGGTGTTGGGCCATTTTAATATCTTTATTTATTTATTTTTAATATGACCTCTTGTTTTATTCATGAATCTCATTTTGTTTGGTGAATTGAGATTTATTTGTTTTTAGTGACCTTTTGTTTTGTTTATGAATGAAGATTAATTGGAAGGTCATAGACTTGGTGGTGAGTAAATGGTCATTCTTTTTTTTTTTTTTTGTGTAATTTGTAAGGGCCTAGTGGCCTATAAATTGTTTCTCTCATTTACTCTTTTTAATACCAACTATTTTTCTATACTTGAGAGATTACTAGCCAAAGAAAGGTGTTTTTTCTCGGTGGAGCTTTGAGTTCACCATCTTGTGCAGAGTTGGCCTGAACCATACGACAAGTGGTTGGGCTGTTGTATCTTGGAGGGGACAAGCCATAGTTCAGTGACTACTGCGTCAGTATTTGGGTTCTTCCTACCGTAGTAGGTTTGATCTCCTTAAAGAAAACGAGATATCTGTACCTCAGCCTGATCTATTTGTATCTTATTTTCTTTACATTATTTATCAATAAAATATAATTCTTCTGGTATTTTCACCAACAATTTTAAGGAGATCAAAATGGAACAAGTACAAAAAAATAATCAATGACAGAATTTGATATCTCAACAAGCCTTTCAAGTTTAAAAGAGTTCATTTTAAGAGCTAGAAAGGAAAAGTTCTTTTTTACCTTAGCCTTTTGAAAGTTGCATATGTTCTTACCGAGAAGAACCCAAACAAAATCCCAACCGAGGAGATGAATGATGAAGACTACGAGACACATGAAGCAAAAGTGGCTTCATACAATACAGATGAGTATAAATGTCGTTTTTATCTCTTAAATTGCCTTGCTGATCAATTTTATGATCACTATAACACCACTTATACTTCCGCAAAGAAAATTTGGAAAGCTTTACACTAAGGCCAAGTTTGGCATCCTCCAAAAAATCCAAAAAGTCAAAAAGTCACTATCCTATTTAAGTCACATCATCTTATTTAAGTCACATCACCTCTCTAACACATCACTTCAAACCCAACCAAAATCCAACCCATATTTCATAAAAAGTCAAAAAGTGCACTTATTTAGTCTTCCCAAACTTGGCCTAAGTATGATATTGAAGAGGCAAGAGCAAAAAAGTATACAGCTAGCCGATTTTTTCGCTTCCAAATGGAGAATGGAAAATCTATTGTGGAGCAAGCATAAGATTTCCAAATGGTAGTTGCAAAAATAAGATATGAAAGTATTAAGATTGGTGACAACTTGATAGTTACAGGACTTGTTAACAAGGAACCGCCATTTTGGAGAGAATTCCAAAAGAGCGTGCGCCACAAACAAAAGGAGACTTCCTTAGAGGCGTTGATCACTCGCATTCGAGTCAAAGAGGAGGCTAGAGGCCAAGATGTATTAATAACACAAGAGGGTAATGACAATTCTACTACAAAGGTAAACTTTGTTTTAGCAAATAATAACTTACCCAAAGGTCACAATTCCAAGAATGCTTATTTGAAGCTTTATAAAAAGAATATGAAGAGTTATGGTAAACCTCACAATAAATGGATTAATCCAAATAAGAACCAAGGTCCACTACCTCCACAAAATTTTACATGCTTTGTTTGTGGCAAAAGTGGGTGTATTGCTCAAAATTGTAAATTTCGAAAACGTGCACCTGCCCCAAAGGCTAACGTTGTCGAGGAGCCATTTGTAGCGATGATTACAGACATTTGCATGGTTAATTATGTGGATGGTTGGTGGGCAGATTTTGGTGCTAATAGACATGTTTGTTATGATAAAGTTTGGTTCAAGGTGTATACTCCTTTTGACGATGAGAAAACAATTATGCTTGGTGACTCTAGTCAAACTAAGATACTTGGGAGTGGTGAGGTTGACCTTAAGTTCACCTCTAGACGTGTGCTTACTTTAAAAGATGTGCTTTATACACCGTCCATGAGGAAGAATTTGATGTCAAGTTATTTGTTGAATAAGGTTGGCTTTAAGCAAACTATGGAATCTGATTAATATGTGATTATCAAGAAGGGTATTTCTGTGGGTAAGGGTTATGCTTCTGATGGGATGTTCAAACTGAATGTTGAGATTAATAAACCATCTACCAATTCGGTTTATATGTTGTCTTCTATTAATTTTTGGCATACTCGCTTGTGTTATATTAACAGTAAATATATGGGAATTATGAGTAGTTTAGGATTAATTCCTAAAGTGACAAAAAAATTTGAGGAATATGAAGTTTGTAGTAAAGAAAAAATTACCAAAAGGCCTCATAAAAGTGTTGAAAAAAAACTTAAACCGGATGGAACTATAGATAAATATAAAACGAGGCTTGTGCTAAAGGTTTTAAGCAACAAGTTGATCTTGATTTCTTTGATATTTTTTCTCCGGTTACTAGAGTTACATCCATTAGACTGTGGATAGAAGTAGCTGCAATTCATGATTTAAAAATTCATCAAATTGATGTGAAAACAACATTTTTAAATGGAGATCTAGATAAGGAGATTTACATGGACCAACCCGAGGGCTTTGTGGAGCCTAGCCAAGAAAGCGAGGTGTGTAAGTTAACTAAATCTCTTTATGGTTTAAAACAAACTCTTAAACAGTGGCATGAGAAATTTGATTCCTGCATGCTTGAGAATGGCTATAAGACTAATGAATGTGATAAGTGCATATATTATAAAACTTATGAGAATGCACATGTGATTATTAGCCTATATGTGGATGATCTACTTATCTTTGGCTCTAATTTGCATATTATAAATGAGACTAAAAATATACTTAATAGCCACTTTGATGTGAAAGATCTTGGTGAAGCTAATTTTATTTTGGGAATTAAAATTATCAAGACTAATGATGACATTTTTCTTGATTAATCGCATTGTGTTGAGAAAATTTTAAAGAAATATAACTTTCTAGACTGTAAACATGTTGCTACTCCTTTTGATGCAAGCATACATTTATCTGTTATAATAAATGAAAAAGAAGTGATTAATCAAAATGAATATGCTAACATGATTAGTAGTTTGAGATATGCTATTGATTGTACTAGACCTGACATTGCATATGTTGTTAGAGTACTTAGCATATTTGCTAGCAAACCAAATCGAGATCATTGGCTAGCCATGGAAAGAATTATGAGATATTTATCTGGTACCAAAAATTATGGTTTGTTTTATAATAAGTACCCTAAGGTACTTGAAGGATATAGTGATGTCGATTGGAACACTTTGTCAGGTGATTCTCTCTCTACCTCGGGTTTTATTTTTACCTTGGGTAGTGGTGCTATATGTTGGAAGTCTAAAAAACAGACTATAAGTGCTATTTCTACAATGGAAGCTGAGCTTATAGTGTTAGCTTCAGCATGTGAGGAAGCGAATTGGTTGAGAGATTTGTTATATGAAATTCCTTTTTGGGAAAAAACCAATTCTTTCTGTGTTAATTCATTGTGATAACGATGTTGCTATTGGTAGAGTGAACAACCATTTTTATAATGGTAAATCTAGACATATTCGAAGGAAATATAATAATGTAAGATCCTATTTGAGTAATGGCATCATAATTGTGAATTATGTTAAATCTTGTAATAATCTTGTGGATCCGTTAACCAAGGCCTTGGCGAGAGATAGGGTTTGGAATACATTGAGGGGGATGGGTTTGAAACCTATAAAATCATAAACCATGTATGAGGATACCCAACTTGGGGACTAAAGATCCTATAACTAGGTTCAATGGGAAGAACGAATCATATGGTGGTTGGAAAAAAATGTACTCCTTAATATTTTGTAATCCATTCCTATGAAGTAAGTGTATTTGTCTTGTAATGTTGGAGGGTTAAGTTTTTATACTCTTAATGAAATTATGTAGTTCTTGTTGAGTGGGGTGTGTAAATTACAAGAACATCCTTGACAAATTTTACCTCTGTGAGGATGAAAATAGGGCTGCTTTCTATGAGAATAAGGCTTATTCTCAAATATGCTCATGAAAACTAGGATATGCACAAGGCCATAAAGTATTGGCTATTAAAAGCTCATGTCAACACCTTTATTATTATGTGTGAACAGTAATACTTTATTTCCCCTAAGTAGTCATAGTTCAAGTCTGAGACCACTACTGACTCTGGAGTAGAGGTTGCTGTTTTACTAATGAAGGTTCAATGCATAGCACACTTTCATGATGCATACTAGCCTATCTTTGTTTGGTAATCTCTCTTTTCCTTGTTGATATTAAAATGAATGGGGAATTGTTGGGCTATTTTAATATCTTTGAGGAGATCAAGTCTACTGCGATAGGAAGAACCCAAATACTGTTGTAACAATCACTAAATTATGACTTGTCCCCTTCAAGATACAACACCCCGGCCACTTGTCATATGGTTTAGGCCAATTCTGTACAAGATGGTGAACCCAAAGCTCACCAAGAAAAAACACCCTTCTTTGGCTAGTAATCTCTCGAGTATAGAAAAACAGTTGGTGTAGAAAAGAATAGATAAGAGGAACAATTTATAGGCCACTAGGACCTTACAAATTACACCAAAAAATTCATCAATAAAATATAATTCTTCTGGTATTTTTACCAACAATAGGCACAGTTTCACATTCCTCAAATATATATATATACATGTGTGTGTGTGTGTGTGTGTGAAGCAGTCAGTCGTCTAGTAGGATATTCGGTCACTCTTATATAAAATGTGAACAGTATATCACTACATGTACTGTAACAAAGTTTTTCTTCATTAAAAGACAAAATTTAAAATATATAAAAATATATCTATGATAAAAATAATCTCAATTAAAATTTCACTAGCCTTCTCTCCCGTCACTTCACACTATTCTTGTAAATGGAAATAGTTAGAACAGTGAACCAAATCATACCCAAACTGAACCTTTTTTTTTTTTAAGTTTTGGCTTTTGTCCAATTCTATAGGTGTCAATAGTTTAGTCTAGTTCTCAAATTTTCAAAATCATTAGGACAATTTGAATATATTTTAGAATTCATTAAAATTTTAAATCAAATTTGAACAACTCCTGCTTAACTTGGATCGATTATATGTACAATAAAAAATCAAATCACATTGAAATAAACCTAGTATAAACACATTTTAAAATTCGTTAAATTTTCAAATCAAGTTTAAATATGGAAGACTTACGTATAACTCCTAATAGGTAGACCTATTATCCAATAAAACTTATGATAATTAATGATATTTTTCATCAAATACTATTAAAAACCGTCACTAATTATTAATTTTTAACACCGTATAACTAACCCCAACAATGCAAAAGAAGTCATTTCTACAAGAAAAATGCCATATTGACCAATTACATTTACCATTTAACACATAACACTCCACAATGCGTGTGCAACTAGGAAAAAAAAAATGCACATACAAAACGTGTGCAACTTAAAAAAAAAAAAATTGCTCATATAATGTTTTGCTCAAGTGACGAGTTTCATTATTAAGCACAAGGCTATGGGTTCGAAACCGGTCATGCTCTTTGCATACCTTCTACAAAAACTCTAAATAAAGGGGTATTTTGGAAAAGAAAATTGTGAGACAAAAAATGTCAACACCACCAACAACCTTCACTTTATATATTATGATATTAGAATAGATATATGTAAGACCTGTTGTATCAATGCTAGTGAAATTGTATCAAGGACGGTAAAATGTGCCACATCACATATGATAAATGCACATAGTCAAACCAAATGTAAGTATAGCATTGTCGATACATCCAATCAATCAAAAGAACAACATGCCTAGTTGTTTGTAACGAAATGCAGAGCCAAAGATGATAACAGACTCCCAACTTGGCCAACTCCCAGCAACTTCACTGGACTCCTGTTAATCATCATTGCCTTCAAACAGTAGACCAGAAGAATTACAGAGAATTCTTGATCCACTTTCAAACCCAAGCCCCTAAATCACAAGTCAGGAAAGAACAATTCCAAATATCATAGCCCCATTAGTTGTTCAATACTGAGGTAATAGTCCATCCGTCGAACAAAATGAATGCCACAAAGAATCACACTAGCACCGGATATGCAGAAACAGCCTAGTGGACTGAGATGTCAACAACATAATGGTGTCTACAATCTGGTCATTTACAAAGAAGAAGAAGAAGAACTGAGTATTAAGGGGTGAAGATTCTTTAGAAAGAAACCTCACTGAGAATGGGGAAGATGACTAAAACAATATTAGTCTTAAATATGCTGGACAACCTAGTTGAAGGGGCAACAGGTTGCCCTCATAAAATCAACTTCCTAACACTTTGCATTACACTGTTGAAGTGCTCTTTCACCATGGGACAAAAGAAAAAGGGAAGACAGATATTAAACTAGCTTCAGCCAACACATGCATCCCCGTGCACACACACATAAACCCAAGCATGTGAGACTGAGGTAAACTCACACACAATTATATGGCCTGACCTACCATCAATTACCTTATAAAACGAAATTGTATGTGCGCACACGATAACCTTATGTATGACGGTTCAAACGCATAGAAGCTACATCTTATCATAAAGAAAATTATATAAAATAAAACATGACAGTAACATTACATATAACTACGTATAAGAATTAGGTTTTCCTGGGAGGGTCCGTGTGATGCAAATTGCTGCAGCAATTTCATATATATGCCGCCAGAAGTTTGAAACATCATACAGGCTAACTCATGCTCGATCAAGATGATATCTGCATTCAATGAAAATACTTCCAAAATCACAACTCTATGTATCCTTTATGTCCTCGGATCAAATTCTTAATAGCCCTGAAATTCTTCAATATGGGACCGATGAACTGCCCAACAATCTGCACCAGATGAAAAATTAACTCCAAACAAATGCCTCATAATTTGCTCATCTACAAATAAATATTATACAAAAGGAAATACACCTCTACTTGAAAAACCAACTTCATAAACAGATTTCCTCCACTGGTATCAAGGATTGGAACAGGCTTCCATATGCAACAACATATAATAAGTTACAATGAGCACATATGGTTCTGAAGTAGCTAACTATAGATTCAAGTACTTAACGCTATAGTCATTAACAAAGAATTACGTAATATGCAGCAACTTGACTTAGACATGCCCTTCATTGCAATTTAAATCATGAAAGCTCAGCCTGAAAACAACTGAATGCATCAGAGTCGGCCCTCCCTTTAGGCCATTTAGGTGTTTGCCTAAGACCTCCAACTTTCCTATGGCCCCAAAATTTTACCTCTTCGGTCTTTGTCCAAAGGCATGCTTAAAGCCTGTTTGGCAAAACTTATTTACTGCTCAAAAAGAAGCTAGCTTAGAAATAGCATCTCAAAACAACAGATTGAGCAAAATAATAATAATAATAATAATAATAATAATAATAATAATAAGTGTGTTTGGTTTTAGTTTTCTGGAAATTCCAATTTTTGTTTTTCGTGTTTTTTTATTTTTAGTGAATATTTTAAAAATTTTAAACAATTTTTTTTTACTTTTTAAATGTACCTTACTTAGATGTTTCTAAATAGTAAAATATTTGTGAAAAAATATTTTAAAAAATTAACAAAATACACAAAAATACGAAAAATGTACTGAATTTTCGTATTTTTTTAAATATATTTTTGGTATTTAGTGAATTTATTATACTTTTTAAGTATATTTATGTTATGTGTGTCTAAAAATTTTTAAAAAAATGCTTAAAATATTTTAAAAAATCAATGAAAATAAAAAAAAATACAGAAATGAAAAAATAGAATTTTCTGAAAAGTAAATTCTAAAAACTGAAATCAAACAGAGTGAATAAAACTCAAAATAAGCTCAAAGAGCTAACATTTTCAAGTATATTATTAATAAATGGAATTTTAAATTTTAAGCTAAATAAATTGCAAATAAGTTTTGCCAAACGGGACCTTAGTATAGTCTGGGACATGTTATCAAGCTCCAAAGCCAAAACAGAAGTTAGATTTTAGACAGAACTCACTCTGGAGTCAGAATATAACAAGGCCAGCACAACAAAGCACAAGTAAATACATTTTTGTTTTATTTTCCTACTTTTCAACTAGTGCTGTATATAATTATTTTCTACATTAATCTTTTAGTTTGTATTAACTACTTGGATGAGATTATAACTTGTAACCTAAGTTGTTGTTATTTGTTGCGAGATTGAAACCAGAGATGCCGCTGTCGCTCAATACCTCCAGGACAACATCATCTCCGGAAAGGCCAAGTTCGATAACGTCAATTCCCGCTTTTCAGACAGCAGCTCTGCCAAGTGTGTCGGCGATTATGTAGTTGATGATTGACCCGTTAGTATTGATTTGGGTAAAGAGACATGGATTCCTCATTGCTAGGGTTTGAGATTGCTTTGTATTCGGGACTTCATTTGTATGGTTTGCTTGCTGAACAGAGGATGCTCGGCATCTTAAAATCCTAGAAAATGCTTAAGGAGAGAGAGATACTGTTGATGATTGACTCGGTAGTATTAATTTGGGTAAAGAGAAATGGATTCCTCATTGCTAGGGTTTGAGATTGCTTTGTATTCAGGACTTCATTTGTGTGGTTTGCTTGCTGAACAGAGGATGCTCAGCATCTTAAAATCCTAGAAAATGCTTAAGGGGGGAGAGAGAGAGAGAGCAAATCAGCGAAGGTGTTCTTGAATGAATTTCATGACCAATTGGCCATTACGGATGCTCAACTGTCTACCAACAAGAGGCCGAATGTGCTTCCCTGCCAGTCTACATGTCTTTGGGGACACCCAAAGGGGATAAACGGATTTAGAGTCAGATGCTAGCACAACAAATCTGAGTGCCTTTGTATGGGAATCCTGGAACTTCACATTTGGGAGTGACCAGGGGGAGTAACGATATGGAGATCTCAACTGAGCAATTGTCAAAGAAGTAGGACATTGGAGCTACTCAGATATCTAATGTCTAGAACACACCAAATAGGGTGCTAATTGACTTTGAGCGGTGGACAAATTTGGCCATTGTGTGTGTCTAATGAAATGGTGAAGTCAAGAAGTAAATCTAGCTAAGTGCTGATAATCTAAGGGAAGATGTAATGGGCACCGGGCAACAGAAAGATGATGAAAATGTGGGTGCTTGTAGACATGGAGCTTCAGTTAAATTAGATATGACAAGCACCCAATCTGGCAGAGGGCATTGTATTGATAGTGATACACTAGCTATGTCGGTTAAGTCTCCACAATCTTGGAGTTCTTTAGTTAAAGATGAGATTAACAAGGTATCAAAAGCCAAGTACACAATTGACACTTATAAGATTGAGAACCTAGTAGATGGCATGTATAGTGTGCCTATAGAGCTCTTAAAAAGGCTTTTCCCACCGGGAAAATGCCTTAGTTGGAGATTTTATAGCTCGTGATTAAACCGGACCAACCCATCACATCCTATCTCCAAACTAAAGGAAAAACATTTTGACATGGTGAAAACTTCTAAAATCTAGTGACACATATAGAGCTTGTTAGGTAAAATATATTTGCAGTTTTAAAAAACAAACTTAAGAAAAAGAATTCGATTGTAGTTTCAAAATAGTTAATTTTTTGAGTTTATTTTGAGTTTTTAAGTTGAAATAACAAATAAGTTAAAAACTTTTTAAAGTATTATCTACTTAAAAAATTATTATAAATTGCATTGATCTCTCTTTCTTTTAGTAAGACATTCTCTAACTAGGGAGTTAAGTTTTTCTTAACAAGCAAACTTTAGTAATCTACTTCAATAGCCTCAAGACTATGTTTCTCTTTCAGCCATTCTCAAAGCTCAAGCTTAGAGCATCTCCAATAGTGTTAGAATTATTGGAGACATTCAACCTAAAATTAATTGGTATCAGGAAAAAGACTCTTTAAGATTAGATTAGCCAAGTCATGGGTAAAATCACCTTTGGCCATCACCTCTTGTGATAGCCAACCAACTCTACAATGAAAATTTACAATCCACTCATTGTAAAGAGCACTCTGGAAAATTGTAAGAACAATGCATTAGCCCCCATAAAATGTCACGCACACAAGCTCTTGGTAAGGAGTTCCCCGCAAGTGCACAACGGTTAATTCAAAGGTTTTCCCCCAAGGAATTGTTAGCAACAAAGAGGTTTTGATCCTAAACTTTGGAGGGAGCACGCCCCCGAGACCCAAGGCCTTGCTACTAGTGCCAATCAAAAAAAAAAAAAAAGTATCTAATAGCCTTCTAGGTGCAAAATGAATAGTAGCATTTGGGGATGCAAGAATTGCTCCAGCAAGATTACTTTCGTTATTGGTAAATTGCATTTGTTCTTTCTTTGAATTAGTCTCGAAAATAGAAAGATTTCCTTACAACTAGAGCTAAGCCCTCTGTAAAGCACTGCCCTTGCCACGATTCTCTTATCTGGAATCGACCTCTTTTTCACATGTCTGCTCTTTGTTGTCTTTTTTGGTGAATCGCTTTCATTGCATCTTTCAATATCTCCCCTGCCATCCTAGAATCTCTCTGAAATGGTCTATTGGGGGTTAATTCTAGTGAATATGAATCATCGGGAGAATCTGCATCTCCTATTTCTTCCCCACTCTCTTGCCGTTAGCTAGGTTTTAGTGTTTTCAAATATTCTGAGTCTAATGTTAAGGGCCTTGGTTCAAAAACATCATCCACAACTACATTTGTAGTTTTTTTTATGTACCCCAGCCACCGCTCAAGGGTACCTCTGCTTCCCAACTTAGCAAAATGGAGTAAATTCAGTTGAGGACCCGGGAGCAAATTCAGTTGCTTGTTTAATTAATGCCTTCCTTCAGGGAATTTGTACTTGTTTTTATCATTGGTATCGGCTTACAAAATTTCCTTCAAAATGTACCTTTCTTTCCTTGTCTATCATTGTACCTATGTGCCTATCCCTTGATTCTAGATATGCGATGTCCATCCATCTAGTCCTTGTTTACCATTGCTTTATACCATTATTAGTTTTTGTCCTTTAGTATGATCTCCTTGCATGCCTTGTACAGTCATGTGTTCACCTTCACAGTCAACAACATTGGCTATTGGTCATCCATCCAATTTTATGCAAATCTATCCAATTTGAAAGTGGATAGATATATCCAACCTAGTAGATGGCATGTATAATGTATCTATTGAGATATCTCAAAAAGGCTTTTCCCACTGGAAAAATTACTTTGTTGGATACGTCATTGATAAAAGATTCTCATTCCATTATGTAAGACTTGGGCAAAGAAGCTTTGAGAAAATTCTCTTGAGGATGTTGCCTCCATTGATAATGGTTTCTTCATTTTAAAAATAAAAAGTCAAGAGGCTATGGACAAAATTTTGGGAGATGATCCCTATTACAATGGTGCTACATTGATTGTTGTTAAAAAATGGCAATATGTGGTGAAGTTGTACAATGTTCCTTTGGAGCTTTAGACTGAAAATGCCTTGGGTTCCATTGCAACCATCATTTGAACGTCTCTCTATTTGGATAACTCGGCTTTCAACAAAAGCATGACTTACTTTTGTGAGAGTATTTATTTTGGAGTGCCATAAAATATAGGAATTCCCAAGTCTTTCAAAACAAATCTAGGTTATTGTGATCCGTATGAGATTAGAGTTGAGGCTCCATAGAAACCTCTCAAGTGTGATGTTTGTAAGGCATTTGGTCATACCACTAATTTGTGCCCTCATAAACCAAAGACATTGAATCCTCCCTCTTACAAACAAGAGTGGAGAGTCAAAAAGACTAAAACATAAAATCCAACAAAGTAGGAAATGGTGAAGAAGAAAAAGGGAAAAGATCATGTGCAAGTTTCAGTAATAGAGATAACGACGAGAGATGGACAAGGTGCTCTGCCCCTTCTATATTCAATGTCTTTGAAATCCTCAAATCTTGTGGAATGGTTAATCAAGTTCTAATCAAGAGTTGCCATGCCAAATGAATGAATAAGTAAATGATAGAGGGAGCCTATCTCCAAGTGAAATGGTTGAGAAGGTTGTTACCGCCAATAATGGGGAGGCTACTAAGGAGGAAGATAGAAAAAAAAAAACTCAAAAGAGAAACTTCAT
Organism: Camellia granthamiana; assembly: GCA_036172215.1. NCBI lineage: Eukaryota > Viridiplantae > Streptophyta > Magnoliopsida > Ericales > Theaceae > Camellia > Camellia granthamiana. The sequence continues at coordinate 94,075,898 of CM069916.1, read as the reverse complement.
AACCTGAGAAGTGCTAGAGATGAAGTTTGAATCCTTCTTTTATAACCTAGGCTCTAGAGTTGTGAGAGATGTTTTTATTTCCTCTCTAGGCTAGGTTTTTGTGTCCCTTGGTAGTAGTAGTTGGTCCTTTGACTGTGCTTTTGCTCCCTTTGGGATGTGTGCTGAGCTTCATTGTATATTTTTATTTTTTTGGTTACAAAATACTTACCAAAAAAAAACCTACTAGGATGATTTTTGTTTGTCAATGGAGAGCTCCTACATTTCCCTATATGAAAATTACAAAGAAAGAAAAAAGCGGGCTTTATATATATCACAAAAAGACAAAAGAAAACAAGCAGGCTATACTTCCAAAGCATTTGATGGACCAAGCACAAGGAATAGCTGGTCACAAAGTCTAGTCAATATTGATAGCCCCCCACCACCAAAAAATAAAAAAATAAAAACCCACTCAAGAACACATGCACTGATGTGTGTAAACCTATGAAGTATAGGTACTTTGAAAATGTTGCCATACTCGTACCGGATACTTATCGGGTACTGGTACTTGCACCAATAGGGTTGCATGTGTACCCGGTACTCGAAATACATACCAGGTATTTTTTATACATTCTTTGACAGTTGGATACTCCATGGGTACTTCATGGGTACAAGATTGGTACATCGAGAGTGCACCATGTTATGGGACATTAGTGGAGATGTGTTTAATTTATTAGAGAGTTCTGATTTACTTGAAATTGCAAATTCTTTATTTGATGTGTCAAAGATAAAAGATGTATTATTTAATGAAGAAGTTGATGAAAGTGAAAACTGAACTTTCAAGTTTTCAAATTTCACTTTGCTTGCTTTTGGAATGAAACTTTATTTTATAATTTCTCCTATTTAGTGGCATTAAAATAACTTATAGACTTTGCTTTGGTATTGATATTGTTAAACTATGATTTCTTTTTTGAATTTGTAATTTCTCTTTTTAGTTTTGCTATTGAACTTTCATTTGTAGATTGAATCTCAAACTATAAATTACAAAAAATAAAAAAATAAAAAATTATTGGCGTACCCTAACCGTAGCCGTATCTTTTTTTTTAATTTTATTTTAGGTTTTGCCATATCGGCGTACCCATATAGTACCCATACCAATATCCGTACCCGCACCTGTGCTTCATAGGTGTACACTATTGCATATCAAAATCATTAAGCACCATTACATTCTTCAGAAACTTATTAAACATAAACTAGAAAGTCTATCATAAATTTCAAACACAATTCATTTCTACAAGATACTTACAGTTTCTCCTTTCCGAGTAATAATCATTCTTGTAATTGTGCTAAACAAAAGTTATTTGGTAATACAGTTCCCAGGCTACAGCAGAGTAAGTGCTTGAGTGATTAAATGTGATGTTTTTGGAGCATTGCTTTAAATGATTGAAATAATACACACACATGCAGAGTTCAGACAAATATAACATTTAACAACTGTAATAAGATCAACAATTTGATTAAGCACTTCATACCACATGCATACACAGCTGCAGCCAGTGGAAATTGATATTGGTATGACACTTTTATTGTTTCATTTATTTATTGATTACTAGCATCATCATACATAAATCAAAAACTAATGCAGAATTATTCTCAAACAAAATCTATAAGCTCTCTGCAAGATTCAAGTTTATCCAAGAAACACTTATCAATCTATGTAACTAAATCATCAAATAATCCAGAGTATACATAAAATGCCTGACTTGAAACTGTCAAGAAAACATATAAAAGTATGAAAGGAAACATATGTGGACCTTGGATCAAGTCATCAGGTCACCATCTCAAACTGTTTCAATGAGTCACAATGTGGTGTTTCTCGTTCCAAGCCCCATTGGAATCGCCGTAGCTCAAGCTGACAATTGTGTGCAAGAACCGAAACATAATCTTTCTCCACCCGTCCTTCAAACCTCGCGCGTTCAGGGCTATTAGGAGGGTAATCCTGCTCAAACCTTGTTGACTTCACATAAAAATTAACACCCTTTTGCGTAGAAAACCGATGTTCATAAGGATACGATCGGTAAAGTGCATATATGGGATCAGATGATGGCATAAAGTTGAAGAGCAGAATCAAAAGCACAGGCACTAACTGAATTAAAGTCCTAACCCATCCAGAAGACCCATTGTTGCCCATTCTCACACCCATCCCTGGACCAAAGCTAAAGGTACCGAATTGCGCAGACGTAGCAGGATGCATTCCGCCAAAGAAATTCCTAAATATCTCCTCAGCATCAATGTCAGCTTCATATAACCCATTAAACCCTTGTCCCGGACGCCTCGGGGCTCGTCTTTCGTACACCGGTTCATCTGACCCAACAAGATCATACTTTTTCCTACTCTCCTTATCACTCAAACACTGAAACGCCTTCGAAACAGACTTGAAGGCTTCCTCGGCACCCGGAGCAGTGTTCTTATCGGGATGAACCTTCAATGAAAGTTTTCGATAGGCCTTGCGAACATCATCAACAGTGCAACCCTTCGCTAGCCCCAATATCTCATAGTAATCCTTTTTACTCTTAATCTCTCTCACAATCGAGATCTGTTCCTCAGTATAGGCTACCGAGGTAGTCGAAGCCGATGGTGAAGACCCAGGTGCCGAAACCCTACGCCGAGCAATGGAATTGGTGTTTTCCGATACTTTTGATGAAGCTGATGATGATTGGTTGGTGGGTCCATCGCCAGAGGGATCCTGAAGCTTGGAGAGGAGAACATCGACGGAGAGAGACGGATCGAGACGACGAGCTTTGGCGATGAATTTGGAGGCACGGGTTCGATCACCGGCTTCGATAGCATCGCGGCCGATCTTCAAGCATTTTAATGCATCGTCTTTGTTTCCTTCCATCTCAAAACAAACCCAAAAACTGAACTTGAAAAACTGACAATATCTATGTGTGAGTGTGTGTGTATAAAATGATGGATTGGGGAGGGAATTGATGGGTTTGTGAATTGGGAAATTGAAAGTTAGGATGGAATGGGATTGGAAATCAGAGTTTTGGGTGGGTTGAAATCTAATTAGGGTTTGGGAGGGTGGGATTGGATTGGAATTGGGTGGAAGGTAAGGTTGATTCTTGAGAGAATCCCTCCCAGAAGAAGAGCCAATAGAAGAGAGGGCTCCAGACTGGTGGTGGCGTGAGAATTGTCGCAGGAAAAGTCCTCTCTCTCTCTATGGTTTTTGTTTTTTTAATTTGGAAGGATTATAAGTAAATCATTAGATAAAAATAAAAATAATTATATAATATAAAAAAAATTTAAAAAAAAGTTATGATTTATTTGAGATTAAAAATTTCAATATAATTTTTTGCAGAAAAAAAAACTTACCTTGGGAGTTGAGTTCGAGAGCAGCGAGTGGGAGGGTTACGACTTAAAACCACTAAGAGAGAAGGTGGGAGAGGGAGAGAAAGAGGGAGAGAGCTAGAAATCAAGTGAGAGAGAAAGGGAGAGGCAAAAATCAAGGACTGGACAACAACGTCGGGAGCGAGTGAAGAGGGAGGGTAGGAAAAAAGAGCAGAGAGGGAGAGAGATAAAGAGGGAATGTGGAGGAGATGTGTACCAGAGATGGAGAGAGAGAAAAAGAAGAAATGAAGAGGAGACGTAGGTAGGTGGGAGAGGGAGAGAGCACAGAGTGTTTGGGCGCGAATCAAAGCATCATCTGAACCTTTGATGTTTATCAGAATTGATCTGAGCCTTTGCAACCAAATGTATCTCTAATACATTTTATATATTTTAAAAACCATTCTGTTTTATTATATAGATTGAAAATTTCAATATAATTTTTTTTTTTTGAATTGAGAAATATTTTAATACACGCCTTTAAAATGGTGCGTATTATGTGTATCTTATAACTAAAAAAAAAAATGATATGATTTTAATTTTTTGAGTCATACTAAGAACAATAAAAAAAATATCATAACTAAATATAAAATGAGATATAATTAAAAAAAAACTCATGAATCATAACTAAAATAATATCATAATTAAATAAGAAAATTGGTCATAAATAAAGAACAAAATGACATAACTAATACACCCTTTTTAAGGATTTGGGGATCCTGCTGTGCTCCCTTGTGGAGTGTTGTCCTGAGTCTCTTTCGATAATTTGAACCATTTATATTGTAGGGTTCATCAAGTAGATCATCCATGTAAAAAATCAAATTGATTGGATATCTACAACCCTATAACCAAAATACATTTGTTTTTATAAAAATTAACAATTAACATAACTTTCATAAATTTTTAAAAACAATTAAGACATAGTCATGGGATTACGAATATCCGATTAACTTGATTTTTTACATGAATAATATTCTTGACGAACCCTACAATAGAAAGGGTTCAAATTATCGGAAAAACATTCGAGATAAACTCCCACAAAGGGGCACAACAGGTTGCTATGCCTTGAAGGGACAACAGCACCCCCAAGTCCCCTTTTTAAAGGGGTGTATATTAGAATTTTCCTTTTGGAATTTTATATCACTTAAAATACACATCATCCTATAATTGATCTACACTCTAATTTAATTAAATTAAGGCTATGTTTGGAATGGCTTACTTTGACTATTTTAGCCACAAAAAGATAAAATAGGCTAAAAAGTTAATAAGATAAAATGTCATATTCAAATCATAATCATTTCATTTTTTTCTCTCACAAAAGTTAAAAAAGTTAAAAAGCCCATCCCGAATGAGGCTTTTTAGTTTCAGGCTAAAATAGCTAAAAAACTAAAAAGTCAAAAAGTCAACCCATATCTCAAACGAAGACTAAGGCCAAGTTTGGCAAGTTGAAAAAAAGTCAAAAAGTTAAAAAGTTATCACTATTCACCAAAAGTCAAAAATTACGGCTGCACAACTCCCAATCCTAATTTTTCCCTACACACTAATTTATACAATTTTTTAATACACATTTTTCCATAAAAAGTCAAAAAATTAAGCCAAACAACCATATTTTTTTTCTCAACTTTTTAGTCCAAAAAGTCAAAAAATGCACTTATTTAGAACATTCCAAACAACCCCTAAATCAATTTTTAAAATTTTCTTAATTGATGTCAATAATATATATAGCTATAGAATGATGTTAATTTAATTCCATACTAGGGTCTCGTTTGTGAATATACTATTTTAATAACTTTTTGACTTTTTCTGAAAAGATGTGCTGAAAAGTAGAGAGTGATGTGACAACTTACGGTGACTTTTTGATTTTTTTAACTAAAATTAAAAGTTGCCAAACAAAAAGTATCAATAATTATGGAATGATATTTACTTTAATCAAAAGATTTTCATAATATAATTCCATGATATAATAATATAGATACAAATTTCATAATATCTATACTATTATATAAACAAAAACATTATGACCTCTTTAAAGTTAGAAATGCTAATCTATTTTTCTCATATTTTGTAAATTGTATAACACTCAAAATACAAGTCCATTTTTAATTGGTCCAAAATCTAATTTACATAAATTATATTAATAGTATCAATAGTTATACACTACTAGAAAAAGGGGCATTGGACACAGAACATTTTGTGACGGTATAAAAATCATCGCAAAAAGCAAGCTTTTGCGACGACAATTAATGATGTTGAGGAAAAAAAAAAAATTTGCGATGTAAAAACTAAGCCCGTGGCAAAAAGTAAGATTATATGCGATGGTATGTTAAACATTACAAAAATTTTATGGCCTTAATTTTTTTTTTTTTTTGTGACGCTCTTTTGACAGTCCGTCGCAAAAGTTTTATTTTTTGCTCATTCATTTGCGACGGGCCTTAATATCGTCGCAAATGGTAATTCCTAAATTCGCGTCCACCTCTCCCACTCTCCCTATTTCCCGCTTTTCCCTAACTCTCTGTATTCTCTTAGGGGGAAAAAAAAAAAACCTTCAATATTCTACCCTAATCTCACTGCTTTTTCTTTCTCTCTCTCTCACCCATTCGTCACTCTGTCTCTCTCTTATAGTGGCAACAGCATCTTAGGCAGCGTCCAAGTAACCCTCTTCTCCTCATCTCTTCTTTTCTTTCTTCTCGCTCACACAGACCCTCATAATCTCTCTCTCGCTCTCGTGTTACCTCACACACTGTATGTAGCAGCAACGGCGACGATTTCCTCGTTGATTCTCCCTTCGGCATCCAGGAATAGCTTTCATCTGCTCTCCTTTGGTCTTCTATCGCCTGTCTTCTCCGTGCTTATCAGTTGATTGAAACTCTTTTTGATTAAGAATAAAATAGTTCATCACAAGAACAAAACCCTTTTCTTTTTCTTTGCCTTTTAACTCTCTTTGCTCCAAATAATATATATATATACTGGACACTCGACAATGGGGGCTTTGTGTTCTTTGAGAATAATAGTAGCCTTGTGAAGGAACTCTGCTTGCTTCTAGAGTAGGGTCTTTGCCCACAATTTTTGCATAGTTTTTGCTGTTTCCATGGCCTTGTTGACCTCTTCTTGTGTACAAGTTGAATGAAGGCCATAGCTAAGTAGATAAGTGAACAAACTTCAAAGCATTTAAATTTACTTGCCAAAATTTAAGGAAATTAGAGAAGAAAAAAAATTCATATAAAGGCCAAGTTCACGAGTTGCAAGAAAGCTTAAAAGAGTTTTGCAACTTAAAGAAACCACAAAACGAGTAGACAAAAGCCATTTTGCCAAGTGAACTCAGTACTCACCATTGGTTGTGTGTTTGCTGGCTGGTTGCTCCACTGTGTCATTGTCCTGTTTCACGACAGTAGCCATATGGCTAAGACCTTTTTGAAACTCATTCAGTATGTCGTACAAGGGCATTGTCTTTGAAACTCTAGTATAAGGTCCATCAACAAACATATTGGTTCTTAGATTGCATAACAAGCTTTAGTGGCTAGTTATCGGATAGAACACACAAAAGACGTAATAAAGCTTAACTAAATCAGTTATGGTGCCAAATTTCTAGTGTAGTTTTGTCTTCTCATCCCAAAAATTAAAACAGATACTCAAGGAAACAAAATCATAGAGCGAGAAAGAACACCTTTGTTTCTTGTAAGTAACAAAAAATATATATATATAAATCAGATATTTAAGAACCAACTCAACTGTCAAGATTGTTTAATGAGGGCTTCCTTTCAATTGGATTTATTTGTCTATATATGTTCTTTTTTGGACGATATGTCTTTTGGGTCCCTCTACTGTTATGCAGCAGACATTGTTTTTTTCTTCTATTCTTTGATTAAATGTTCCTTATCACTCTTTGATTCTAACTTTTGCCCTAGTATCACCTCCAAGTTATCAATTTGAAACTGGTAGCCTTTGCAAACAGATTGTTCTATATGAATATATTGATCAACGAAGGAATGAAATTTGTTGCTTTATTTTGCTACTATTATGAATTATCAATTTATTTTATTGATTTAACATTTGAATGAAAGGACTGATTTTGTTATGAGAATTGAAGTGTCAATGGTGGTGAGCTGTTATTCTGAAGTGACATCCATTCTTTTAGTGATTCCTATTAAAATATCCTTCTCATCAAACTTCTCTGAAATATAATTAATATGATCTCTATTTACATTCAGAATTTGAGAAATTCTTCCCAGTTTTATATTTACTGTATGTGGCCATTTTCATTATCTAAAAGGTTTCCAGGGGAAAAAATGGTAGTGTGACAAAACATCACTCTTAGAACCTTTTGGAGTAAAAAATGACTGTTGATAGTCTAATAATTGGTAGTGTGACAAACCATCCACTTTGGTTGATGGTGCTGGTTTGGTTTTGTAACTCTATACAACAGTCTAAGTAGAACCTTTAGAGTTTGTGTAGACACCCCATTTTGACCAGCTCTAAGACTTGGGCGCTTTTTTTTTATTGCCTGATGATGAAAATAAGAATATGTCATCTCACAAAATTCTCAATGAAAAGATAGAATGTAAACTTTAATCTCAATCTTACACTCGTTTTTGCCAAATTATTTTAAGATTCATTCTCCATTTTCTTTTACTTTTTTTTATGTCATATTATATTATATATATAGTGTGTTATATTATTATATATAATATTTTATTTATTTGGTGCCGTGGTTGCACCCACGTACCATACTTTTGTATATATATATTAAATATTAAATATTTTATATATTATTATATTATATAAAGTTACTATTCTTCCTTTGAAATTCCCCAACATTCCACCGTTTGCTTTTTTGTTTTATTTTGCTTTAGACCCGCTTTGATCAAATTATGTTACATATTTAGCCTGCTAAAATTTATTTTATCAGTCCATTTATTTTGTTATTTTATAATTTAAATGTTTTTGTGTGTTTTTACATTTTTTTTTTGGGTATTTGTACATATATTCATACTAATTATATATTTTATATATTATTATATTATAAAGTTACTATGCACCTTTTGAAAATTTTCTCTCCTCCACCGTTTAATGTTTTATTTGTTTGTGTGTTTTTGTTGCCTATAAAAGAGGTAAGTGGATGAAGAAAAGAGAAGGCCTTCTTTTTCAGGAGAGAATCAAAGAGAGAGAAAGAATTGGTGCAGGAGAATGATTGAGGGAAAGAATCAGAAAGAGAGGATTGAGAGAAAAAAAGAATCAGAGAGAAAAGAAAAGAAGGAAAATTAGTTTTTGAGAGACAGAGAAAGAAAAATATTTTCTTAGATATTTTATTTTTCTAAACCAAACTTTTATTTCTATCTCATCAATACACCATTCAAAAAACCAACTACTATAGCTGAAATTTCAAATTTTGGACTGAGAATTGAGAACACATTCCACAACCTTGAGGGTAATCAAAAGAAAGTTTGTGAATCAAAAAATTCATCATTTCCCCAAAAGGTGAATTTTCGCAAACTTTCATTTAATTAAAAAATGTGATATAACTTGTTTAAATACTGCATTTACTGCTTGTCATAACTGTTTTTCATCGCTTTAGTGGGAAGGCTGCACCACCCACATATTTGTTGTAAATTACTTTTTATATAATTTTTTTTTACCATTATAAAGGGAAGGCTACACCACCCACATATCTGTTGTAATTTACTATTTTTTTATATAACTGTTTTATTACTTTAACAGGAAGGCTGCACCACCCACATATCTGTTGTAATTTACTGTTGTATATAAACTGTTGTAATTTATTACTTTAAATAAAATGTTATAATTTATTACTTATAAAAATTGTTGTAATTTTATCGTTTTAAATGGTCGGTTGAATTACCTAATTTGGTAACGATGTGACCCCACCGGATGAATAGTGATTTGCGGTGAATAGGAACCTCCGATGGTGAATTCTAACTTCCGGAGGTGGATAGTAACCCCGACGATGAATAGTACCTTTGGCGATGAATAGTAACCGCAGACGAAAAATGTCCAATGAGATGAATAATGACCAAAGAGGGTGAATAGTAACTGCCACGGTGAATAGTACTTTCAGCCATGAATAGTGCCCCGCAAAATTGAGTTTTTTTGAGCAAAATAGAGCAATCTCCTTGCGTCGAGCAGAACAGTTTCTGGTGGTCTCCGAGGCATATGAAACTTTTGTTTTCTTTGTTTAGTTTGAGAGAGTTGTGAGGTTTTTATTTTGTTGTGATATTCCCTTCTCTCTCTCTCTTATTTGGTTTGTAATAATTTATTCAAAGTGTTGTAATAATTTCCCGCCTCGCTTCTTTCTATCTCGTTCTTTTACTTGCTTTCTTTATCTGTGAATATGAATCATATTTTGTCTTTCATTATATCCATGCTTCACATCCATGTTTCATGCATCTTGATTCGGTTAATTTTGCATTTGTGGATTTAATCAATTCTTATGTGATTATGTGCGCCACCTAATGTTCTTGAGATGATTCACATGTCACATCTTAGAAGCCGAAGCTTTAGTTGCATCTCATGTGTGAATTGCATTAGGACCTTATATATAAGATAATGCATGTTTTACTAACTTTGTTTTGTAGCTGTTCGCAGGACGTCGGTAAATATGTAAGTTTTTATGTTTTAGCATTCTGTTTGTGTGTGTTTTTCTTATTATGTTTAAGCATCCTACCATATGGCTGCTTGCTTACTTGATATAATTGTATGAATGCCAGTGGATGGAGGTTGTGTCGATTAATTTGGAATAATGTTGATTTTTCATGTTTGTAAACTCAATTTATTTGGATTGTACATTTTCAAAACTCTTTGAAAATACATGAAATCAAATTATTCCAAATATAAATGATATAGTCTATACTTGTATGCTTCACATAGTAATTTTTGAGATTTATTATCAAAATATGAACATATAAAGTAAATAAAATTCATATCATGGTTTAGTAAAGGGCGATCTTTTGATCGGGTGAACGGGGGTGCTCAATTAATGACCTTCCCCTCTCATACCTAAGGTTTCGAACCGAGACAACTTTGGTTATGACGAATAGTGGCCTTAGCACGAGTCATGGGTTTCCTAATTTTCCAAAATATTAGGTGGTGACTCTGAGATCTGATAACGCAATCCATTTATGGCAAAAGATTTTGCAATAAAATGGATTTTCTAAAAATTGTCAAAAATGGACTCTCATTTATGTTTCACATTGCACTCATGAGACTAGATCAAAGAGATCAAGAGTCTGAACTATTGAACGCGCACAGGTACCCCTCAGGCATGTTACAGTTTCTGTTGACTTTGCTGGGGATTTTATGAAACCTTGACTCGAACTCCATGATATGACTTTTATTTTCAATTATATATTCATTGCCTTGCATGCATTGGTGCACTTTAAGTCCCTGTGTTGCCCAGATACTAGTGGGAACACAGGCAAGATTTTTGTGACACTACACCTATCTTTACGATACTTTAAAGGCCTTGTGTTGTAACCTTTTGAGATCTGTCAAAAAGGTAGCTCTGTTATGTAACTCTGCTATCTAGCTTTGCTATCTAAGGTTCTCAGACTCCGAAGAGAGGCTATTTGACTCTTTTGATTTCCTGGGATCTTTATTGGTTATGACCCAAAGGACTCTTTGGTAGCGTCACCTTGACTTCAACCCCTAGAGCACAGCTAATCTTGTACATATAGTGAGCTCTAGTACCTTCCAACAATAGGACATGATGCTCTCTCATTTCTAGGATGTATGATGCCGCTTGTTTGAATAGTGAACCCTAGATCATTTCAAAAGCTAGGATAGGGTACCCCTACCCCCCATAGGGGTGTTTGTTCTCTTTCCTGCTATGTGTTATGTGCAATGTATTGGATCTCTACAGAGGTTCTCAAATTTGAATGAGTGGTTCAAGCATTTCAGTTTGTGAGGTTGAGTTTAGTTTTTCGGTGATGTATACAGTGGTCAATTGTGCGAATTGGACCGAAGTGCTGCCAGAATTCTGATTGGAGGTCCTATTTTTGTTTTTGCAAGGTGATTGTAGCACTATAGTTTCAAAGTAGTCTATTATCCCTCAAGTTCTGTAAGACTCGCACCAGTAGACTGTTCAAAGTACCCTTTTTTCGCCAATTACATTATCTTCAATCACCTCCTTAGAATCAGTGATGGCTCAAATTCCAGAGAATATAGCAAACATGTTTTTATCCCTCCAAAGAAGCATATATGCTATTGCCAATACGGTTGCCACTCACAGTGATGCTCTCGCTAAATTGCAACACCAATCTAGGATGTCCACTGTCCAACCACCTCTGGTGACTCATCTCAATCCACCTCCACCTGCTAATGCCAACTCTTTAAAAATCAACACAGTTGTTGCCACCAGTACCACCATTGCCAATTCCTTTGGCAATACTAGCCCACAAACAATTGAGTCAACCCGACCCCCAAATAAACCCTTTCATCCACTCCATATGTCCCCAACCCGCGCCATGGAAATCCTCATAGAAAAGGGGCTCCTCAAGCTCCTTGATCCCCGACCTCTCCGTGATATTCTACCAGCCAGCCATGACCCCAATAAATATTGCGCCTTTCACCAATAACATGGTCATGAGATTGATCGTTGTTTTCACTTACACCATGAGATTCAAGATCTCATCAACAGTAAAGCCATAACTTCGCCTCAACCCCAAAGACCCAAGGTCATCACCCTACCCAAAGAACCCACAAAATCTACCGATGATGGGTTAATAAACTTGGGGGATAATGCAACTAGCTTTGTGATTGAGGGATGAACCACCTACTGATTGCACACATTTCTTTCCAGATGTGGTGGACGACATGCTCTGTTTTAGCAATTTGAGAATGATTTCATTTTACTTTCTGAATTGAGTGTTAAGTATGAGTTTGATTCCACCCAGTCTGTAGATTTGGGATTTCGAGTCATTCTAGCAAGTCTAAATCTGTCGATTTCGGGAATGCTAACCTAGACATTTCTGTTCTGTCTAGGTCTTCTTTGTCATTTTCTTTTGAGTCTATTGTCATCGCTGAGTCGTAGTTTCTTTTCAATAAAAGTGCCATAGATTCTGCCTACTTCTCTGTGTCTTTAATTCATTGCATTGACCAAAAATTACAAAAAAAATTTCCAAAACTTTGATAAAAATAAAGAGAAAGAAATTCCTTGGTATTTTCAAATTTTGATCGACGGAGAAGAAGAGAGATGTGCTAAGCCCTTGATGAATGAGATCATATCTGTTAATTTGGGTACTGAGAATGATCTTGGCTTGGTTCAAATTGGTTCTATATTGTCTTCATAAGAGCACGAGTGATTAGTCACTTTGTGAAAAGATTTCAAAAAATGTTTTTGCGTAGTCCTATGAAGACTTGCCTGGAATTGATCCTGAGATTGTACAGCATAGGATCTATCTTCACTTGAGGTCTGACCTCCTTAGCTTTTAAAGCTTGATTCAGACTGTTCAGTACTCAACCAAAGTATAAGGCTTGCATAGTCAGAATGGAGGCAACCCTTGAACTAGGGGCAATAAGGTCGGATGTGATTCAGATTGGAAGCAGCCCTTGAATTAGGGGCAATAAGGTCAAATGTGACAAAGATTCAAACTGGATCATTTCTCAAGCCAATGAAGACCGAAAAAGAAGTCTAATCCTGGAATATGAGAGAATGAGTTTTATTACTGAAGGACAATCAAGTTTTTATCCACTATATCAGGGGCAAATTCAGACCCAATTAGCCTAGTCCCAACATCATCGTTTCTATTTGGTCAAGTGTAGCAATCATTCTTATAGATTTAGATGGCCTAGAGATCTCACAACCAATCAATATGGACAAGCTAAAACGAAAGTACCACCCTTGAGAGGCTTGCTGGGCTGAAAACCTGAAAGGGCGACCCAGACAAAAGTTAAAGCATAAAAAAAATTTAAAAAAATGAATGAAAAAAATAGAAAATGACAAAAAAATGCAAAAAAATAAAAAAATGAAAAAATGAAAAACTCGCAAGGTTGAAAACCCGAAAAGGCGGCTTTGGCAAAAGTTAGAACACAAAAGGAAAGTGTTAATACCCGAGTGAACCTTAGCCGGAACTACGTAAGGCCTGATTTCTATCTTTGGGATATGTAGGCAGCTTCATCTTGAGTTCGGCCATAGCTATTTTCAACTCACTCATCCCGTCCATATTGTCTGATGTATCTTTAGTCGATTTGGCTATCCTATCCACGTTTGCTTGGCTTGCCTCCGTTCTGCTTGGTTCAGTTCAGTTCGATTCAATTTGGCTCCGTTCAGTTTAGTTCGGTTCTGTCCGATTCGGTCCAGTTCTGCTCGGCTTCATTCGGTTCGATTATCACCATTGCTACAACAGAACCAATTCAGGATTATCTAGCTTAGGACTATGCACCCCAATGGTTGATTCCATATTGGTCGGGTTTGTAAAAATAGGTTTTGATTATTTTGAAATAAGCTGACTAATTTTTCTAAAAAAATTATTCAATTTTTGCAAAACCAGACCATTCTTTGGACTTAAAAAAGGAAAAAAAATTTAGTGCTCACAGCTTGACTTACATGATTTCAAAATAGAAAATGAATAAGTATGTGTAACAAGCCTGCGAGGGACCTCAATGGTGTTACAGCTCGGACTCGATTTGTCACGGTTCTTAATCTTGAACCAAAGAGTCCAAATTCGACAAATCGTTTTGAGAAAAACAGATTTTTTGAAAGAAGTGGCAAACATGGACTGCTTTGCCAGATACAGAGTCGCCACCTAAATATTTTATAATGGGGAAATTTAGGAAACCCTGACTTGGTGCCAAAGGCCACGTGTCCGTCATCACCCAAGTTGCCTCGGCTCGGGAACTTGGGTACGATTGGGGAAGGTCAGCTATGAGCACCCTCTCTCGCCCGATCCGAAGATCGGCCTCTACTAACCATGATATCTCGTTTTTGAAAACACATGCGTTCTTATTCCGATTAATTAGCTAGAATTACTATGTGATGCGCACAGCAAAACAAGTATAGACTAGATCACCTAATTTGGAACAAAGCATTGCATATCCGTTTGTCTGGAAATGTTTTAAGATTTGCTACTCGCAAGTAGGCTAAAACACGGATTTCAACGAGTTGTTCCAACTCAAATAATCCAACCTTCACCCACAGGCATTCAGGCAGTTATATCAACTAAGCATTTAGCCACATGGTAAGCATGCTGTCATGTTAACATTCACACTCATGCGAGATGCTAAAGCATAAATACTTACATCGTACTCCGTGCCAAAACAATGAAGCTAGTTAGCAAAACATGCATGACCCTAGTCCATGTTAAGTGGCTAATGCATCACATACAAAATGCAATCTAGAATAGGCTCGGCTAATCCTAGGATGGCATGTGGAATGTGACAATTGATACACGTATTCAAATTGAATTTGAAATACAATGCAGTTAGCATGATGCACCGAGCCCGGTGTATGCAATACAAATGAATGAATGCAAACATGCGAAGCATAAGAATGCTAATTGAGATATGCCCTAAATCTAACCATTGTAAGCGGTTAAATAAAAGAAAAGAAAGACGTGAGGTTGGAAGACATACACACACCCACGCACACTTATTACAACATTGGCCCTCACTCGGAGGGTCCGAATAAATAATACAAGCCACCTAATTAACTAACTCACGAGCTAATTAAATGTTACAAAACCAAATTAGTAACTAGCTACAACTAATTATTACACAACTTAATTAATTAACGAATCAATTAACTAATTAATGAATGACAGCAAGCAAATAGGGAAAGCGGTAAATGATGCTATTCCAGCTCTGTTTGAAGAAGGGAGGCATGCATGCTCGCTTCGGTTCCTCACTTTGGAAGGCCTTCCGATTGCTCTTTAGAGGCTCTGTTTGCAGGGTGTCTTCCAGTGCTTGTGTCACGACCACCAAACCCGGCCCTATGGGTTTAGCACCGTAACCGGCCAGTAATCCGAGATTTACCGAAGGCCTGCTTAACAGTAATACAGTAAGACAGAGTACAGGGCCTGGCGGAAGCCAATACAGTAAATAAAATAATGTCCAATGAGCTGTGACAGTCTGTATGCCAAAAAGATTTTTCATACATATTTACAGAACAGTACATATATATACAGGTCATTCAGTGAAACAGGGGACTTAATCCCCCACTCAACAGTACAGTAAATATTCAGTCTATACCATCCATTCGGTTATTACAAAGCAGTGAGACAGTGCAAAAAGGGGAAATACTAAAACACCCCTAAGCCCTTAGCATGATAAGGCTCGGAACCTCACAGTGAGGCCACGTTGGTTGGCTTGACAAAACTGGAGTTTACTCCGACGCTTCTAGCTTTGATCCGGTGCCTGTACACCTACATATATATATGTGCAGTGAGCTAAAGCCCAGTGAATAACATAATGCGTAAAGGAGTTAAGAATGAATGTCCTTACAGTAATGAAAACAATTCATTGATTCAGTATATCTGTCATTCAGTGATATGCGGTACATCCATTAGCATAGTAGTACAGTAAACGGTAGGTCTTAGAAGACCGAGCAACAATTGATGGCCATCAATCAGTAAACAGTAGTGGTTCCAACATGGGAACCGAGTCGATTAGACAAATCCACACCCGTTCATAGACCGTCGGTGGGGCCATCCGTTCACAGACTGTCGATGGCAGAGATTTCTCAAACAGTAGCAGTAACAGTAGACAATAGTTGCTAAGGATGCCACAGTACAGTTCAGAATATAGGACATACATTCGTACAGTCAGCAATATCAATTCAGTAAACAATTCAGTTCAGTATTTCAGAAGATAATCATTTGAACATATCTTTACACAATTGTTACTCACAGAGGTTGGGCTACAGTAGGCTAGAGCGCGGTTCCTCGGAATGCCAACCCTATACAGTTAACAGATTAAACACACTCTAAGTTTCACAGTTGGGAAGATAAACATTAGCTCCCTATAATGCCTCGGTGTGTTTTACATCTATATCCTCATTAAGATGTCTAAAACTAGGCTTAGGAATGCCTAGGATGGAATGAGGATGCAAAGATGTATTCAGAAAACATTTGCAGAATTTTCAGTGGAATAGAGTCCCGCTCGAGCGCAGGTTTCCCCACTCGAGCGGACAAGTAGACAAAGGTACCCGCTCGAGCGCCGATTTCCCCGCTCGAGCGTGTCACTCAACACTCCGCTCGAGCGTACAGTTCTCCGCTCGAGCGGACTGATGAACAGTGCAAGGTACTGGATGCTCGATTTCTCCGCTCGAGCGTTACTTCTTCCGCTCGAGCAGACTGAAAAACAATTCAAAGTACTGGAAGCTTGATTTCCCCGCTCGAGCGGCACTTCCCCCGCTCGAGCGGACAACCAAAATCTGGAAATCCCAGATTTGTGTTCCAAGTTCAAAACTCAAATTTGATGCTCCCAATTCGATCCTCTTGGGCCCATTTTCTGGAAAACTCTTTTAAACACATAGAATAACATGTTTCAAAACTCAATTTAAGAAATCAAAGCCCAAGGGTGTTTCAATTAAACCCATTTTCAAATCCAATTCTCATGAACAATGTTCAAACATGACATGCATGCACTTTAAACAATTTTAAGCCTCAATGCTAGCTCAAATGAGCTCAATTCTTTGAAAAACAAGATGACAACATGGTCCTAAGCATTAACATGGACATGCATGCAAAAATCCATGAAGAACAACCTCCAAACTCGACAATATGCCCATGCATGCACCAATTAATCTCTAATTCAACATTATTGAACCAAAACAAGGCTCAAATCACTAGAGGCTCAAGAACTAAGCATGAACAAGCTCAAATACATGAATGAAAGGTTGAATTCTCTTACCTAGGTCTTGAATGTAAGATGAACAAGCTCAACTATGCAATCTATACTTCAAGTCTTCCAATTACAAGCCAATCTTCAAGTTTGAACTCAATCCTCTCTTAGTTCTCACTCTCTCTATTTGGTCGGCTGTAGGCAACATAAATGGCTGAGCAAATGTATATTAAGTTGCAAGACTAAGTCCCTCTATGATGGCATAGTGGCCCACTAACAATGGCAAAGGTGTAATTAAGTCAACTCTTGTAATTGGTTCATTTTAATCTAATTTAATCATACCAAATCACATTTCAAATAATTACACCATAAAATTACATAAATTATGATGATCCTAAAACATCAATTAGTTTACGGTTCGGCCACCGATAAGGCCTTCAATTAGCAGTTTAAACATAAAACATGAATAGATAAATATTCAATCAAACAGATAGAATATGCAACACAATAGATAAACTCAATCAATCAGTTTCAATTTTCAGTCAGTCAGTTCAGTGATCCAGTCAGTTCAATTACCAGTCATAATCATTCTTAGTTTAGCAGTACTCGGTAATTAATCGGTAAGCAGTATGAGGGTTGTTACAGTCTCCCCTCCTTAAAAAGAGTTTAGTCCTCTAAACTCGAGTTACCTTCATTCTGGAAGAAAGCAGGGTTCAGTGGAAACAATTCAGGATATCTCTTAGTCATGTCATCTTCCCTTTCCCAAGTGGCATACACACCACCATGGTTCTGCCAGTCAACTTTCACTAGCGGGATCTCCTTGTTTCTCAGTTTCTTGATCCGTCTATTTACAATCTGTATGGGCCTCTCCTCGTAAGTGTAGTCATCACTCAACACTATCCGAGTAGGCTCAATCATGTGGAATGGATCCCGGAGATAATCCCTCAACATAGAGATGTGAAAGACGTTATGCATATGCTCCATTTCAGAAGGGAGCGCAACTTGATACGCCACTGGATTGATTTTCTCAACAATCTCATACGGTCCGACATACCTCGGCGCTAACTTGCCCTTGACTCCAAAATGAGTCTGGCCTTTCATTGGTGTCACTTTCACAAAGACGTGATCACCTACTTCATACTCTCTATCTCGCCTTCTGACATCTGCATAACTTTTCTGTCTACTCTGTGCAGTTTTCAGTCTCTGTTGTATCAGTTTCACTTTCTCAGTCGTTTCATACACAATCTCGGGCCCGAGCAAAGGCCCATCTCCAACTTCTGCCCAGCAAATCGGAGATCTACATTTTCTGCCATACAATGCCTCGAAAGGCGCCATACCAATACTCGAATGATAACTGTTGTTGTAGGCGAATTCAGCCAATGGCAAATGACTTTCCCAATTTCCCTGAAAATCAAGGACACACATTCTCAATAAATCCTCCAGAGTTTGGATGGTCCTCTCTGACTGGCCATCTGTCTGAGGATGATAGGCACTACTCAGTCTCAGTTCAGTCCCCAATGCAGTCTGTAGGCTTTGCTAAAACCTCGATGTAAACTTCGAATCCCTGTCAGAAACAATGGACACAAGCACTCCATGCAGTCTAACAATTTCATCAATATAGAGTATAGCCAGTTTGTCCGCATTATAAATTGTCTTAACAGGTAAGAAGTGAGCAGATTTGGTCAGTCTATAGACAATGACCCAAATTGAATCCATACCTTTTCTGGAGCGAGGCAATCCAACGATAAAATCCATCGTGATATGCTCCCATTTCCACTCCGGTATGGGTAGGGGTTGCAGTAAGCCTGCGGGTCGCTGATGTTCCGTTTTGACTTGTTGGCAATGAAGACATTTTGACACAAAGTCGGCAATTTCCTTCTTCATCCCCGGCCACCAAAAGTTCAATTTCAAGTCTTGATACATTTTCGTATTCCCTGGGTGGATAGAAAATTTTGAGTTGTGGCCCTCTTGAAGAACTCTTCTTTTCAGTTCAGTGTCATTCGGTACACACAGTCTTCCTTGGAATTTCAGTACATCATTTTCAAATTTGAAGCCCGGTCTCGGTTTAGATTCTCTTTCTTCGATGATCTTCCTCAAGAAGTCATCCTGTTGCTGCTTCTCTTTAATCTCTTCAATCAAAGCTGGTTGAGCAGAAATAGCAGCTAAGGTTCCACCTTGCTCTCGCAAAACAATTTCGATTTCAGACTTTTCAAGGTCACAAAGCAACTCTCTCTGCCCGGTGAGCAAACAGGCTAAGTTCCCAATCGATTTCTGACTCAATGCATCGACAACGGTGTTGGCTTTTCCCAGATGATACAGAATCTGTAGGTCATAGTCTTTAATCAGTTCTAGCCATCTCCGCTGTCTCATGTTCAATTCTTTCTGGGTGAAGAAATACTTCAGACTCTTGTGGTCGGTATATACTTCACATGTTGCCCCATACAAATAGTGACGCCAGATTTTCAGTGCGAAAACTACTGCAGCAAGTTCCAGGTCATGGGTTGGGTAGTTCTTTTCATGCGATCTCAGTTGTCGGGAAGCATAGGCAATTACTCTCCCATTCTGCATTAAAACACATCCCAAACCCTTATGAGAAGCATCACTAAATACAGTATAACCATCCGTACCTGAAGGTAAAGTAAGGACAGGTGCAGTCACCAATCGGGTTTTCAATTCTTGGAACGCTGATTCCTTTTGGTCAGTCCAGTCAAATGATATCCCCTTCTGAGTCAGTTGAGTCAATGGCAAAGCAATTTTGGAGAAATCTTTGACGAATCTTCTGTAATACCCAGCCAATCCCAAAAAGCTTCGGACTTCTGTCACATTTGTCGGTCTAGGCCAGTTTACTACAGCTTCAATTTTCTGCGGATCAACAGAGATTCCATCTTTGCTAATAACATGCCCCAAAAACATAACATGGTCAAGCCAAAATTCACATTTAGACAGTTTAGCATACAGTTTCTGTTCTCTTAGGATCTGTAGGGCAAGTCTCAGGTGATGTTCATGCTCTTCTCTAGTCTTAGAATAAATCAGGATGTCATCAATGAATACAACAATAAAGTCATCAAGGTACGGTTTAAAGATTCTGTTCATGAGGTCCATAAATGCTGCTGGTGCATTGGTAACTCCAAAAGGCATAACTAAAAATTCGTAATATCCATACCTTGTTCTAAAAGCAGTTTTATCAATGTCTTCTGGTTTAACTTTCAATTGATGGTATCCCGATCTGAGATCAATCTTGGAAAATACTTGGGCACCCTGTAATTGATCAAATAAATCATCAATACGAGGTAATGGGTATTTATTTTTCACGGTTACCTTGTTCAGTTCACGGTAGTCAATACACAATCTCAGTGAGCCATCTTTCTTCTTTACAAACAGAACAGGTGCGCCCCACGGTGAGGTACTAGGTCTGATGAACTTTTTGTCTAACAGTTCTTGCAGTTGTACTTTCAATTCTTTCAGTTCAGTTGGGGCCATTCTGTAGGGAGCTTTAGATATTGGCTGTGTACCCGGAATCACGTCAATAGTGAACTCAATCTCCCTGTCAATCAAATCGCCTGGCAGATCATCTGGAAATATATCTGGGAATTCTCTGACTATAGGAATACAGTTCACATCAGTTTTAACATTATCATCAGTAGGTACAGTCAGTACAGAACACAGATATCCTTTACACCCTTTTCTAATCAATTTAACAGCTTTCACAGAAAGAAATCAAATACAGAGGAGGCACTACTCCACTCCCATTAAACACAAATTCGGGGCAAACCCGGTGGACGGAAAACTACTTGTTTCGTTACACAGTCAATGGTGGCATGATATTTCGTTAAACCAGTCCATCCCCAATATAAACATCAAAATGGTCTATGTTCAATGGCAGTAAATCAATAAACAGATGCATATCCCGACAATAATTTCACAAGCAGGATACATATATGCACATGTCATGGATCCCCCAACAGGTGATGATACAGCTAACAGATAGTTCATGGGTTCTAAGGGTCTATTCAATTTTCGTGAAAAAGCATGCGACACATAAGAATGTGTAGACCCCGAATCAATCAGTACATATGCATTTTGAGCACAGATAGAGAGGATACCTGACACAAACGGTCTCAGTATTTTTGCACGTCTCCCGGTACTAGGGCAAACACTCGGCCCTGCCTCATAGGCTCTTTCCCGGTAGCTTTGAGGTTAGGCTTTAGTGCAACTGCTGATGCTGCTACACTCGGTGTAGCTTTACTACTAGCTTGTGGAGCAGAGGGACAGTCTTTAACCATGTGGCCTATTTTGCCACACCTGTAGCAAGCTCCTGATATCTTATAACAAACTCCCTTGTGGTTTCTACCACATTCGGAACAGGGCGGAAAGGGACGGTTTCCTTGACTAGAAGTAGTCGTTGACCCTGTGTTTTGCTTTTTGTTCGATTGATTATGCTTGCCTTTCTTGAATTTGAAATTCTGTCTTTTCCCACGCCATTCAGACGCTGATGTTTCAGATTGTTTCACAGCTTCGATGTTCGACTCAGCCATCAATGCCCGGTCGAGAACACCTACATAGGTCGGGAGTTTCAGAACATTAATTCTGTCCAGTATTGTAACATTCAGGCCGCCCTCAAATTTTCTGGCCTTCTTATAGTCGGTGTCCACCATATGCGGTGCATATCTAGCTAGCTCGGTGAACTTTGTCTCATATTCTGCAACAGACATTGTGCCCTGTTTCAGTTGTTCAAATTCTGTCACTTTCCTGTCCCTGACACACTGGGGAAAATACTTCTCAAAGAAGGACTCCTTAAACTGAGCCCAAGTTACTACAGTGTTGGTGTCACGGATCAGCATCCACCACCTTCTGGCCTCTTCTTGCAAGGTGAAGGTAGCTAACAGTACTTTATGTGCCTCGGAGCACGGAAACACTTCAAACAGCTTTTCAGTTTCAAGTACCCAAGCTTCAGCTTTCAACGGTTCAAGGCCTCCCTGAAAGGATGGCGGTTTCATTTTGCTGAACTTCTGGGTAAGAGCAATTATGTCCCCATCATTTACATTCACATTCGGTTCCGGCTGTACCGGAGGAGGGGGTGGGGGCTGTTGATTCTGTTGTTGGTCAAGTCTGGCAGTGATTAGTTCCATCATCCTTTCCATTCTGGCCATTCTAGCCTCAGTGGATGAGGATTCAGTTTCATTTGCAGTGCTTGCATTATCCATTATTCTATAAACAGTTATAACAGTTTCAATCATAAGCAGTTACATACTGAAACAGTTTATCGCATAAGCAGTCATGTGTTTAAACAGGTTAACACATTAAAACATAATCAGTCATGTCATAACCACACGCTTTTCATGCTCATGAATGCCCTAATCACTTTTCTAGGACACCCTATAGCTCATTTGGACACGTGTGTGCGGTATAACTCGTGGTTAAGTATCGCTCTGATACCACTCTGTCACGACCCAAACCCGGCCCTATGGGTTTAGCACCGTAACCGGCCAGTAATCCGAGATTACCGAAGGCCTGCTTAACAGTAATACAGTAAGACAGAGTACAGGGCCTGGCGGAAGCCAATACAGTAAATAAAATAATGTCCAATGAGCTGTGACAGTCTGTATGCCAAAAAGATTTTTCATACATATTTACAGAACAGTACATATATATACAGGTCATTCAGTGAAACAGGGACTTAATCCCCACTCAACAGTACAGTAAATATTCAGTCTATACCATCCATTCGGTTATTGCAAAGCAGTGAGACAGTGCAAAAAGGGGAAATACTAAAACACCCCTAAGCCTTAGCATGATAGGCTCGGAACCTCGCAGTGAGGCACGTTGGTTGGCTTGACAAAACTGGAGTTTACTCCGACGCTTCTAGCTTTGATCCGGTGCCTGTACACCTACATATATATATATGAGCAGTGAGCTAAAGCCCAGTGAATAACATAATGCGTAAAGGAGTTAAGAATGAATGTCCTTACAGTAATGAAAACAATTCATTGATTTAGTATATCTATCATTCAGTGATATGCGTTACATCCATTAGCATAGCAGTACAGTAAACGGTAGGTCTTAGAAGACCGAGCAACAATTGATGGCCATCAATCAGTAAACAGTAGTGGTTCCAACATGGGAACCGAGTCGATTAGACAAATCCACCCGTTCATAGACCGTCGGTGGGGCCATCCGTTCACAGACCGTCGATGGTAGAGATTTCTCAAACAATAGCAGTAACAGTAGACAATAGTTGCTAAGGATGCCACAGTACAGTTCAGAATATAGGACATACATTCGTACAGTCAGCAATATCAATTCAGTAAACAATTCAGTTCAGTATTTCAGAAGATAATCATTTGAACATATCTTTACACAATTGTTACTCACAGAGGTTGGGCTACAGTAGGCTAGAGCGCGGTTCCTCAGAATGCCAACCCTATACAGTTAACAGATTAAACACACTCTAAGTTTCACAGTTGGGAAGATAAACATTAGCTCCCTATAATGCCTCGGTGTGTTTTACATCTATATCCTCATTAAGATGTCTAAAACTAGGCCTAGGAATGCCTAAGATGGAATGAGGATGCAAAGATGTATTCAGAAAACATTTACAGAATTTTCAGTGGAACAGAGTCCCGCTCGAGCGCAGGTTTCCCCGCTCGAGCGGACAAGTAGACAAAGGTACCCGCTCGAGCGCCGATTTCCCCGCTCGAGTGTGTCACTCAACACTCCGCTCGAGCGTACAGTTCTCCGCTCGAGCGGACTGATGAACAGTGCAAGGTACTGGATGCTCGATTTCTTCGCTCGAGCGCTACTTCTTCCGCTCGAGCAGACTGAAAAACAATTCAAAGTACTGGAAGCTTGATTTCCCCGCTCGAGCGGCACTTCCCCCGCTCGAGCGGACAACCAAAATCTGGAAATCCCAGATTTGTGTTCCAAGTTCAAAACTCAAATTTGATGCTCCCAATTCGATCCTCTTGGGCCCATTTTCTGGAAAACTCTTTTAAACACATAGAATAACATGTTTCAAAACTCAATTTAAGAAATCAAAGCCCAAGGGTGTTTCAATTAAACCCATTTTCAAATCCAATTCTCATGAACAATGTTCAAACATGACATGCATGCACTTTAAACAATTTTAAGCCTCAATGCTAGCTCAAATGAGCTCAATTCTTTGAAAAACAAGATGACAACATGGTCCTAAGCATTAACATGGACATGCATGCAAAAATCCATGAAGAACAACCTCCAAACTCGACAATATGCCCATGCATGCACCAATTAATCTCTAATTCAACATTATTGAACCAAAACAAGGCTCAAATCACTAGAGGCTCAAGAACTAAGCATGAACAAGCTCAAATACATGAATGAAAGGTTGAATTCTCTTACCTAGGTCTTGAATGTAAGATGAACAAGCTCAACTATGCAATCTATACTTCAAGTCTTCCAATTACAAGCCAATCTTCAAGTTTGAACTCAATCCTCTCTTAGTTCTCACTCTCTCTATTTGGTCGGCTGTAGGCAACATAAATGGCTGAGCAAATGTATATTAAGTTGCAAGACTAAGTCCCTCTATGATGGCATAGTGGCCCACTAACAATGGCAAAGGTGTAATTAAGTCAACTCTTGTAATTGGTTCATTTTAATCTAATTTAATCATACCAAATCACATTTCAAATAATTACACCATAAAATTACATAAATTATGATGATCCTAAAACATCAATCAGTTTACGGTTCGGCCGCCGATAAGGCCTTCAATTAGCAGTTTAAACATAAAACATGAATAGATAAATATTCAATCAAACAGATAGAATATGCAACACAATAGATAAACTCAATCAATCAGTTTCAATTTTCAGTCAGTCAGTTCAGTGATCCAGTCAGTTCAATTACCAGTCATAATCATTCTCAGTTTAGCAGTACTCGGTAATTAATCGGTAAGCAGTGTGAGGGTTGTTACAGCTTGTTGCTGCAACTTACCACAACACTGCAAGGGGAAGCTACTAGTGGCCTGCCGGCCATGAGAGGAGTACTGCCGGCCAAAGATGGCTCATTACGGCCAAGGGTGACACACTGCCGTCCATCAATGGCAGGCTGCCACCCACTGGTGTGCTGGGACACCAAACTGCAACGAAGCACAAAATAGAGAAAATGGAGGGTCTCCCAAGGGCATGTACGCACCATGGCACTCCAAATCACCTTAAAACATCAAGGGAGAGGCCAAATCGGATCCACGACCATCAATCACGCGTCCCGATGCATGATGGCCAAAGATCCAACTTGTGCAAATCAATATGAAAATGAATGCACAAATAAAGCAAGTAAAGCCTAGAACTCTATCATGAATCATCAAGAGCTTCGGCGACCGAGAATTGAGACACGTTCTATCACTTGAAGTATGAAACGCCCCTCGTTTCTCGTGCTCGGATTAACACTTAATCCAAGCAATGCAACACATAAGCATGGCAAACATGCAATGCGAACAACCTAACAAGGCTAATGACATGCAACAAGCACATAAGCATGATGTGAGGTGACAACCTTGGACAACATGACGAAATGCAACATGAACATATGAACATGCAAGGCATGTAAAGCTAAATAAGTATGCAACAACATACTACATGTAACAAGCATGCGACAACATGGTAAAATGGGCTTACACCAAAGATGGACGGCTCTCAACTAGGTCCAAATCAGTAGCCAAAGGCAAGGAATTGATGGCACGAAAAGCATGAAATGTCAAGATAAGCATGCATGCCAAATGGCTAAAGTATTAAGGCACAAAGGGGTCAACTCTTAAGCACACTTAAGGAGCAACAAACATGGATACATGGCAATGACATAAGCTCTGAAATACATGTAAATTGATGCCAAATCAACTCAACAATGCAAGCAAAGCATGTTAGGATGCTTAAAGCTCAAAGAAAGCAAAGGGACTTAAGCCATGGCCACACAAGGCAAGCCCCAAAGGGCCAAGGGGACCTAAAACAGTCCTAGGGCAGGTCTAAGCAAGACCAAAACCAAGCTCAAAGCTAGCCAACACGGGCTAGAACACAAGGCTAAACACAAGGAGCATGCAAGGCATTAATGAGGCAATGCACTACACCTATTGAAATCAAACATGGCATGACTTGGACAACCAAAAACAGAGTTATATCATGGTATAATAGGACCCAAAATACACTGAAATGATGAGCCAAAGGCTTAGGCTTAATGGCATGCACAAAAGTCCATTCATAAGGCATAAAGCACAAGCTATATAAAGCATTCAAGGCATGTCAAATGCAAGTGAATGACAACATTTCATGGACTGAAATAGCATATGGAATGAGGGCAAGGCATGCAAACATCACATGTATGGCATGGTAGGGGTCTCAAAACCCAAGACTAGCCTAAGCATTTACACTATAGCTATACAAAGCATGAGTGATATGGCCGTGGTAGCCCAAAATAGTCCTAGAACACTTCAAAATAAGCATAAAATCATGTTTAAGCAAAGCCAAAATATGCTAGTATGATGAGCCAAAACATCATGCACAAAGAGCTAGGAAACAAGATTTGTTCTACACCTATATGGAGGATGCAAAGGATGATCAAACCAACTATGGATAGGGTCATATCATGCCAAATGATGACCAAATACATGCTGAAATGTAAACCAAACAAGCTAAAATGACATGGCAACGCATGGAGCATATGAAGCTAGTTTAGGGGATTTACACTACAAGTGCATCATGTAAGCATGGAGTAACAAAACCAACCTAAAATAGATTCATGGCATGGTAAAACATCACCAAAAATGGACTGAAATGGACTCAACAAAGACTATACACACATGCTACTTTGATGAGCTATGAATGGAGTTACATTACACATGCTAGATGCAAGCAAGGCATGACCAAACCAGCCTTGGACAGGGACAAAGAAGGTCCTAGAAGTCACAAAAAAAGGCCTGAACCAAGCCTCAAAAATGCATAGAGGGTTGGTCCTTTGGAAGGCCAAAAATGCAAGCAAAGAGAAATACAAAGAGAGGGGACTACCCCCTCTGATTAAGGACCTCAAAACCACACCTCTACCACTGAAAATCCACTGGATTTCAGTGGTAGGAAGGCCAAACCAAGGCTAGCTCGGATGCCTCCAAATATGGCTTAAAACAAAGCCAAACAAAGCATGCAAGGGGGCTACACACCCCAAATAGCAAAATGACCTTAACCAAACTTAAAAAGCACTTAAAAAAAAGACTTTTTTCAGTTATAAGCAAAGCCTAAAACAATATGCAAAGAGGGTTAAAGCAAGGTGCAAGAAAATGCAAAAATGGGGGAAATGCTCACCCTTGAAGACCCTCTTCGAAATCAGCAATTTCAGGGGGTGGAAATTGGTTTTCAGAGCTCAAGAATCCCTCCCAAGAAGCTTGATCCAATGGTGGTGGTGTATATCTAGGTGTTGTAGTGTAAAAGTGCAAGGAAATCCAACTTCTAAGCACTAAACACAAGCAATATAGAGAGAAAGGGAGTTTTTTGCTCTTCAAAAACTCTGAACCTGGTCTAAGGAAGAAGCCTCTTCCTTATATAGAAGAATGAAAAGCCAAAGCTTCTTCAAGAAGCTTTACAAGGCCTTCATCCCTCCATACACAATGGAGGGGAGCAAACAAAAATCCAGCTGGCTCAAAAGATCTGCTTAGAAACCAGCTGAGATAGGGGGGTGTGCCGGCCATCAGTAATGGCCAGCAGTGCCACACTGATGGCCGGCAGGGGCAAAGCCGTGGCCGGCAATGCACCAAGAGGGCCACTCTGAAAGAACCAAAGCAGGGTCCTAAAATGAGGCAGAAAGGATACAAGGTCCGGGAAACTCGAACTGGTGCCGTTCCGCCGCAACAGTCGAATGCTGGGCGAGCAATCGAACCAGTTGTTGGGTGTACCTACAAGCACAACCAAGTCTTGAGGACGGTTAAAAATGGGGTGTCTACAACCCCCTTATTTCATTTGTGCGGTATGTACATTTGTATGCGATGCACCCCTTTCTTTCAATTGTGCAGTATGCACATTTGTATGCAATGCACCCTTTTTTATTTCATATCATTTTCATGAGACTTGCCTCACTATATATTACATCTTGCATTGTACACATCATGCTTTGTACATATCATGCGTTTCCAAAATAAAAGAAGAAAAAGAAAAAAATTGACTTTCACTTGCATTAGCATATCATTTGCATAGTTACATGTTGCATCACTTAGCTACAATCTATTCACATTACCATTTGACACTGTTTATGCTAGCTCCCACTTTTTGGGTTGTAAAAACCATTAATTTGTACTGGCTCTTTTTCGGGATATTTTTGTTGAGTCTTAAAACTCTTATATATATATACCTTCTTAAGTTGAATTAAACTCAATAATTATGTATGAATCAAATTTTTATCAAACTTCTCATTCAGCACTAAAAATCATGCTGATCATAAATATTTACTCAGTTTTGGTTTCTGGCACCTCTAAGGCCCTCAATTCCAGTTTAAAGTTATAATTGCAATAGATCTTCCTATGATCAATAGATATAAATTCAAATCCTTATAATTCACACCATTAGACATGCAATTTCACAACAAACACATAATCAATGAGCACATAAGGATGTAATTAGATGACTAATTAATCAGATGCATGTCCAGGTCATTACAACTCAAGCAAACTGCCCTGTTCCAGCATATTTTTGAAAGTCGCATCCTGTCCATATTTTCATTCTCATTTCTTTTCAAGCATTCTTAGACATGAGTTAAGCCTCTCAAATGAGTTAATAAGTTAGAATTGGACTTAAAGGAATTGATTAAGAAAGGAATGATTCAATTAAGCTATATGCTCTAATGTGTGTATATGGTTATGTGTTGTAAGTTGATCCACGGAGACGTGACAACAATTTAATCATTGTGAGTAATATCTTAGTAAAGATATTTTTGTATAATATATTTTCTAAATATTTTATTGTGGTAAGCTTTTATAAACTTATGATTTCGTAAATATGAATGAGCGTTTTATTTGTCCAATCAACATGATATTTGTAAATGTAATTGATGAAGTATAAATGTGTATGATGTCTAAGATATCCGATATGTGTTTGACCAAATGGTTGTTATATTGATCTGATATAGTTGTAATCAATTGGATCCAAGGTCATTCTATCAAGCTATGTTATGTTTTGTTCTGTACATCTGTCATATCTATTATATGTTGGACCAGAGGTCATTCCGCTACGTAATGAATTTGATATGAAAATGATTATGTATAAGTATTAAAACTCATTCATGAAACCCTTTACTTTGATGTTATTCACTGGGCTTTACCTCACTCTTATATGTGTGTGTGTGTGTGTGTGTGTGTGTGTGTAAGTGAGCAGCGGGATGTTTAGCCCTAGAGTCGTTTAATGATCACCCAACTTTTTGTGAAGTTAACCGAAGAGTGCCTCTTGATGAGGCTTTTACTTTTGTTTTTGTTTGGTCATGTATGACTATGTTTTGTATATAGGCTTTTTGAGTTTCTGTAAGAAGATGACGACTTGTACTCCATGTATGATATTTGAATATGTAACCATGTATGTATGAATGTATTTTGGATGTGGGTTATTAACTTTTAAGTTTTCTGATGTGCCATATATGCACAGCTCGTTGGATAATATATCATCATTGTTTATTTGCTTCTAGTTCTGGCCCCATATACTTAATTATGTTTTGAATTTTTGTCTGAGGCCATAGGTGATCTCATGTGATCCAAACCTCTAGGGGCTGGTTAAGGTCATGACAAAGTGGTATCAGAGTATGAGTTAATAACTCACACACTTGTCCAATTGTGCATTAAGGTGTTTAGAAAAGACTTAAGGATGTATTCATTTGATAAATATATGATTTGTATGCATTATGAATAAGTGAGTATGTGAATAAGTGAAAATGTGCCTACGTGTATATGTGCAAATTGTGTCTATTATAATATGAGTTTATCTAGATCATGGTGAAAACAAAGGCTGATGAAATAGAAGAATCTTCTACTGCCTGTTTGGATAGAATGGAAAGAATGATTCAAAACATGGCCAAAATGCCGAGGCAACAACAACAACCGCCACCAATGCCTGTACCACCTCCGATACAAGACCATCAAGTAAATGACTGAACCACTGCTTTAACGAAATAGTTTAAAAAGATGAAACTGCCATTGTTCTGGGGAGGAGTTGATCCTCTAGAAGTCGAGGCTTGGGTACTTGGCATCGAAAAGTTGTGAGGTATTTCCGTACACTAATGCACAAAAAGTTCATTAGCAGCATTTACTCTAGAAGGCGAAGCCCAAAGATAGTAGATGTTAATCAAGGATGAGAATAAGGACATTAATTGGGTGCGGTTCTTGAAATCTTCTATGAAAAGTACTTCCCGCAATACATTTAGGACCAGAAAGTGTCTGTTTTTGAAAGATTGGAACAAGGCAATCAAACAGTAGCTGAATATGAGGTGCAATTCACTGAGTTGGCCAGGTTTGCACCGCACATGGTCGACACCGACTATAAAAAGGCGAGAAAATTTGAAGGTGGACTTCGAGGTTCAATTTAAGAGAGGGTGAACGTTCTAAAATTGTCAAAGTATGTAGATGTATTAGATCGAGCTTTAATGACTGAAACTAACATGTCTTCACACAACCGACCATTTGAATAGAAAGGAAAGAGGCAAGGCTCCTATTCAAACAAAGAATCGATATCTTTTAAGAAGCAAAATCTGGGAACATCAAGTACTTCCAATTCTACGAGAGATTTAGCACCAACATGTATTGAATATGGTAAGAAACATCGAGGAGTCTGTTACTGTACTTTAGGGGCTTTGTTTTTGGTGTGGTAAAACTAATCAAATGGTGAGAGCTTATCCTTAAAATGAGCCAAGTGGAGGAAGACCAGCCGCTAGTTCAACCGGATCAGTTCCTATGCCAAGAAATACTGCAAGACCTACTGCTACAAGAGATACACTTAGGCAAGGAAGAGTTTTTACACTTGTCCCAAGGGATACTTAGAATATTGAGGCCGTTGTCTCAGGTACTCTTTCTATTTGCAATCAAGATGCATATATGTTAATTGACTCGGGTTCAACACATTCCTTTGTTTCTACATTGTTTGCTCATGAACTGAATAGGCCTATGGAATCATTGGATTATGTGTTATATGTATTTGTACCATCTGGAGGATTTGTTTTGTGTACATCCTATATCATGCTTGTGAAATTCTTGTTAGGAATGCTACACTGTATGTGGATTTATTACCTTTTGATATGAGTCATTTTGATGTGATTTTGGGGATGGACTGGTTGACTAAATACTATGCTACTATTGATTATGTAACAAAACGAGTTTTGTTTCAATCTCCAGGACAAGATGAGTTTTCTTTTGAGGGTAATGGTGTAGTACCTCCACCCTATTTAATTTCAGCAATGAAAACATGTAAACTACTTAAGAAGGGATGTCGAAGTTATCTATGTAGTATTTTCAATGTTCAATGTACAGATGCTACTTTAGATAATATTATAGTAGTAAAGGAATTTCCATATGTATTTCCAAAAGAATTGCCAGGGGAATTGATTGATCGGGAAATTGAGTTTACAATTGAAGTAATGTAGGACACTCAACCTATCTCAAAAACTCTGTATCGAATGCCAACAACAGAAATGAAGGAGTTAAAAGTTCAATTGTAAGAATTGCTTGACAAGGGGTTTTTTCGACCTAGTACTTCATTGTGGGGTGCACTGATTCTATTTGTGAAAAAGAAGGACGGAACACTTTGATTGTGCATCGATTATCAGGAATTGAATAAGGTAACAATTAAGAACAAATGTCCCTTACCTTGAATTGATGACTTGTTTGACCTGTTACAGGGTTCGCAAGTGTTTTCAAAAATTGATTTGAGATCCGGATACCATCAATTGAAGGTGAAGCTAGAGACATAGAGAAAACTGTTTTTCGAATGAGATATCGACACTACAAATTTTTAGTAATGCCGTTTGGAGTTACAAATGCACCTGCAGCTTTTATGGACGTAATGAACAAAATTTTCAAATCTTATCTTGATGAGTTTGTAGTTGTATTCATTGATGATATTCTGATTTATTTGAAAAGTAGAGAAGAACTTGAACAATATTTAAGAACCATACTTCAAACACTTAGAGAGAAGAAACTGTATGCAAAATTGAAGAAATGTGAGTTCTAGTTAGATGAAGTTGTGTTTTTAGGACATGTGATTAACAGGGAAGAAATTTTTGTGGATACGCAAAAGATTGAGGCACTTGTGAATTGGCCTACACCAACAAATGTAACAGAAATTTGGAGTTTTATGGGTTTGGTAGGGTATTATAGAAGGTTTATGAAAGATTTTTCAAAGATAGCCATACCACTCACCCAACTTACTCGGAAAGGAGAACCATTTGAATGGACAGATGAAAGAAAGTCTACATTTCAAGAGTCGAAAGCGAGGCTAACTATAGCACCAATCTTGACATTGCCATCAAGTCAGAAGGTTTTGTAATTTATAGTGATGCGTCGTATAAATGTTTGGGTTATGTGCTTATGCAGAATGGAAAGGTGATACCTTATGCATCTCTATAATTGAAACCACATGAAAAGAACTACCCGACTTATGACTTGGAGTTAGTTGCTGTTGTGTTTGCTTTGAAAATTTGACGCCACTACCTCTATAGAGCAATGCTTGAAGTCTACACTGATCACAAAAGTCTGAAATACTTTTTCATGCAAAAGGAATTGAACATGCGTCAGAGAAGATGGTTGGAATTGATTAAAGATTATGACTTGCAGATTTAGTATCATCCAGGCAAAGCCAATATTGTAGCCGATGCTTTTAGTAGAAAGTCAATAGGAAACTTGGCGTGGTTGCTTACCGAACAAAAAGAATTGTTGAAAGACTTGGAAAGATCCTAGATAGAAGTGGTGTTTCATGAACAAGACGGAGTGTTAGCCGCAATTATTGAAGATATCAAGCAAAAGCAAATAGAGGATGAGTTCCTCAAGAAGGTATGTCAAGAAGGTATGTGATGAGATAGAATCAAATCTAAGACCGAGATTCAGTGTTGAAGATCAAGTGTTGCGATTTCAGGGAAGATTACGTGTTCCTAATGTTTCTGATCTTAAAAGAAGAATCATGGAAAAAACTCACAAGTCCAAGTTTACTATGCATCCGAGTAATACTAAGATGTATCATGATCTGAAGCAAACTTATTGGTGGCCTAACATGAAGAGAGAAATTGCGGAATTTGTGTCCAGATGCCTTCAATGTCAATAAGTTAAAGCTGAACATTAGAGACCGATGGGATTGCTTCAACCTTTCCCTATTCTGAAATGAAAATGGGAGCACATAACCTTGAATTTCATTATTGGACTACCTCGGACACCTAGAGGTATAAATTCTATTTGGGTTATTATGGATAGGTTAACTAAATTTGCACATTTTCTACCTGTGAAAACCTTTTATAATGCGGATAGGCTTGCTACTATTTATATTAATGAGATTATTCGTTTGCATGGAGTTTTGGTATCTATTGTTTTAGATAGGGATCCTATGTTTGTGTCCAGATTCTAGCAAAGTCTTCAAAAGGCGATGGGAACAGAGTTGAGATTTAGTACCGCTTTCCACCTACAAATCGATGGACAGTCTAAAAAAACCATTCAAACCTTGGAAGATATGTTTCGGATGTGTGCTTTAGATTTTCAAGGAAGTTGGAAAACCCATTTGCCATTAGCGAAATTTGCATACAACAATAGTTTCCACACTAGCATTGGTATGGCATCGTATAAAGCTTTATATGGTAGAAAATGTAGATCTCCGATTTGTTAGATAGAAGTTGGGTACAGAGTTTTGTTTGGACCTGAAATTGTGCAAACAACCATCGAAAAGATTAAGATCATTCAGCAAATACTCAAAACCGCACAAAACCGATAGAAGAGTTATGTGGATCAGAAAAAAAGAGCTTTAGAGTATGATGTTGGTGATCATTAGGGTAACTCCAATGAAAGGTCAGTCAAGATTTGGGAAGAAATGCAAGTTATCACCACAGTATATTGGACCGTTTCAGATTTTGAAAAAGCTTTGTCCAGTTGCATATCAGATCGCTCTACTGCCCGAAATGGAACAAATGCACAATGTGTTTCATGTGTCTATGTTAAGGGGTTATCTCCGGGATTCGTTTCACGTTATCGATTATCACTGGATAGCTCTTGACGATGATATGGAATATGAAAAGAAACCAATCCAAATTATCAATCGACAAGTGAAGCAATTGAGGAATAGAGCAATTCCTATGGTTAAGGTAGAGTGGAAGGAATGTTATGGCAAAGAAACCACATAAGAGAAAGAAGATGAGATGAAACAAAGGTATCCCAAACTGTTTCCGATACAAGGTAACACAAGTTTGGAGGACGAAACTTGTTAAAGGGGAAGACTGTGATAACCCCACCACGTAACATACTTATATTTATTTAGTTTTGAATTTTGATTATGTGCTTTGTGTTTAATTTGTGTGTATCTGTCTGATTGGTGAATTATCTATTATGATTTCTATTATGAATTTGAAATTGAAAGCCTTAATGACTTCAGAAACTGAAATTGACGAGTTTAATTAGTGTGTCATAATTTTTAGAGCCTTTTGGGAAATTTGATTAAAATTGGATTCAGTTTAGTAAAATTAAGTTTTGATTAATTAGCCTTAAGCCTTAATTAGTGCCTAATCTCTAGTTAGTGTATTAAGCTAATCACAAGTATATATATATATATGGGAAGAAGAACTGAATTAGTTGATTACAACACAAAATCTACTGGAGCATCATTTTAGAGAGAGAGTGAGTTCATTTTAGAGAGAGGGAGCTAAAGAACTTGAAGATTTTGCTAAGAGATTGAAGGTCTAAGAAGAAGAGACTAAGAATTTGCTAGAACAAGTATAATTCAAGACTCTAGGTGAGAGTTTGATCCTTAATGTGACGTCTGGGTACATAACCCGTCTTATTTCCGTTTAGTCGTACTTATTTTCTCATGTTTGGGATGTCAGAGAACCAATTCGAGGCTTCGTAGGCCGTTTTAGCTTGTCATCGTTTGAGACCTTTCTCGAATTTACATCTTTATTTCATTTCCAGAATTGAGTTCTCTTGTTTCGGGAGCGTAGTTGGAGTCGGGATTGTTTGGAACTATTTTGTGCTTGCAAAATTTTAGGTGGCAGTAGAACCGCACACGTAGAGGATAAAGTCGTGCATGTGGGAAGGGTGCCACACGTACGGTGATAGAGACTTCACGGTATTGGTGACAAAAATAAATGCACGAGCGGAGGGTACGTGCGGGAGATATACCGTACGTGTAGCGATAGAGAATTTCTGGGAGTGCGAGACTGAAATAACTACACGTGCGGGGAATGAGTGACGCATGCGCAGTAGAGGTACACTCTGTACGTGAGGAAGAAGGTGTACATATGCGAAAATGTGCTGTGTCCGAATTTTTTTTTCTTTTTATTTCCTTGGGCTGAGCACCTACCTCACTTTTCCCTCATCTCTCTCTCTCTAAAATACATTTCTCTTTCTTCTCTCTACATTAACTTTTACCAAACTCCATTAAACCTTTGATGTCTCCAAATCCATTTGAGTTTTGACTCAAGTTCCTTCATCAAAGTTGGAGAGCTCTTTAAGGGCTGCATTTTGTGCGGTGGAGATCAGATTTCAACACCGTCAATTTTGGAGGTTTCTTCTCTCTTCTTCTCCAAATCTTGAGGTAGGGAATTTCTTTCAGTTATATATATGATTTTGGCATGTTCTCGCTTCCTCTTGATGAAATATTTAAGTTATGAGTTGGGAGTTTGAATGAAGGTTTTGAATGGGAATTTCTCACCTCTGTTATGGAATTGGTTTTTAATTCATGAAATGTATGAGTATTAAAAGTCAATTGATAAGAATACCTCTTGAGAATAAATGAAATTTATTTTGGGTGAAACCCTAAAATTTGAAATTTGGGAAAAAGTTGAAATTGTTGAGAGAAAACTCATAAAATTATGGGATTTTGTTAAAAAAGATGAAGAAAGTTATATGTTATTTCATTGTTGAATCATCCTTGTAAATGAGGAAAATTTTGTTTGAGAAATTGCCACGGATAGTATAGTAAGAGTGCTTGAAATCATAGAAAGGTTGAAAATTGTATAATATTGTGATTGAAGATTGGGTCTTGTGTCCCATGAATATGACTATTGATAGGTAATTTGAAAACATTGAAGATGTTAATGATTGTATTGTATTAAGGTAAAATATATTGGGGAACATAAGAAGTGTAAAATTGTACTTACATGCATGCATTTGCATGGCTTTGAATATTAATTATTATTGCTATGTTTTGGAAATTGAATTGTTGTTGATAAAACAATTGTAAATCTTGAAAAGTTTTGGGGTAAATATATTTGGTAAGTCCGGATAGGGGGTGTAGATTGGTATTATTTAAGTTGGCCTGAGTGTCTAGGGTAAAAGATCGAAAACACGCGCGGAGTGGGTTCCACGTGCCTTCTGGTTAGGAGCTGGTAAAGTGGGGATTGGTAGTGCTTGACATGCCTACTTGCAAACACCAACCTACGGATTACCTAAGTTGTATTTACCGCCTGTTGTATATTTTGTAATTTTCTAAGATAATGACTTTTGAAATGAAAGTTGCATATGGTTTTCAAAATGAAACAAAGTTATGGATTTTGAAGCATGACATTGCATAACATTCATTTTATATGACTACTTAAACATATATACTTTGTTAAGATCTCTTTATTGAGCTTGTGCTCACCTCTAGTGGATTGTACAGGAAAAGATGCGGTGCTATTGCCTAACTAAGGGCGATGAATGTGCTTGAGAGCACGAGGCTCTCTCTGATTTTGTTGTGTATTTCTGGCAAGCCAAGGCTTTAATTGTATGGGTTTTGGATGACCATCTTTTGTGTAATCGGGCTTAAGCCTTGAAACCTATAGTCCATTGGACATTCTTTTGTGTTATTTCTATTGTGTCAATTGTCGCATATGCTATAGATTCACCATTTAAAAAGATTGAATATGTAATGCATGTGGACTCTTTTGTAGATCTCTCCCATTAATGGAATACAAACATAGATATTGGGCCACCTGAGTTGAAATTATTGTAATTAAAGGAGTCGATTAGACCTGTCTTATATCATTTATTTGAGGGCGTTATAGTTAATTCATGAAATTAAGTCACCTAGCTAATGAATTCCTGAAGGAATTAAGATTAATTATAAGAAATGAGCTTAAGATGAGTTAATTTGAAGCTAGACAAACATGTATGCATAAATATGTAGAGATTCATCATTTTGATCATGATTTTTGTCATCCATGTTGTAATTGGGAGTTGAATCATACATGCATCCATGGTTCTTAGTGATTTGAAGTTCAATTTTTGTGGAAAAGAATTTGAAACCAATTCATGCATGCATGAAATTTTAAGATCTAATTTTGATAAATTCATGAGGCTTTGAGCTAAAGACTTGCAGTTGGACATATGTTTATATTTTTGAAAGCGTTTTCATGGTTTAGAGCATGTCATGTAAGAGTTTAGCTTTTGAAATTAAATTTGGTGCATTTTTCTTCAAGTGTTGAAACTCAAAATTCGACCTTACCGCTCGAGCGATGAAGTTAGCGCTCAAGCACACATTATAAAGCATTCGGTAGTTTTGCAGAATTTTAAAGACTATTTGAGCGACTTCAGTTTTCATTGCTCTTAGCTTGAGCGACTTCGGTTTTCGTTTTAAGGGTAAAATCGTCAATTTAATAAATGTATAACTAATTTGACAAAAATAAATATAAAAAAAGTATCTTTAAATTTTTAAAAATTATTTCTACTCACCAAAAATAAAATTATATAAAAATGATAAATCTTTTATATTTTTATTTTTTTACTAAATTAATTTTTCGTATGTATTTAACTTATAAGCGAAAATCTTATACTACAAAAGATAAAATCGTCTTTTCGAGATATGAGATTCTTTTAACCGGCCCATCTGAGCTCGAGCCGAGCCGGGCCCATGTCGGGCCTGACGGGCTCCCGCAAAAATGGCTCAGCCCGGCCCACGGGCCAGAAAACTAGACCCAGGCCCAAGCCCAAGCCCATGGGCATTCGAGCTTTGGGTGGGCCAGTGGGCTGGGCCCCTGGGCTCGGGCTTTGGACGGGCCTAAACAATTTATTATTATTATTTTATTTTTTCACCAAAATTTAATATTTTTCATTAAAAATAACATTGGACATCGGGCGGGCCAGGCTTCGAGCTGAGCTTTTTGGACAGGTCTTGAGCGGGCCAACGGAACGGGCCGGGCTTCAAAACGATGGCCCAAGCCTTGGCCCTGGCCCAAGGCCTCGGGCTGGGCTTAGGCTTAGGCTCAAGCCTAAGCAAGTCTTAACAGGCCAAGTTTACCTCGGACCGCAAGTGGATTTCGGGCCACTCGCGGGCCACGGGTCAAAATTACAGCCCTAAACAAGTTCTAGAAGTTCTAGAAATTGGGGGCAGGTATTTACTTGCAACAAAAGACCAGCCTTTCGGTATTAACACAACCCACGAAGGACTTTGTTCCTATAGATTGATCTGTGTATTATCAATTTTATGTGGATGGGGAGAGTGATGAAGACCTTGGCCTCCCAGGCCGTGTGTTCTGCTATCAACGGCCGGAGTTTACACCAAATGTGCGGTATTACTCCGCAAAGAGTATCCGCAGCGCGATGGTGCTGTCAATAGCAATATTTGGGGATCTTTGGCTTTGCCAGTGTTTGATGATTCTGGGTGGGGATGTGTTGGTGTACTTGAGTTAGTGACTAGTGCTGAAATGAAACATTGCATTGGTCTTTTCAAACATTGGATCTGCAATGATCTTGAGGTTTGTCCCCTATCTCCCTAACCCTAATTGAAATAATCTGTCCCATTTTTATCTTCTCTTGTTTTCTTCTGTTTCTAGCTTTGTTTATTCCCTCTCATGCCTATCAGATGTTTGTTAATTTCTGTTTCTAGCCTTAATGGTCTGTTAATCTTCGCCCCTCTATAGTTTTATTACATGGAGTTGACAACAATTCTCATGGGCGTATTGAGCCATTTGTTCTAATATCAGATCATTTGTATCTGTATACATTTGTTCAAGTGAAAATGCAACATCAATTGTGTATGTTTAAGTAGCCTCATTGCCCTGCAATACCAACTTCTGCTCTAGTGTTGGACCGTATGCATTGCTGCTTTAGACATAAAATTATGTTTAGAGATAGAAATAGCCTATTCCAAGGTAAGGTACAACTGTGTGCAGCATCCAAGTTGGTTTTGACAATTATACATTGGTGGCAACCTATGTTGATACCCACAACTGTGCTGATTTTTCCATTTTGGGTACGCAATATATGCTTCTTTTAAATATCTTTCATTTCATATCTCTCAAGAATCTTTAGTTACATCATTTGAGTTTCCCTGTAGGCTGTTGGTTTGAGAAGCTCAAAAACATGTAATCATCATTTGTATTGTCAGCATGTAAGTCAAGCCTTAATTCAAATCTCAATTCTTTTATTGTTTTCTTCATTAGATTTCTATAAGGACTGGGATTGTGGTCTCACAAATATCTATTTGTGAAAATACTTTCAAATTATTATCGGGACAAGGATAAAGCTCTTGAGATTGCACTGGTTGAAATCAGGGTGGTGCTGGAAGTGGTGTGTAGAACTCATTTTCTACTTTTGGCTCAGACTTGGATCTTGTGTTGGCCTTGCAGTGTTGTTGCCGATGAGAGCTTCAGTGTAAGTTGCTGGGAACAACTTGCATCCATAATTGATGTAGTCTGCCTTAGGGAGAAAGATAAGTTTCCTTTCTCAAATGCATGTGCTTCGCATCACATACGAAAGGGGCAGGGAGTTGTTGGTATGGCATATTCGTCCAATAAGTTGATCTTCTGCAAAGATATTACTCAATTTAGCATAATTAAGACCCCTTGGCACATTATGCACACGAGTATGGACTTATGAGCTGTTTTGCAATTTGCTTGCGGAGTAGTTATACTGGAGACAATGTTTACGTAGTAGAATTCTTTTTGCCTCCTAGTAACACTGAAGGCGGGGATCTGATAATCATTGTGGTTCCGTTATTGACAACAATGAAGCAACATTTTCAAAGTTTTATGGTTGCTTCTGGAGAAGAACTAGGAGAGCAGTTACCTATTGAAGTTATTGATTTTTCAAAGGATGATAAACTTGATTCTTTACCCCAAATTGCAAGATCTCCTGCAGATATGATGGAGATTAAAGGGGAGATGGAGTGGCAGGATGTATCAGATCAACAATTAATAAAAATAGATACTATATACACTGGAAATGATGTTGTTAGTAAAATAGAAAAAACCAACAATGTTGTTACTTCCTCATTTAAAAAATGCATAGCTAACTCATCCCAAAGACAACACAGAAAAGCTGGAATTCAAATTAGTTTTGGGGATATCCAACAACATTTTGGAATGAAACTTGATGATGCTGCAAAAAGCCTTTGCGGTAAGCTTACATTCTTGGGAAAATTGTTACTAGCTAGATTCTTTGGGAAAATCCATATACTTTTCGTAGTAGCAAACATAAAGTATTTTTTTCTTATCTGTATTGTTCCTTTTGTAGTTAGCTGATCTATGCTGAAGCGTGCTTGCAGGGGATATAATATCTCTTGGGGGTCAACTCATAAGAGAAACAAGGAGAACAACTCTCTTTCCAATAAATTTGTCCTAGTTGCTGCTCGGGATCAAATTCGACAATGTAGTCAGTCTTCAATTTCTGATCCTTCTCATAGGAAATACTTGGCTACTGCTGCTCCCATAGAACCACATTTTATGGCAGCACAAGCTACTAGTATTGTGACTATGAAGGTAAAATATGGAGATGATTATATTAAATTTCAGTTCCCTGTGTTGTCGGGAATGGTAGATTTTCAACAAGAAGTGGCAAAGAGGCTGAACTTAAAGGTTGGAACTTACAATGATGACAATGATTGGATTTTAATAGCTTGTGATGAAGACCTGCAGCCTGCAGGATTATAATTGTAATTCGAGATCACTGGGGAGGAATACAGTCACAATGTTACTTCAGCCAATTGGTAATTGCTCACCTTAAATTCCTTCTGAGTAATCTATCTATCTCTTTAGTTGCATGTGGAATTCCCTAATTTACTAGTTTTTTGGTGTACAATTTATTAAAGAATTTCTACTTATTAAAAAGAAAAAATTCAAGGTTGGTCTCTTATATGTTTGTTACAAGTTTGTGTCAATTTTTTAATATTTTTTTTTATT
Source organism: Camellia granthamiana (assembly GCA_036172215.1). Taxonomy (NCBI): domain Eukaryota; kingdom Viridiplantae; phylum Streptophyta; class Magnoliopsida; order Ericales; family Theaceae; genus Camellia; species Camellia granthamiana. The sequence goes on along the minus strand of CM069916.1, from coordinate 94,034,408 downwards.
ATCTGGCCATTGGGTTTCTCTACTAATCTAATATCTGGTTACATAATTTTGGTACAACACATTTGATCTACTTTGCTAGGCACACATCCATTTACACCCATTGAGGAAGCTGTGAAGTTTATATTTTCACTCTCTATGGGTGTGTGTTGAGGAAGCTGTGAAGTTTATATTTTCACTCTCTCTATGGGTGTGTGTTCGGAAGTGAAAATGGGTGTGTGCCTATCTTTTCTCAGTTGTGATTGCAGGAAATCCTTACCAAAAGGTGATGATGGACACTACATGTGTGTTTCTGGTCATATATGTTGCTTTTTGTTGGGTCAATAAGTAGGAGTATTTACAATATGCTGAGAATTCTAACTAGACAATCATAGTCTAACAGATATATAGGCCCAACAAAGAGCCCCATAATGAGGAAGAAACCAACAATGCAACAAAGCCCCATAATAAGGGAGAAATTATCAATCTTTGTATTTAGTAAGGATTGACCTTGACTTCCCATAAAGAAATGTGCGGAGGTGGCCAACTGATTTAGTCATGTTAGTTGGTCATACATGTTGCTTAAAGGAGTTCAAATATGGCAAAAGTAGGATGAAGTAACCATATTGTTCTCCATCTATTAATGAATTGGTTGAGGTTTGATTGGAGCTGGATTTTGGTATGAAATGGATGGATACAGCCTTTCTTTGGGTGTGGGTGGGGGTGGGGCTTAATAACTAACGCTAGGGTTTGAGGTTTGAAAATAGTTATGTTTTTTAGATCAATGTGGGTTTTAGTCTTTTAGAATGCCTGATTGTAATTGCTAATTGTGTACAGCAATGTTGAAAATCATAATAGGAAAGAAAGATTAAAACAAGAAAAGAAAAAGTAAAGAAACCTTAGAATATCCTCACCAAAAAGAAATCAGTGTGAGTCTCATTACAAAGAGAGCAAAATTGGTTAGAATTATTATTAATCAAATTTGTTAAACTATCAATTACTTGCTTGTGTGAAAGCATATAAATTTTCCTTATAATTTATGGCTGAAGTAATTCCAGATATGGACTAGATGAAACCCATAACCAAACACAACCTGATTAACCTGGACTCTAGATGAACACATTATTAGTGAACTAATCCTTGAAACACCTATTATAGCCTCTTGCTGTTGATCTTCTGTCGTAATCTTTGTAATTACTGTGGCAGGAACTCAGTGGCTTCATAGTATGGCTGAAGTTAATGGGTATGAAGAACTTGGTGGTACATGCTCTGAGGATTGTACTGTAATTGAGTGAGTTATTGAATCTTTAATTGAGTTTTTCAATGAAAAGCATGGTTTTGCATCGATGAAAAGTAAAATTGATATTAATAATAAACTATATCTAACCACCCAGAATTTCTTGTCCATGCCATAGCTAAATGTTAAAGATGTAAAGATTAGGTCAACCAGCTAGTTACCTTGTGTTTAAAACTTAAAACCTGTTATCTTGTTCAAATCATATGTGGAAGTTTGTTGTGAGCCATACATCCTTGTGAACCATATAGCATGGGGAAGTAATAATATTTTTAATGTTCAGCTTGACATGGATACCATATAGCATGGGAAAATAGTACCATTCCCAGTAAGTATGCTCCTATAATTTTCTGTTTGAATTAATGTGAACCAAATGTATGCGCATCATGTACTCGATTTCTTCCAACTTCCAATTAATTTGATGTGTGAGTAGCAGCTTCCATTCTTGTTGGAATGCTTGACAATATTGTTTCATTGCAATTTTGTGGTGGCAGGACAAAAAAGTATTTGCAGTTTTTAACTATTTTCATGTTGGGCCATGTCATATTTGTCATTAAATTAAGTTCTTTATCTCTTCTTTTTATATTATTATACTATAAATCAAGTCTTATAACTCTTCAGTTTTTTCCTAAAATATTTTAGTTATAAAAATCTTTTACCTTTCTGTGAGTGAAATGAAAGCTTTTAAGACGGTATATATATATTGGTTTATGAAATATTGGAAATATCTTTCCACCATCCAAGATTTTAAAGGAGACTTTACGATCAGGTTTTGATGATATTCTTCAACAGATAAAATTTGAACTCTGTTCATGTGTTTGCCTTGTTTGTCTTCTTTATCCTGATAAAACAGTGTAGCATCAGTTTATTAATGACTATTGTATTTTTAATGCAAATGCTATATACAGATGGGTTTATAGGGTATTAAAGCTTGTCAAATCAAATACACGAAAAGGGTGAAATTTGTTTTTGGTTTACTAATCCAAAAATAATAAATACTGTTTTCCCCCCTTAAAAATATATTGTTGACGTTTGTCGGGCCAATTTGGTATCATAGTATCACTTATAAGTTAGCGTTTATGATTATAGCTTTTAAGGTTAATAACTTAAAAGACTTAAAGTAAGTAGTGAAGGTGTTGCTTTTGATAATCTGTGAAAAAAGTTGAACATGTTTGGTTAAATAAGTTATCACATAACTTTTTTGTTGTGGAAATATCAGGAATACCCTCAAAAGTTTTATCCATATGTATCCAAATTGGGCTCCTTTGTCCATATATATTTACTGGCTACAAACACTTTCCTGATTGACTCGAGCATTATTGCCGGTAAAGTTGGTTCTCGTTCTGCTGGATTTTCAAGGTTTACTCTTGCCTTTCAGTTTTAAATATATATTGTCAATTTGTTATTGCATTTCTTGGCTAAGATATTACTCTTTATTATTTTCAATTTTGACTATACTCGACTAGGATATTACCAAAGATTAACTTCAGAATTAATGGGTCAGTCTTTTTTTGAATTTTTAGAAAACTATGGGCTTGGATTATTGAATTATAGTTCTATCAAGTTGGCAACTTAAGGATTTTAAGTGAACTTCAAATGTTCAAGAAGCATTCTCATTACTTTTAACTTCCCTCTCCTGCCCATGCGTGCATGCTCCAAAAATAAGTCAGATAATTGAAGCTCAATAAAATTAGCTTAAAAAGCCTTAATCCCAATTACTTGGTGTTGGCAACATGGGTCCATATTCTTTAGTTAGCTTGGTCATATTGGCTTATTGCACATTGTACATTTGATCTTTGATTCTTCCATTTTATATAAGTCTAAATAGTGTTTCAGTATTTTGTTGGAATGTTTCCTCGAATTTAAAGGATTTAGGATAAGTAGAATTAAAACAGAGTATATGTAGTGTAATTTTAGTAACAGTAACAATGGAAGTAGAGGAGAAGTGAAGATTGAGAACTAAGAACTACCTAAGAGTCACTACAGGAAATTACATTTTTCCTGACCAATTTTGCCGACTAACTTTTATTTAGTCGCAAAAAGTTTTCATTTGGCAGCTAAATAAAAATTTGGTAGGCAAAGGTTTGGAGTTTTGCCGACTAAGATTTTTTAGTTGCCAAAATATAATTTTTTGCTACCAAAATTGAAATTTGGTCAGCAAAAGTCGAAGAGGGAAGACCAAAAAAAGTGGGAATGAAAAAAAATTTAGCGACTAAAATATTTTGGTCGCAGATAATAAAACTACGCCGTTTTTGATTATTATTTAACTACATTGAAGGAAAATACCAACCAATTTGTTTGGTAGGAAAAAATTGCCCAATGTCAGTAGATTAAAGAAATTGTTCAAACTCTTTATACCGCGCACCACTCCTCATACGCACCTTACCATTGATTCTCCTGCTCGATTGCAGTCACCAAAATCGCTTCTCCTCTGTCATCGCAGTCGCCTGCGTTGCTTCTTCGAGCAAGCATCAGCGGCGCTTCGAGAAGTCAAACGGCCTCCATTGTTACGTATATATTTTCTCTATGTTTCTCTCTCTCTCTCTCTCAAAATCTTTGTATTTGTTTTCCATTACTCCTCTTACTCACATGGTTGCTCTTTATTTTCGCACCTAACAGCACCACCATCGCCATTTTTCTACTACTACCAGTGCGCCTATCTTCAAACAGTCCCGAGATCAGATATGGGTCCTCTCTCTCTCTCTCTCTCCCTCTCTCTCTCTCTCTCTCTCTCCCTCTCTCTCTTGCTCAATTACTCTATTTTCCTTTGTTTTCCCTAGTTTTCAAAATCAATTTGTTTGTTTTTCCTAATTTTCAAAACCCTAATGAGTGGATGTTTGAAGGGATTGCCTAAAATCTTACTCTCCAGACAATGCAAAAAATGAAAAATGATATATATATATGTATATTCTTGTTTGTTCTGGTTGGGATGACAGAACACATGCAAATATTATTTGCTGATTATAAAATCTTACTCTCCATATGCAAATATCTATGTATATATATGTATATGTATAAAATCTTACTCTCCATGCAAATATTATTTGTTCTGGTTGGGATGACAGAACACATGCAAATATATATATGTATATGTATAAAATCTTACTCTCCATATATGCTTTATATTATTTGCTAATTAGTTGGGAATTTTGTGTATTGCTATTTGTATGATCTGGGTTATCCTCGGGGTCCATGATCTATAATTTTTTTTTCTTCGATTGCCTTGTATGTAAAAATATATATATATATATACAAGCAAAATTGCAACCTTTTTAGTGCAAAAGGTGGAAAATGTTTTGAGGGGTGAGAGAATTGAAGTGGGTTTTGGAAGAATGGGAAGTTGAGAGTAAAAATTGGGCAGATGATGATGAGGTTTGAGAGACATGTGAAGGTGGGATATGGGTTGGAGGTTGGAGAAGAGAGTGGTTTGGGTGTGTGTATTGGGTTACATGGTCTTAAGCAATGGTCTAGTGAACATTTTCGTTATTTATGATCGATTGTCACAACGGTTCGGGAGATTGGAGCGGATGTGATCCATAGAATTAAAGCAGGGTGGCTTGAGTGGAGGAGTGCGTCTGGGGTATTTGTGTAATAAACGAGTACTCACTAAACTAAAAGAAAAGTTCTATAGAACAGTTATTAGACTAGCGATGTTATATGGGTCGGAATGTTAGGCAACTAAGAAACACCATGTAGATAAGATGAGTGTTGTTGAGATGAAGATGCTAAGGTAGATGTGTGGCAAGACTAGAAAAGATAAGAGTTATGAATGCGTATATTTGAGAATGGGTAGGAATAGTACCAATAAAAGATAAGTTGAGAGAGAATAGATTGAGATGGCTTGGTCATATACAACGGAGACCAACAGAGGCAGTAGTGAAGAGATGCAATACAGTGATAGTAGATGGAAGGGTTAAGGGAAGGGGCAGACCTAGATTGATGTGGGTTAGTGTAGTAAATAGAGATATGAATCTCTTTAATTTGACTAACGAAATGGCCTTGGATAGAGTTGAGTGGAGAAGAAGGATTCATGTAGCCAACCCCATTTGATGGATCTTAAGGCTTGGTTTAGTTATTTCCTTGAAATATATTCTACCAAAGTGTACATAGCAATTTGTATTTTTCATTGGCATTAAAGTATATTCAACAGAATATCTATTTGGATCAGTTTTTGGTCATTTCTCTTCGTTTAGGCAGGCTTTCAGGTTTTATTTTATGTTCTCGTTGGTCTTCATGCATAGAAGTTTGTTATTTACTTTGTTTTGTACGTTTGTTTGTTCGCTTTCTTGTGAGTGCACCTGATGTTCACATTCTTGCATCCTACCGGATCTCATTATGTCTTGGATACCCTCTGTCCATGGTTCTCATCATGAAGTTTGGCCCGATTCTAGTGAGAAGTTTTATGAAGGTGACTTTCGTTCTAATGGTAACTCGTGTCTTATTGCTATTTTTTCCTATTATAATTGAACGTAAAGTTGCTTGGCTAGGGCAAAGAAAGTAGAAGGATTGTTTACAAAAACAGAAATTAGGTTAAATGAAAACAAATTTCAGTAAATTTCATTTCATTTTTTTTAAAGGTTGCTTAGAAGTTGGACCCACACCTACTTTAATTTGTTAGTATAAAACCATATGAAATGAAGGCAACATACTCTTTGGTTTCAAAGGTCTCAAAATTATTAGTTAGGATTGCTTGTATGGCTTTAAATCATTTTTGAATGCTTAACAAACCATGCGACTTCATTTATGGACTTTTTTTTTTTTTTTTTTTTTTTTTTTTTTTTTTAGTCTTATTTACAAATGTTATGGTAACTCAAGTCCTATGTAAGATTTTTTGAACTAATAAGTCTTATTTGGTAAAACTGATAATATTATCAATTTTTCTCAATTATTAAAACTAAGAACATTATCAATTTTATATAGTAATGTTCTAGATAATTGTTTCACTAACTGACGAAAAAAAAGAAGAGAGAGCATAAGATTAAACGTTTTTATCATTCTACTTATTAGTTTGACACCATGCATTCTCAGTAAAACCTATTAAATCAACAATAGCCCTGAAAACTCAATTACCATATGCATCTACATCATTGACATACTTAATTTATTCTTTCAAACAAATAGGGAGAGCGTCAACATACGCACTAGATTTACCTAATCTATTAATGTATTTCTTTCCCTTCACATTCACCTTATCATCCCCCTTCACACATCACTTCTACCTTGCTTGAAGAGAATGTATTTCTTTCCCTTCACATTCACCTTATCATCCCCCTTCACACATCACTTCTACCTTGCTTGAAGGGTAGGTAATGTCGTCAATATAGTATCTCTTGATGAGTAAGTATCATGCACAGATTCAACCCAACTCAAATGCCCATTGTTTATGACAGGTAGAAACATTGATCTTCTTATGTCCTCGATTGAGTGTATTGGGCTTAACATCTGGCTCAATTAAGGTATTCCTATTTTTTAATGTAATTAAAATCTATTTCAGTTTGACTAGGGGTATGTATAGTCTGGTTTAGGATAAAATCAAGATCAATCCATTACTTACGGTTCTATAAAAATTAGAACCAAACCAAATCAAACCAAACCATTAAAATCATATCAATCCAAACCAAATCATTTAAACACAATTCGATTCATGTTAGAACCACGGTTTTACATAATCTAATCACAAGAAAAATTATATAACATTTTCAAAAATATTCAACTTATCATAAATTTTAAAAATAATGATAGGGCAATCAAAAACAAATACTCTCATAATATTCACTAGTTAAACAAAAACATAACATTAAGCAAATATATTGTTAAACATTAATCTGCCATTATTTTTCAAAACATTAACATGCCCATTGTTCAACCATCTCAGACAAACATAACCATAGCAAATTAACATATAATATCTAGCAAACATAAAACTCCATGAAACAAACATTCTATAATGACAACAATACATCAATTGATTTGTCAAACGTTTAAAAATCACCCTGCATGTATGAATGCCTTTCTGGAAGGTCCGCGTTCAATGATTATGGGATCCGTCAATTTTTCTCAGTGACCATGTTCCATTTTTCTTTTTGGATCCCACTATCTGAAAAGGACAATTGCACTTCTTTGAACTGGTTTGGCCATTCTTCTTCTTTGCACTTTCGCCATGCCTCTCACAACGAAGATAAATCTTATCACCCTTCGATGACCTAATAACAAGGACAACACCATCCTTCTTATAAACATCACGTGCCCATTTGACAAATTGATTTTTGTCATAGAGAACCTACATATTAAGTCAAATCAATATTCACCCAAAAAAGTCAAATCAATATCATAAAAACAAATTTTATACATTTATGTACAGTAATAAGTTTAGTTGAGCTAACCCCTTCAGGTGTAAATTGCTCAGTGTTATCCACAAAATCATTGGAGGGAACCTCACTTCCTTGAGTTGATACATCGTGCTGCCAAAAAAAAAAAAAAATTAGTCCATTATGAAAAATAGTTGGTACATTTACAAAAAAGCCTAAACTCGAGCTTTTTAACACCCTTGTTCTTATAAACATCACGTGCCCATGTGACAAATTGGGGGCTTTTTTCAAATTAAGTTAAATTAGTAACTTATTTCCCAAACTAGACTTAGTTTGGACGGAATTCCCAAACTAGATTAAAACGTAGTTGTGAACCACGCTTTTAATGTTTTTGTGATTGTCACGCGAAAATTTTGTGAAATCGTAAAAGCATGTTTCCAAACCACGTTTTTAATTAAGAAAGCGTGGTTTGTAACTACGCTTTTAATTAATTATTATTATATATATATATATATTTTCTGAAAGCGTTGTTAAGAATCACGCTTTTAAGTAAATTTTTTTTTTTTTTTTTTTTTTTTTCTGAAAACGTGATTGTGAACCACGCTTTTACTGTTGACCAAAGAAACTTTTAAGAAAAATGTGAAAACGTGTTTTGAAAACACATTTTCAACAAAAAAAAAAATTTTTTTCAAACCCAGCACTCTTTTCTCTCACACACACACACTCTCTCTCTTTCTCTCTCACACACTCACACACTCACATTCATATATAATTTTTAATATATATAAATTTTATTTTATAAAATTGAGACTAATATTAAATATATATATAATAATAATAATTTATAATAGTAAATAATAATCAACTATATAATTTATATATAATTTTGAAAAAAAATACCTTTTATTGAAAAAATAACTTTTTTTTTCAATTAATTTTTTTTTCAAATAAAATTAATTGAAAAAAAATTGTTAGTAAAATTTTTAAATTTTTGTTTAAAAACCAACTTAAACTCATTTTTTGAATTTACGTTTTTTCCTCAAATTTACAAATTGAGACAACTATTTATAAACCAAAAAAAATATCAAACAAGTTTTTATGATAGTTTTTTAAATTTTTATAAATATAAATTGAAAACTGAAAACGAAATGGTTACCAAAAAGTTAAAATTGAATGATAATTAAAATGATAAAAAGTTAAAATTGAAACAACTATACGTACGTATATAACCTGTCCGAAAGTTAAAATGATAATTATTTTTTACCCTTAAATGATAATTATTTTTTATTTTTTATTTCTTAACCAAATTAATTTTTAATTTTTTTTAAAAAAAAATCAAACCATAGTCTAAAAATCTTTTGATAAGTTATTTCTTACGTTGGTAAATTATTTAATTATTTGTTAATTTTATCACATTTTTACCATCTGAGACATGTTTGGTAACCATTTCGTTTTCAATTTATATTTACAAAAATTTTAAAAATTATCATAAGAACTTATTTGATAATTTTTTTGGTTTATAAATAGTTGTCTCAATTTGTAAATTTAAGAAAAAAACGTAAATTCAAAAAACGAGTTTAAGCTTGTTTTTAAACAAAAATTTAAAAATTTTACTAATAATTTTTTTTTTTCAAAATTATATATAAATTATATAGTTGATTATTATTTGCTATTATAAATTATTATATATATATATAATATTAGTCTTAATTTTATATAATAAAATTTATATATATTAAAAATTACATATGGATGTAAGTGTGTGAGTACGTTAGGGAGAGAGAGAGAAAGAAGAGAGTGCTGGGTTTGAAATTTTTTTTTTTTTTTTTGTTGAAAATGTGTTTTCAAAACACGTTTTCACATTTTTCTTAAAAGTTTTTTTGGTCAACAGTAAAAGCGTGGTTCACAATCACGTTTTCAGGAAAAAAAAAAAAATTTACTTAAAAATGTGATTTCTAATAACGCTTTCAAAAAAAAAAAAAATTAAATTACTTAAAAATGTGATTTCTAATAACGCTTTCAAAAAAGAAAAAAATTAAAACCACGCTTTCTTAATTAAAAGCGTGGTTTGAAAACACGCTTTTACAATTTCACAAAATTTTTGCGCGACAGTCACAAAAACATTAAAAGTGTGTTTCACAACCATGTTTTAGCCTAATTTAAAAATTTCGTTCAAATTAGACCTAATTTAAAAAATAGATTATTAATTTGACTTAATTTAAAAAAAGTCCTGACAAATTGATCTTTGTCATTGAGATCCTACATATTAAGTCAAATCAATATTCACCCAAAAAAGTCAAATCAATATCATAAAAACAAATTTTATATATTATATCATAAAAACAAATTTTATACATTTATGTACAGTAATAAGTCTAGTTGAGCTAACCCCTTTAGGTGTAAATTGCTCAGTGTTATCCACAAAATCATTGGAGGTCCTGACAAATTGATCTTTGTCATTGAGATCCTACATATTAAGTCAAATCAATAATCAGCCAAAAAAATCAAATCAATATCATAAAAACAAATTATTTACATTTATGTACAGTAATAAGTTTGGTTGAGCTAACCCCTTTAGGTGTAAATTGCTCAGTGTTATCCACAAAATCATTGGAGGGAACCTCACCTCCTTGAGTTGATACATCGAGCTGCAAAAAAAACAAAATAAAATAATTAGTCCATTATGCAAAAAGAAAATGATTTGGAGCCTTAAAATTGTCCTCCCTAATCCCCCTAATTTTCATTTTAGGCAACTGTTTCCTTTTTTTTTTTTTTTTTTTTACTTGATATGAAAATTAGGGGGGTTTTTTTAGGGGGATGTAGCAAGACCCTATGCAAAAATAGTTGGGGCAATTACAAAAACAGCAGTGAGTAGTGCCCCGAAATTGGGGGCACTAATGCCCCGAAATTGCCATATAAGGCAAAAAAAAAAAAAAAAAACAAAGTTACCCAAAATAGAAATTAGGGGCATTAGTGTCCAGTTTTTTAGTGCCACAAAACATTTCTGTTACAAAAAAGCCTAAAGTCAAACTTTTTAACAAAATAAATTTTTAATTTTTAATTTTATCAATTTAAATTCTAATTTTTTAATTTGTTTTCAATTTAAACTATTCACCTATTTTCATTAAGTAAAATTGATCGAAAAATAATATTTTAGTTATTAAATTCAATATATATACATAAAATATTTAAAATATCTTTTTTATTGAGTTTAATGGCTAAAAAATTCTATTTTCATTAAGTAAAATCAATTGAAAAATAGTATTGTAGTCATTAAACTCAATGTATATATAATATCTTTTTTTATTGAGCTTAATGACTAAAATATAATTTTTTTTCAATCGATTTTACTTAATAAAAATAGATAAATGGTTTAGATTGAAAATAAATCAAAAGTTTAGAATTTAAATTGACAAAATTAAAAGTTCAAGGTTTATTTTGATATAAAGGTCAAACTTCGGGTTTTTTTTTTTTTTTTTTTTTTTTGTAATTGTCCCAGAACAATTTCTTAACTAAATAAGTAGGAACTGGTTCAATCTAAAAAAAAAAAAAAAAAAAAAAAAAAAGCTAAATAAGTAGGGAAAAAAAAAAAAAATATACTTCTTTGTTTTTTTTACTAGAAAACCTCATAATACAAAAAAATAAAAACTAAAAAAAATAAGAACAAGTAGACAATGTCTTCTAATATCGGGGAATTTAGACGTAAATAATAAATTATTTTTGTTAGTCTACTACTAGGAACTACATGACATGGCCATTAATCTCATAATTTATTAGGAACCACACAAAATTTTCAAGCCACGAACTACTCTGGGAATCATTATTTTCATAAATGTGATCAATAGTCTCTCACTTATTAGGAGACATCAATATGATTGGAAAACCTTGAACTTATAATAGTCTCAAAAATATTCTCCGCATCATTTTTTTTTCAACAAAAAATGAAGAAATATTGGTGGCTCCTAGTAATTAAGAGATTACTGACCACATAGATGAAAATAAATGTTCCTAATATTTTATATATTTATAAAATTTTGAGAGACTAACTTTGAATTTAATGCATCAATTTTCAAACCATATTTATTAGTTAAAGCTGTGGGTTAAAATTTTGAGAGATAACTTGACAAGTGTAATTCTAAAAAATCACCAAACAATCACTCAATACCATACTTGACATTTTTGCATGCCAATTTTTGCCACTTACTTGCATGCGCGAGTGTTCATGTACTATATCTATACATATCAGACCTTCCTTCTGCAAGGGAATAATAAAAAAGATGATACAACTCATGAATCCTTTGAAAACTTTTAAATGTTGAGAACAATTGTCAATAGAAGAAAAAAATGAATATCGGAAATAAATCATGAAACAAAACAAAAAAGAAAAAATAAAGTAAATAAAAATGAATTTGCTCTAAGGATATTAGTCCAAATTGATCTAGTTTGATGAATCATATACAATACTAAATATGGGTAAATTACCATCCCTTAAACTATGGCTCGTTTGCATTTTACACCTTACACTATGGCCAAACTATGGCTCACCTTTTGTTTGGATTCTATTAGAGATTTAAACAGAATCGTCGAATTGAGATCCGTTATCTTTCCTAAAAGAAATTGGTGATATGAAGGGTTTCCTTTATGTCTTTTATGGCATTTCACATCATGCCCTACTGGCCTGTTTTTAGAGCAATCGCGGGGAGTTGCCTTCCTTGTTTTAGTGGCAAAGTGCAAACGAATTACCAGATAAGAGCATTATTGTCTTGAAAATTCATTAAGTGTGTCATGTGTTGATTTTGTGTAAGTTCTTAACAGAATCATTACGAAAGAGTTCAGTGTAACAAGATAATACTTGGGCAAATTACACTATTAGTCCCTATAGTTTGGAACTTGTGTCACTTTAGTTCCTGACTTTTCAATTGTGACACATTTGATCCTGAATTTTGAATCTTGTTCCAAATAAGGACAATTGAACATACCATTACTTAATTTCAAGGGCAAAATCGTCAATTTGATAAAATATAAACTACTTTGACAAAAATAAATGTCAAAAAAATATTTTAAAATATTTAAAAAATTATTTCTATCCACCAAAAATAAAATTATGTAAAATTGATAAAAATTAATAAAAATTACATGATTAATTTTTAAAAATTAATTTTACATGATCATCATCTAAATACATAATAAAAATTAATTTGGTAAAAAAAAAAATAAATGTCTAAAATATTTATCAATTTTATATAATTTTATCTTTAGTAGTTAGAAATAATTTTTAAAAATTTAAAAATAATTTTTTGACATTTATTTTTGTCAAATTAATTTATATTTTATCAAATTGACGATTTTGCCCTTGAAAAATCTAATAGTATTTACAATTGTCCTTATTTGGAACAAGATTTAAAATTCAGGGTCAAATGTGTCACAATTGAAACGTCAGGGACCAAAATGACACAAGTCTCAAACTATAAGAACCATTAGTGTAATTCACCCATAATACTTTGAAGTGATTACCTGTTAAGTTTTGAAGTTTAACAAGTCAGTTCTTGCTCAAATCCAATTAAAATCATTCATTATATATCCAAGTAGGATAAAAATTAAGCAGGGAGAATAAAAGGCCTGCTCAAATTTGTACCAGTCAATAATAGCACATGTTTCCCAGCCTAGAAAACCCAATCTTCTTGGTTATTCGGATGTAGGCCAATGTTCAACATACTACTAGATCTAGATTCAGCTCAAAAAACAACAAAAGTTGCCAAGAAATAGAAACTTTGGCATCTATCTTAGGGTACCCTATGAGTTGTTTATTATCAAATACTGAAGTTTAGAGAAAATTCAACTGAAAACTATATATTTCACATGAATTAATGTTGAGCATGTCTAAGTTATATGGGTTGGGAACAAACCTTAAAGAGGCTATATACACGAGCTTCCTTGAAAAATTGTAGACATGTCTCTTTGGTGTTGGATACTATTTCAAGCACACCAACACACTTCTCCTCATAGCAACCTGGTTCACGCACAGGCAAATACACTGACAAACACAAACTTACGAAAGCAGAGCCACGGCGATCAAAGTCAGAAATGCACACACGGGGAATATCAGGCAATCCAATTTCATTACCGCGACACGCCTCCCAATACCGACAAAGTTCATCATTAGGTGTTACGAGAAAAGAATGTGAACTTTGAGTTTTAAGAACAAACAGGCCGTCCATTTTTGTGGCTTTTGTCCAAAATTGAAGTAGCAAAGGCCCATGTCGGCCTCCGCATAAATTTCCAAGCACACTTCTGATCTTCTGATCGAGACCCGAGTTGCCTAGCATTAAACGCAATTGAAAATTAAAGAGTGAATGAAGAAAGCCCCAAACAACAAACCCAGCAACAGAACTCACCGTCGAGGATCACAGTCGGTTCTTCCCGGAGAGGAACCCTCGTCGTCTGCGGTTGTTTTGGTTCGGGTTCGTCGCCTTCTCGGCCATCGTTATCACCATCAACCCCACTAAAATTTAGAAATTCGTCTACAAGTGACCAATCTATAGGTCTCATTTTTTGGTTGCATTTGCGACCGGTTTCGCCTCCATGGACAAACTGATCAGAAACCAAAACAATATATAGTGTTTTTATTTTAGTTGGGTATTTTAGTTTTTAGTTGTTTTAAGATGTTAAAATTTTTGTGTTTGAAAAGATAGTTAGATTTTTTTGTAGTTAAATGTGATATTTGTAAGAGAAAAAGTGAAATGATTATGGATTTAATATGATATTTTGTCTTATTGACTATTTTAATTTAAGGCTGATTTGGCAACCCTCTAAAAAATTAAAAAATTATCAAAAAAATTAAAAAATTATTACTATTTATTAAAAAAATATTATAAAAATAATATATAAATATTCATTCCAATCAACTTTTCGGCACCACGTCAGTGTGAACCACTCAGTGAAAGGAAGGAAATTTTTTTTTCCATGTGTGGCCCAAACTAAGGAAAATGCATGAGACGGGGGTGCTGGGGATCTCTTGTTATTGGTTCAAAAAAATTGTTTTTTTTTTTTTTTTTTTTTTTTTTTTTCAGCTAATGGCAGAGCCCTATGTGACACTGGAGGGTCAGCAAAGTCCCCAAACTAAATTGGATGATAAAGTTTGACCCGTGGAGGCCTATCATAAGTCCCGTTTTAATAATCTGAATCGTTCAATATGTAGAACTCGTCTAGTGCTATATGCTTGTAAAAAATAACGTCTATCAAATATCGCTAATTATATGATCAAATCAGTATTGTATAAAAACAGATGGTGTTATAGTTAACAGTTAACAAAAAAAATTACACGATCAGATAGTTATTGACATCCAATCAACGTAATTTTTCACAAACATATAGTACTCGACGAGTTCTACATATTGAACGGTTTCGATTAGAAAAATGGGACCTATGGTGAACCCCATGTGCCAAACAACACCATCCAATCAAAGCCCGAAAATGAGACAATAATTTCTCATCTACTTCACAGCCTACTCCCCTGACATTTCGTACTGCCTCCTTCATAATTTTCTCCAGCCCATTTTTTTATGTAATTTTTTAATACACATTTTTTTATAAAAAGTCAAAAAGTTAACTCAAATATCTATATTTTTTTCTCAACTTTTTATTTTAAAAAGACAAAAAGTACACTTATTTAAAATATCCCAAACAACCCCTTTATTTTGTCTTTTAGTGCTAAAAAAAAGAAAAAAAAAAACTCTTCTGTTAACGTTCACATTATGGGATTGACCATTCCACTTATATTATTTTGAACTCACAAATACACTCTCTAAAATTTATTTAAAATATAAATTATTTTTTATGATTATAAAATTATATCACGCTCTTTGAAATTTTTATTTTCATAACAAATAATTTATTTTGTTAATAAATCATCAAGTCAATTAATAATTTTTAATGATGTCAAAAATTTATTTCAATTAATAGTTCATGTAATTTTATTATTATATACAAGAACAGTTATAAATTTTATTCTTTCAATTAATTCTGTTCTATAAAAATTTTTGAAAAATGATTATTTATAATTTTTCAAACCACATGGGACAATTCCAATCTCAAGCAAACATTAAGAGGTGTATTTATAATTTACCTTAATTATTTTTATTGTATGATTTAACTTAGGCCAAGTTTGGCAAGTTCAATAAAAGTAAAAAAATTATCAAAAAAGTTAAAAAGTTATCACTATTTACAAAATATATATATATAAATATTAATTTAAATGGTAAATTAATACAAAAGTTGAATTCGACCAACCCATCAACGTATGAACATGTCAGCCACATGCAATGAAGGAAAAACATCAACGTACGAACACGTCAGCCACATGCAATGAAGGAAAAAAAATAATAATAACATGCGTACATTCACTTATTTGCATGGTAAAGTTGGGCCTGTGGGAGCCACCATGGGTCTCGTTTTAATAATCTGAATCGTTCAATATGTATAATTTGTCTAGTACTATGTTTGTAAAAAATCACGTCTATCGGATATCGCTAACTATATGATCAAATTAGTTTTGTATAAAAATTAAATGGTATTATAGTTAACAGTTAACAAAGAAAACTAACACGATCAGATAGTTATCAATATCCAATTAACGTGATTTTTTATAAGTATATAAAACTTGACGAGTTCTACACATTAAACGGTTCCGATTAAAAAAAAGGGACCCATGGTGGCCCCTACGGTCAGAACAACACCTTCCAATCAAAGTTCGAAAAAGAGGCAATTTTTTTCCATCTACACATCCAGCCGGCTGCCTTGCCATTCCGTACGGTGTACTACATTATCTTCTCTTACACACTTATTTATACAATTTTTTAATACATATTTTTTCATAAAAAGTCAAAAAATTAATCGAAACATCCATATTTTCCTCTTCAACTTTTTAGTCCAAAAAAATAAAAAGTGCATTTATTTAGGACATTCCAAACAACCTCTTAATATTTGTACGACTGAATATTATTATCTCGTATTCGTATGGTTTCAGTTAGTATTTGTGTACTTTGAATATTATTTAGTGTGTTTGGCTTCAATTTTATGGATTCAATTTTCTAAAAATTAAATTTTTTGTTTTTCATGTTTTTTTATTTTTGGTGAATATTTTTAAAATTTCAAGTAATTTTTTGACTTTATTAGATGCACCTTACTTAGATGTATCTAAAAAGTAAAATATTTATAAAAAATTAATAAATACGCAAGAATACGAAAATGTACTGAATTTTTTTCCTCGTATTTTTTTTATTTATATTTTTGGTATTTAGTGAATTTTTTTAAAAAAAATTCACAAATATGATACTTTTTAAGTGTATTTATGTTAGGTGTATCTAAAAATTTTAAAAATTACTTAGAATATTAAAAAAAATCAGTAAAAATAAAAAAACACGAAAAATAAAAAAGTTTTAATTTTCTGAAAAGTGTCTTGAAAATATGAATCAAACAAGTTGATTGTTATTTATTTGTACAGCTTGAGTTAATATTTTTATTTTTATTAGTTTATATGTTTTCTCTTAGTAAATAAAAATAATAATTTTCTATTCAAAAATTAATTCTAAATAATTATTATTTATATTAATTCAAGTCATACAAATCATTTTAATTATATAAATATTTTTATACATATTTTGTATTATTAATTTAATTTTTTATTAAATATGTTAAATATTAGTCTATTTTAAAGATTTTTTTGATATTTTTTGAACAATATCAATATTATAAAAATTAAATTTATATATTAAAAATTATATTATGTATTTTATTAGAATAAAGTAGAATAAAATTTATTTTGTTTCTAATTCATAAGTGACATGTGCATACCGTGCAGAGAGAGAGAGAGAGAGAGAGAGAGAAGGACAGCTTGTGAAGAAAAGTGTGCATGTGTGTGAGAGTGTTGTGTGTGTGTGTGTGTGTGTGTGTTGGGGTGTTGGGGGGGGGGGGGGGGGGGGGGGGTGGTCATATAACGAACTGTTTATATGATAAAAATTTATTACGTAAATTATTCGTGTAAAAAATTAAATTAATTAGATATTTATAATTTCTTAACAAGATAATTTTTTTTCTTAATTTTTAACTAACTCAGACATACCTAGTATATATCTAAATACATACCTCAGTAGAAATAATATTTTCTTTTATTATAGAAATAAGATTCATTTTACTAAATTTCTTTTTTATTTTTAGTTTTACACTTAGTATTATTTTAAAATTATGTGCTGGGGATCTCTTGTGATTGGTCTAAGAAATTGTTTTTTTTTTTTGAATTTTTTTTTTCAGCCAATGGCAGAGCCCCATGTGGCACTGGGGTCCCAGCAAAGTCTCCAAACTAAATTGGATGATAAAGTTTGACCCATAGAGGCCCATCATAGGCCCTGTTTTGATAATCTGAACCGTTCAATATGTAGAACTCGTCTAGTGCTATATGTTTGTAAAAAATCACGTCTATCGGATATCGCTAATTATATGATCAAATCAGTATTGTATAAAAACAGATGGTGTTATAGTTAACAGTTAACAAAAAAAATTACACGATCAGATAGTTATCGACATCCAATCAACATAATTTTTCACAAATATATAGTACTTGACGAGTTCTACATATTGAACGGTTCCGATTAGAAAAAGGGGACCTGTGGTGGGCCCCCACGCGCCAACCAACACCATCCAATCAAAGCCCGAGAATGAGACAACAATTTCTCATCTACTCCACAGCCCACTCCCCTGACGGTTCGTACGGCCTCCTCCATAATTTTATCCTACATATTTTTTTATACAATTTTTTAATACACATTTTTTCATAAAAAGTCAAAAAATTAACTCAAATATCTATATTTTTTTCTCAACTTTTTATTACAAAAAGACAAAAAATACACTTATTTAAAATACCCCAAATAACCCCTTATTTTGTCTTTTAGTGCTAAAAAAAAAAAAAAAAAACTCTTCTGCTAACGTTCACATTATGGGATTGATCATTCCACTTATTATTTTTTTTAAGGAACTCACAAATACACTCTTTAAAATTTATTTAAAATATAAATTATTTTTTATGATTGTAAAAATTATATCTCGCTCTTTGAAATTTTTATTTTCATAACAAATAATTTATTTTGTTAATAAATTATCAAGTCAATTAATAATTTTTAATGATGTCAAAAATTTATTTCAGTTAATGGTTCATGTAATTTTATTATTATATAGAACGGTTAGAAATTTTATTCTTTCAGTTAATTCTGTTCTATAAAAAATTTTGAAAAATGATTATTTATAATTTTTCAAACCACATGGGACAATTCAAATCTCAAGCAAATCTTAAGAGGTGTATTTATAATTTAACTTAATTATTTTTATTGTATGATTTGACTTAGGCCAAGTTTGGCAAGTTCAATAAAAGTAAAAAAGTTATCAAAAAAGTTAAAAAGTTATCACTATTTATAAAAATATATATATATAAATATTAATTTAAATGGTAAATTAATACAAAAGTTGAATCCGACCAACCCATCAACGTACGGACACGTCAGCCACATGCAATGAAGGGAAAAAAAATAATAATATGTGTACATTCACTTATTTGCATGGTAAAGTTGGGCCTGTGGGGCCACCATGGGTCTCGTTTTGATAATCCGAATCGTTCAATATGTAGAACTCGTCTAGTACTATGTTTGTAAAAAATCACATCTATCGGATATCGCTAACTATATGATCAAATCAGTTTTGTATAAAAATTAAATGGTATTATAGTTAACAGGTGACAAAGAAAACTAACA
This sequence comes from Camellia granthamiana, assembly GCA_036172215.1. NCBI lineage: Eukaryota > Viridiplantae > Streptophyta > Magnoliopsida > Ericales > Theaceae > Camellia > Camellia granthamiana. The sequence continues at coordinate 94,015,032 of CM069916.1, read as the reverse complement.
CGATCAGATAGTTATCAATATCCAATCAATGTGATTTTTTAGAAGCATATAAAACTCGACGAGTTCTACATATCAAACGGTTCCGATTAGAAAAAAGGGACCCATGGTAGCCCCCACGGGCCGAACAACACCTTCCAATCAAAGTCCGAAAAAGAGGCAATTTTTTTCCATCTACACATCCAGCCGGCTGCCTTGCCATTCCGTACGGTGTACTACATTATCTTCTCTTACACACTTATTTATACAATTTTTTAATACACATTTTTTCATAAAAAGTAAAAAAGTTAACCGAAACATCCATATTTTCCTCTTCAACTTTTTAGTTCAAAAAAATAAAAAATGCATTTATTTAGGACACTCCAAACAACCTCTTAATATTTGTACGACTGAATATTATTATCTCGTATTCGTATGGTTTCAGTTAGTATTTGTGTACTTTGAATATTATTTAGTGTGTTTGGTTTCAATTTTATGGATTCAATTTTCTAAAAATTAAATTTTTTGTTTTTCATGTTTTTTTTATTTTTGGTGATTATTTTTAAAATTTCAAGTAATTTTTTTACTTTATTAGATGTACCTTACTTAGATGTATTTAAAAAGTAAAATATTTATAAAAAATTAATAAATACGCAAGAATACGAAAATGTACTGAATTTTTTTCCTCGTATTTTTTTTTATTTATATTTTTGGTATTTAGTGAATTTTCTAAAAAAAATTTCACAAATATGATACCTTTTAAGTGTATTTATGTTAGGTGTGTCTAAAAATTTTAAAAATTGCTTAGAATATTAAAAAAAAGGGAAAATCGGTCTAGGGTCCCTCTCCCACTTTTCATAATGGAAGAGATCCACAAAATTATGTTTTGATGTGTAAGGTCCCTCAACATATATCAGATAAATTTGGCTCCACGATTCCTCTCTCTCTCTGTCTTCGACCAAAACCCTTCAACCCATCATCTCCTTTCAACTCCTTCAGGTCCACCGACCTCTTCATCTCCCCCACCGCCCTCACATCCACCGCACCACCACCGTCTTCGTCAACAAAGATTGATACAGAGAGAGAGAGAGAGAGTCACGATCAGAAGAAGCGAAAACAATGGGGGTTGTAAACGCGCCGCCCAATTTGGAGTGCAGAATGTACAAGGCGAAGTACCCGGAGGTAGACACGGCGGTGATGGTGCAGGTGAAGAGCATCGGTGACCTCTGCGCATACGTCTATCTTTTGGAATACAACAACATCGAAGGTATGATCCTCCTCTCAGAGCTCTCTCGCCGCCGTATACGGAGCATCAACAGCCTCATCAAGGTCGGCCGCACCGAGCCCGTCATGGTCCTCAGCGTCGACCCTGACAAAGACTACGTCAATCTCAGCAAGCGCAGAGTCGCCGAGGAGGATATTCTCGCCTGTGAGGATCGCTATAATAAGAGCAAGCTCGTTCACTCCCTCATGCGCCGCGTTGCCGAAACTAAGATGGAACTTCATCAGGAGAAGAAACTGGTAGAGATACCATCGGGACGTCCGACCCATGGTCTGTTGACTGATGACTTTCCACGCCTGAAATTGATGTTGATGAGTCCTGCAGACTATGGAAGCAAACAAGGCTGATTGGAACACACTGTTTGAGCATTATCCTTTCTTTAAAGTGTACAAAAATTATTTGCAGATTGATGTTACTGCTGCTAATATTGATGACCTGAGGAAATGGAAAGGGTGGGTTGAGTCTCGTCTTCGTCAGCTCACATTGAAGGTGAGAGAATCCTTCATCTTTCACTATTTTTACTGGTGCTAAATTTCTCTGGGTTGAATCCAGAGAAAATTAAAATTTCTCTGGATTCATTTTGATCGGTTTCTTTCGAGGCGAGTTATTGATGTAAGTTTGATTACAATTTTCAATTTTGAGTATGAATTTTAAAGTTTTTTGGTTGATTGTTGGTTATTATAATTAAAAGCAGAGTGACAAGTGATGGGCGATGTTTTTTTTAGATGCTGGTGTGAACATGTTTTTTTTAGTGAAAGCAAATCCATGTTTTTTATGGTATGTAATAGGCATCGGCAATCTTTGCTGCTCTTTGTATTATCAGCAAGGAGATGAAATCTAAGAATTATATTGAACCAATATTATACCAAGGATTTGCTTTTGCTTCTTCAGGTGGAACTTTTTGATGGAGCTTTAAAAAAATAGTCTATTCCAAACCAGAGAATTTATCTGGACCAACCCAATTGAATTTCTCTCTGGTCATGCCCAGAAATTCTTTGGGTTGAGAATTTATCTGGCTAGGAATTTTCTCTGGGTTGTGGAGTCCAGATAAATTCTCTGGGTGGGAGATCTTTCAAAAAAATCTGTGTTGATCGTAGACAAACCATGGATGGAAGTGGTTAAAATTTTTGATGCCCCACCTGTTCACATACATATTCATGGGACATAACTGCTTGTTGAAGATGGTTTTCTAACAGTTTAGGTAGAAGAGAGAGAGTTCAAATGTAGGAGTTGAAGATCCCCTTTGTCTGAGAATTTCTCTGCGTCTGGGGAGGCCAGAGAAATTCAAAATTTCTCTGAACCAATTTTCTCTGATTTGAATTTCTCTAACCAAATTTTTCTGGACTGAAATTTCTCTGGACCAAATTTCTCTGGGCCAGAATTTCTTTGGACCAATTTTCTCTGGACTGAAATTTCTCTGGACTGAAATTTCTCTACATCAAGGTTGAGGGATCTTAGACATTAATGAAAATATTGTTGATGAACCTTAGACATTATGAAAATAGTTGGTGTCTTTTATGCTCTAAAATCATAATACCAAGGACCTGAAAAAAAATACCCCTAAAAAAAATCAGTGAAAATAAAAAAACATGAAAAAAAGTTTTAATTTTCTGAAAAGTGTCCTGAAAATATGAATCAAACAAGTTGATTGTTATTTATTTGTACAGCTTGAGTTGATATTTTTATTTTTATTAGTTTATATGTTTTCTCTTAGTAAGTTTATATGTTTTCTCTTAGTAAATAAAAATAATAATTTTCTATTCAAAAATTAATTCTAAATAATTATTATTTATATTAATTCAAGTCATACAAATCATTTTAATTATATAATTTTTTTATACATATTTTGTATTATTAATTTATTTATTTTTATTAAATATGTTAAATATTAGTCTATTTTAAAGATTTTTTTGATATTTTTTGAACAATATCAATATTATAAAAATTAAATTTATATATTAAAAATTATATTATGTATTTAATTAGAATAAAGTAGAATAGAATTTATTTTGTTTCTAATTGATAAGTGAGATGTGTCAGAGAGAGAGAGAGGACAGTTTGTGAAGAAAAAGTATGCATGTGTGTGAGAGTGTTGTGTGTGTGCGCGCGCGGGGATTTTTGTTTTGGGTTTTGGGGGGGGGGGAAGATTTTTTCTAGTCTCGAACTGTTTTTTTTAATTTTGGGGGGTGGGTGGGAAAGATTCTTTCTAATCTCGAACTGTTTTTTTTTTTTTTTTTGGGTTGGGGGGTTGGGGGGAGATTTTTTCTAGTCTCGAACTGTTTTTTGGGGGGTGGGTGGGAAAGATTCTTTCTAATCTCGAACTTTTTTTTTGGGGGGGGGGGGGGGGGTGTCTCGAACTCGAACTGTTTATATGATAAAATTTATTATGTAAATTATTTGTGTAAAAAATTAAATTAATTACACATTTATAATTCCTTGACAAGATAACTTTTTTCTTCATAATTTTTGACGAATCCAGACATATTTAGTATATATCCAAATACATATCTCAGTCGAAACAATATTTTCTTTTATTATAAAAATAAAATTCATTTTATTAGATTTCTTTTTCATTTTTAGTTTTATACTTAGACTTATTTTAAAATTATGTTATGATTTATAAGTTATTTAATATAATGACATTTAATTTTAATTTAACTTATACATGCACTTTTAGCATTAAATGTCAATTGTATGTTGGATCTTAAATTAAATTATTTAATTAATTTTTTTATTACTCTAAATTAAAAATAAATCTTTTTTAACAAACATATCAAGCCGTACTGTACCTAAATTTTTTTTGATATTACTATATCGATATACCCATATCGTACTAGTACTAGTACTCATACCCATAGGTCACGAATTATCTTGAATCGATCCTAAAAAAACTTATTGAACTAAAAATTTCTTAAGTACTCTATATGCACGCGCACAATTATAATTAATTTATTCCTCAAATTAATTTCAATAAAATTGAGTTACTAAAAGTAATTTCAAAATTGAGTGAAAAAAAATTCAAAATTCAAAATTCAATTACTCCTAAAAATACTCAACAAGATTAAATTTTTTTATTTAAAATTTAAAATTTTCATTTTTGAGATAAAAATTTATTAATTAAATATTAAATGTTTTTTAAAAATATTTGGAAGACTAATTGATTTTTAAAATATAGTTTGGAAGGTAAAATGAAATTTGATATGACGTCAGTAAATTTCGTTTGATTGTAAATAAAATGATTATTGGATTACATTTATGGCGGACTCTCTCTCTCTCTCTAACAACGGTAACACCAACATCACCGATCGATCCCCGGAGGAGGAGGATCACCTTGAGCACAACACTAAAAAAATCAAGAGCACCACGTCAGACCATGATGATCAAGAGATGGAGGAGAGAACAGCGCCATCTGAATTACGAATGGAGGAACCAACTCCCTTTCCCGAAAGCACTCTGAGGAAATCTTTCAAACAAGCACTCACAGCAACTAAAACCAATGAGAAGGCGTTTGATAATGATCTGGATCGCCTTTCTACTGATGATGAATTCCTCACGGATGAAGAGGATAATGGGGCAGAATCAGAAGGGGAACAAGATCTTGGATCAACACCAATGATACCTAGAATCAAACTCCCTCGTAGGCTTATTACATCGATTCGTAAACCATGGAGGGATTGCTTGATAGTTCGTCTTTTGGGCAAAACGGTTGGGTTCAATTCTCTGGTCCACAGATTGAAGAAATTATGGGGGCTACAAGGAGATTTCGAAGCTACAGATTTGGGCCTTGGATTTTTCTTGATTAAGTTTGAAATGTTAGCTGATTGCAACAAAGTATACACTGAAGGCCCTTGGATAATTATGGACCACTATCTTACAGTTAGAAGATGGGAACATGATTTCAAACCATCTGAAGCCAAAGAGGTTGCTACAGCACTCTGGGTCAGATTTCCACAATTACCAATTGAATACTATAATGAAAAGGTGCTATATCACATAGCCAAGGTAATCGGTAGACCCCTCAAAGTGGATCTACATACAGCCATGTCAATCAGGGGAAGATATGCACGGGTATGTGTGGAAGTAGATCTCACAAAGCCCCTTGTTTCCAGATTTGCCATAGGTAAATATAATTACACAATCGAATACAAACATTTACATTATTTTTGCTTTGCTTGTGGGAAGGTTGGTCACAGGAAGGAGTACTGCAATCAAAAAGAGACAACACCGTCGGCACCGCCACCGGTGAGGCATGGGGGCACCAACGGCACTGAAGTCAGACCAGAACATCCCCCAACGGCTACCACAAGTGGGTCAAAGGATAACTCAACCCACCAAGAGGAGGCTGATTTTGGCCCATGGATGCTGGTTAACAGAAGGACCCGCAAATATATAGGGAATAGTCGAAATGCAGGATCTCATACGCCCAGTAGGCCCACTAATAGATTTGGTCCACTTGCTAACAAACAAAATATGCATAGCCCAGTCGACAAACAAAAGGGGAAAGGGACACAGGGGGCCCATGCAACTACAACCCACAAAACAGTGTCAGAAGTAGCTCATAAGACCCTCTCACAAGGTGAGGGGCCGTCCAACTTAAAGCCAAACACAACTGAGGTAAATCCCCCAAACACTAGTACCCCCACTGCGACATCACATCCTATGCAGGTATGCCATGTGAAGCCTATACTTACTTCTGAAATTAGTCTTGCAGAAGGAACTGACATTACTTCAGACCCTATGATGAGTGAGCTGGTTCCCAGCATTCAACCAACTCCCCCTGCTATCCCCCTCTCTACATCTCCCATATCTCCTCTCACAGCCACCTCCCCACCCCCCCCCCCCAAATTTCCCTTACGCACCCAAACCATCACCCACCCTCGACTATTCAGGCCAAACCCAAGCAAAAACCCCCTGACTTTGAATATGAGCGACAACTCCAGCAACGCAGCCATGGAGCTGGTGGAAGTACAACTCTCCAGGATGACACACAGTGCAGTGGGCTCGTACCTCAAACCCGAGAGCGAAGCAATTCACCAAGTAGGCATCGACTGGTGGATAGACGAAATTCGGCTGAACATCGAACCCAGATGGCAGAGCGTGGGAGGAAGGCCTCTTCAGGCAACACAGATGGCAGCCCTGCGTCCATCTGTACTGAACAAGAAACTAGTGCGTGATATACTTGGCTTGAATCCCGCAGAGCCTCTACCAGACCTTCCCAATCGTTTCTCAATGAATATCATGCTATGGAACTGCCGGGGGGGCCGGCAACAAAAACTTTCGCAGACATTTTAAGGAACTCATCAGAATTCACCGCCCTGATGTGGTTGCCCTCTTTGAAACCAAGGTTATGTTTAGCTCTATGGGTCTCTTCTTTAACAATCTAGGATACACAGCATCCACTACTGTTGATCCTGTGGGGCGAGTTGGGGGTATTTGGCTCCTCTAGATCCCCACACAAGTTTCTGTTAGTGCTTTTGTAGCGAACCAGCAGGTGATTCAAGCCACTGTAAAACGAAAAGACTATGAAGACTGGGTCCTGGCTGCAGTTTATGCAAGCCCTAACATCAAGCTCCGACAGACACTATGGGAGGACTTAGAAGACACGGCAAACTCAATGACAAAACCATGGCTTATTGCTGGAGACTTTAATGAGATAAGTGAACAGAATGACAGACGAAGCTTCACCCAAAATATACAACACAGCAGAAGTCGTAAGTTCACTGATAACATACACAGGTGTGGCCTTATGGACCTCGGCTGCACTGGTCCCAAACTCACTTGGACAAATAATCGCAAAGGGATGGCTAACACCATGGAAAGGCTTGACCGCGCACTCTGTAATGAGGATTGGAGAACTATGTACCCAGAAGGCGCAGTCATAAATCTTCCACGAACTTATTCTGATCATTCTCCTCTCATCATATACACTGAAGGTATGACTAAACTCTCCTCCTTTAACCGTCCTTTTTGGTTCGAAGCTGCTTGGCTTTCCCACCCTAGCTATAAAGATGTTATTTGTTCTTCGTGGAAACGTGAGGTTTCCTTGAACAACAATCTACATCAAGTGGCTGTTGACTCCATATCTTGGAACAACCAGATATTTGGAAACATTTTCAAAAGGAAAAGGTGTTTACTTGCACGGATTGAGGGAATCCAAAAATCTCTAGCAACTCACTTCTCACACAACCTGTTTCTTCTTGAAAAAGATTTGATTTGCCAATATAACAAAACCCTCTTTCAAGAGGAGCTTCTTTGGTTTCAAAAATCTAGAGTGAATTGGATTACTCAAGGTGAACATAACACCAGGTTTTTTCATATATCTACTATCACAAAAAGGAAAAAATTACGGATTGACTCTCTACGCATCAATACTGGGGAGTGGCTGATTGATTCTCAAGCTGTCAAAAATCATTTCCAAGATTACTTCAGAGATATGTTTCAACATGAACCTGCAATCCAGCTTCCCAATTGGTGTAATATGGCCTATCACCGGATAACGACTGAGGAGAACTGCAGGCTTTCCAGAGGCATCACTGATATTGAGATTTGGGAAGCAGTGAAGAACATTAATGCTTTCAAAGCATCTAGGAAGGATGGTTTCCAAGCCATTTTTTATCACAAGTTCTGGGATGTCATTGGTGAAGATGTGTGCACCTTCATTAAGAAGTGTTATCATGAAAAGCATGTTCCCCAGGACATAAATAGAACCCTCATAGCCCTCATACCTAAAATTGATAACCCTGAAACCATCAAACAATTCCGTCCCATTAGCCTATGTAATGTTTCTTACAAAATCCTTACTAAAATCCTTGTGACTAGATTAAGGCCCCTACTTCCGGATCTCATCAGCCTCCATCAAAGTAGCTTCATTCTAGGGCGCTCAACCCATGACAACATCATCATCACCCAAGAGATTATACACTCATTGCACCACCGGAAAGGCAAGGTTGGAGGTCTCATTATTAAGTTGGATCTGGAAAAAGCGTATGATAAACTCTCATGGGATTTCTTAAGAGAAACTCTATGTGAGTTCAACCTAAACAATCATTGGGTGGAGCTCATTATGTCCTGTGTTTCATCAGTTAACTTCTCTTTATTGTGGAATGGTGAAACCATGGAGGAATTTACACCTGGTAGAGGACTGAGACAAGGAGACCCACTCTCCCCTTATCTGTTTGTCTTGTGTATGGAGCGACTTTCGAATATGATCAAGTACAAAGTGGAGAACAAACTGTGGAAGGGTATTAAAGCTGCTAGACAGGGTCCTTCTATATCTCATCTTTTCTTTGCGGATGACCTACTTTTATTTGCGCAAGCTGATCAAATCAATTGTGTAAATATCATGGATACCATCAAGGAGTTCTGCCAAATATCTGGTCAGGTAGTTAATCTACAAAAATCAAAAATATTCATTTCCCCTAATGTGGGTAACAGGAAGGCTAGAGAATTGAGTAACTATTGTGGAATAGCTCTTACACAGAATTTGGGAAAATACTTAGGGGTTCCTCTTCTTCACAGCATAGCTAACCGCCAGATTTATAATCACATTTTAGAGAAAATCCAACAGAAGCTCTCTATTTGGAAAGCTAGAACTTTATCCCTCGCAGGTAGAGCAACCATTATCCAGTCGGTATCTTCCTCAATTCCTTCCTACACCATGCAAACCGCTAAGCTTCCCCAGAGTGTTTGCAAGCAGATTGACAAAATTAATAGAAACTTTTTGTGGGGTAATCAGGATAGAAACAAAATCCATCTAGTCAGTTGGAAACAGGTTTGCAAGAATAAGCAGGAAGGTGGTCTTGGTCTTAAAAGAGTCGAGGATCAAAACATAGCTCTTCTAGCCAAACTAGGATGGAAAATGGTGAGTGATAAAGATGCAATCTGGGCAGCAGTTTTGAAAGGAAAATACCTCCAAAAAGATACTCTATCTGATTGGCCTACTACTCGTGCTGCGTCCTACACCTGGAGAAGCATTATCAAGACTAGAGACCTTCTCAAAAGGGGAGTCAAATGGATAGTGGGAGATGGAAAGAACATATCTTTTTGGAATGATTACTGGTGTGGAGACAGCACCATTGCAACACAGTGCCATAGAGATCACTCTTCAAATACCCTACGGGTAGCTGATATTATACAGGTAGATGGTTCCTGGAATCTTGACCCAATTGCAGACCTCATTCCACAATCTGTCATTCAGAACATTCTCCAAATTCATTTACCTCAGTTTGTAGAAGTAACTGATAGCCCACATTGGAAAGGGTCACCTGCAGGAAAATTCTCAGTTAGTGCAGCTTATCAACTTTTAACCCAAACTAGTGTGAACACTGCCATGGTGGATTGGCACTGGATATGGAAGCTAAAAGTTCCTCAGAAATTAAAAGGCTTTTGCTGGCTGCTGCTCCAAGACCGTCTGTTAACGAACCACCAACGACGAATTAGAGGCTTAACAACAGATGATCGATGCCCAAGATGTACTTTAGCTACTGAAACTCTCAACCACCTCTTTTGGGAGTGCCCCAAAGCTAAGGAATTCTGGCATGTTTTAAGAAGCATCAACTGGCTGGAGAAATGTGACCACCAATCTCTAGAACAGTGGGTTCAAATAAATCTAAAATGCAAGGCAAAGGAGCCCTACCCAATACCTTGGGGCATGGTGTTTCTATACACACTGTGGGCAATTTGGAAGCACAGGAATAATATTGTTCTTAGACAAGAAGCAGGAAATGTCCAAGAAAGTATTCGCTACATTCAACACCAAGCGTTAGAGAATTTTGAAGCTTTTCACATTGACCACTTCACTGGACAACCTCTAAATATTATTACTAATTGGGTGTTGCCTCTTGCAGGGAAAATTAAACTCAACACGGACGGGAGCTCGAAAGGCAACCCAGGCCCAGCTGGTTATGGTGGGCTCTTCTGGGATGAACGAGGCACTTGGCTTCATGGATATCATGGCAAGTTAGAGATGGCAACTAGTTTGGAGGCTGAACTTTGGGCAGTCTATAGGGGACTTACAATTATGCTAGAGAAGGGTCTGAAAGATATCTGCATAGAAACTGATTCAATGCAAATTGTGAAGCTCATTCAGGAGGCATCATCCCAGCACTCACCACACAGGGCTATGATTGAAGACACCAAATTCCTTATGAGAAGATGCAGCTGCACCATTGCTCCTATTTCTAGAGAGGGTAACACAAGTGCTGATGGCTTGGCTAATTTGGGTGTAAACCACCAAGACTCTTTTGTTTTCCTTAATGATCCCCCCACTGAAATTGCTGTGCTGCTTGTTGCAGACATTATTGGGGCTGGTTCTTCTTCTGTTAATGTTTAAGGCACTTCTGCCTTGTACTCTGTTTTTGGCTTGCTGTTAGCCTTCTTATGAATCAAAAAAAAAAAATAAATAAATAAATAAAATGTGACAATAGGAACCAAATTGATTAAAAGTTTAAAAACTTGAAAGACATTAATATTACACAAAATCTGAATCAAATTAAAAAACACGTAAAATTTTAAGGAGCAAAATGATATTTTCTTGGAAAAAAATCTACACAATTAAACAATTCTGACCATACATTTGTATGTGATATACATATATGATGGTGGGGGATGGGTGGGGACGAATTTGAGAAAAGTTAGGAATCATGAAAAATCTTTCATGAAAATGATCATGAAAGATTTATGACTCTTAGATTACCTTAATTAATGTGTGGTGCTTTATTTTAAGTGTAATCCAAAGGTCATAAATCTTTCATGATTATTTTCATAAAAGTTTTTTCATGATACTTAACATTGCTGGACGAATTTTGCCCACGTTCATATTTCAATAAACAGAGTCTAATTTTTCTTAAAACGTGGTTTTTTTTCATTTTTTTTAAAGGAATAAATGTACACCTCCAACTAGAAGGGATCAAATCCCATTTCTTTCAGATTGTGATCATTTCCGTTCTATATTTGTAATGAAGAGATTTATTCTATCATCCAACGGTAATTGTAATGATTTCTTTTAATTCAAATTAATTATAAATTTATATTCATATTTCATAGCCATTAGATATGTAATGAAAATTTTCCATTACATATATAAAATGGAGAGGATCAAAGTCCACTTCGTTAACATTAAAAATGTAAAAATTACCTAATGATTAATTAGTAAGATTGTGTAATTGGCAACCTTGGCTCAAGCAACAACAGGATCGTATTGTTGCCCAACATTCTAGAAATGGTAAAAAAATCCAGTACGTCGTCATCACAAGCTATTAAAATCAAGTCACCTTCTTCATCTTTATACCTGATGTGATAACCAAACCTGATGATGAAGACAACCGAAACTTTATTACAATATTATTTCCATATTTAGCCTTTATAGTCACGATGTCAGCATCTTTTGTCGCTGTATCGTGTGGCTTTGTGAGAGTAACTATATCCCATGCTTGATTAGAAGACAGATCAGAATCCAATTTTTGGATTTGTTTCTCATCAAAGGGCTGAGAGCAACTAAATTTTGTTCTCATGGAAGGTGTCCACTTCTCAATACCATAAACCCTACAGACACGCTTCAATGTAGATTTGCTAACTGAAAAAGGAGAATCCAACTAAATTTATTTCTCTACTACATGTGTCGGTCTAGTTGAAAATAACTAGCAAGATCACAAGCAACATTATATTTAAATTTCTGGAATTGTAAGCTTACCGTTGAGTCTATATGCAGCATCATTGAGGCTCATTTCTGAAGCTTGTAGGATATCCTCAATAGGAATTGCAATTTTAACTCCAGTTTTTTTGTGTTCTCTTTCTGACCTCTTTATTGTGTCTTTTTCCTGTGAACAAGTAACAGCAATGTTGCTTTGTTCTGCACCGACAACATTTGTAATGTTTATGGCATCCATTGATTGATCTGATGAATACAGCTGCATCATCTGATCATCTCCATTTTGCAAAGGTCCAGGTCTAAGCAGGGATCTTGTAATCTGGAATACTAGAATAGAATCGAGTTTCTCATTATTCTGAAAAACCAATAATTGCAACAGAGAACAATTCAATTGTGGGAATTGTTTCCTGATTAACACATGGCCAAGAGTGACTAACCTTCCTGCGCATGTGAGTTGGCCACCTCTGTATAACATAGGGGCTGCCTGCAGATTTAAATGCAGATTGGCTTGCTACAAATGGAACAATACAGATAAGAGAAACTACTTCCAGTTTGCTACTACCTAAAGCTCAATATTTCTCTATCTACCAAAGAGAGTCTGTCTAGTTGAAAATAACAAGCAACACTACTATTTTAATCTCTGAGGTGGTATTTGGTTTATTGGAATGAAGTGCAATGGAACGAATCATTCCATCAAAATATTTATTCTTACGCTTGGTTTACTAAAATAGTGATGAAAAATGCATTGTAAATGAAATCATTTTTCACTATTTTTAGGGAATGATGGTCATTCCATAAGAAGACTAAAGGAATGATCATTCCATTCTACTTCATTCCAGTGAACCAAACGAAGCATGAGAGGGTAAGCTTTTACCGCTGTGGTGCTCTGCAGCACCCTCAAGGCACTCTTTTGAAGTTTGTAGGATATGCTCTGAAGGCATTGCAATTCTAACACCAGTTTTTTTGTCTTCTCTATATGGCATCTTCATTGTGCCTTTTTCCTGTGAACAAATAACATCCCCTCCATTCTTTGTGGGATCCCTTGATTGTAGATCCAATGAATCCAGTTGCATCATGCCACCTTCATTTTTTAAGGGTTCAGACCTAGGCAAAGATCCAGTAGTTGGGGATATTTGAACAGAATTCCCACCATTCTTGTTTATCTTGTTCATATGGCGAGGTGGCCACCTTGGGATACCAAGCTTCCTACAAGCGCGCTTCAATGTAGATATGCTAACTGCAAAAAAAAGAATAGAATAATCCATACAAGAGAAACTACTTTCTGTTTGCTACTGCAAAAAGTTCAAATATTTATCCACAAGAAATGTCTGTCTGGTGCCTAGTTGAAAATAGCAAGAAAATCACAAACAACATCATATTTAAATTACTGTGAGTGTAAGCTGACCATGGAGGCTATTTGCAGCATCGTGGATGCTCATTTCCGAAGCCTGCAGGATATCCTCAATAGAAATTGCAATTCTAACTCCAATTTTTTTGTGTTCTCTTTCTGACCTCTTTATTGCGTATTTTTCCTGTGAACAAGTAACAACGATGTTGCTTTGTTCTGCACCGACAACACTCGTAATGTTTATGGCATCCATTGATTGTTGATGTTGCATCATGTCACCTTCATTTTGTCAGGGTACAAGCCTAGGCAGAGATCCAGTAGGCAGAGATCCGACACTAAATTTTGTTATCTTGGAAGGTGGCCGCTTCTGAATACCATAATCCCTACAGACACGCTTCAATGTAGATTTGCTGACTGCAAAAGGAGAATCCAACTAAATTTATTTCTCTACTACTAGTTTGGTCTAGTTGAAGATAACTAGTAAGATCACAAGCAACATTATATTTAAATTTCTGACACTGCAAGCTTGCCATTGAGGCTATTTGCAGCATCGTTGAGGCTCATTTCCAAAGCTTGTAGGATATCCTCAAGAGGAATTTCAATTCTAATTCCAGTTTTTTTGCGTTCTCTTTCTGACCTCTTTATTGCATATTTTTCCTGTGAACAAGTGACAGCAATGTTGCTTTGTTCTGCACCGACAACATTCGTAATGTTTATGGCATCCATTGATTGTTGATCTGATGAATTCAGTTGCATCATGTCACCTTCCTTTTGTAAGGTTCAAGCCTAGGCAGAGATCCAGTAGTTGGGGATATTTGAACAGAATTCCCACCGTTCTTGTTTATCTAGTTTATATGGTGAGGTGACCACCTTGGGATACCAAGCTTCCTACAAGCGCGCTTCAATGTAGATATGCTAACTGCAAAAAAAAAAAAGAAGAAAAAGAATAGAATAATCCATATAAGAGAAACTACTTTATGTTTGCTACTGCAAAAAGCTCAAATATTTATCCACAAGAAATGTCTGTCTGGTGTCTAGTTGAAAATAGCAAGCAAGATCACAAACAACATTATATTTAAATTACTGCGAGTGTAAGCTGACCATGGAGGCTCTTCGCAGCATCCCCAATTCTCATTTGTGAAGTTTGTAATATATCCTCCAAAAAAATTTCAATTTTACCACAAGTTTTATTCTGCTTTCTTTTTAGTTTCTTTCTTGTGCCTTTTCCCTGTGAACAAGTACTTGCTTCGTTCCGCACCGCACTGACGACATTGCTTTCATTGTTTACGGCATCCATTGATTGTTGATCTGATGACTCCAGCTCCATCAAATCTGCTCCATTTTGTAATGGTTGAACAGAATTAAGTTTTTCACCATTGTGAAAATCAATAACTTCAGAAAATTCCCCTGCTCTTCTCCAGAAGAAAGCTTCAAAGTTCAAATTTTTTTCTCACCATACTGAAAATCAATAATTTCAACAATTAATTCTTCCCCCAGTTCTTCTCCAGAAGCAAACTTAATTTGGATTTTTTCCTTCATTGTTCCCAATATCTCCTTCATCAATGAGGTCCATACATTTCCACTGTCTTTGTTGCTCACCGGCAAAAAGAACTCTTAACACGTAAATGTCATTTCCAGGGTTACTACTCCGCTAGCATACTGAGAAACAACCACAACCACTTAATCCAAACTCTCGCGCATAGTGTGTCATGGGGTATTCTGTTATGCTGAATTGGGTTACATCCGCACAGAATACCAAATTAAGGGACTTAAGTGCCATCCCAACAACCCCCATACCCTTTCTTTAGTGATGATGCCCACATGCCCTTAAAAAAATATCACCATTTTCCTCCATCAGATAGGATATGCGGCTCAAACCAAAGACCCCATTATTGAAAAGAGATCTGCAAACCCTGCATGTTCGACATATCTGAGCCAAAGGTAAAACATGAACTTCCAAGTTCCAACACTAGTTTCAGCACATCCAAGATTTCATCTGTAAGAGCTGTTTCATTCTTGTCCTGAATCTGGTTTGTAAGTATTCGTCTGTGAGAACATATTCCTCATCATATTTACATAAGAAGCATAAAATACTAGATATGACATTGCATTACAGTTTGCCCACTCACTTCCATGAACGGGTGTTCCCATAGATTTAAACATTTCAGATCTAGCCCCTGCAGGTGAATGAAAAAGATGCAACTTAGGAATCTTGACAACGTTGAAATATAGAATATTTGAATAATAAAAGAAAAGAAAGCATATAAGAAACTCCAAATGGAAATGTTCATAGTTGGTAAATTAAGCACAGAATGCATATAAATTTGTGCACACTTTTCTATATGAATATAATGAACTTTCATTCCGATTTTGATTTCTTCTTTCTACTATCGAAAATCATGTCAATAACAACATAAATGCATTATGTTCAGTCCTAATAAGAGGCTAAAAGATGATTAGTCCAAATTTCAAAGGGCAGGATGATTGAAAGTGAAGTACATCTTTAAGTCAACCACAATTAGCCTGTGAATGCTCAGTTGAATGAACACCTTAACCCATGAAGTAACATCATCAGTACGAGTATAGTAAGAAACAGAGATAACAGGAGGTTGAAATGAGTTGTCCCTAGATTATCCAAAAATAAACAATAAAAGGAGGAGAGAAAATGACCTGTCCAAATTCACATAGATCGATAAAGCGTATACAGTAAATATTCAACAATCCAGTTCACAGCTCAAATGCATGTAAATTCATTGATTATACCCAATCAAGATCAGAGTTAGGCAACAAGAAGAAAAGCAGTCCAGGCTGTCACAGGAATAAATCAAATCAAACCAAGCCTTAAGTCCCATCAAATGATTTGGCTTCTTGCCACTGTTAGTGTTCACTATACATTAAGAAGTATTGAGACGATAAAAGTAGAAAAGAAGCATGATTACAGAACCAATTAAATAGTTGTTGTCCTAAAGGAAAGTGTAAAAAACATGAATGTCACATATTCATGAAGAAATAAAACATCATTAGATGCTCACAGAAATTTAAAAAAAAAAAAAATTAAGGGAATAACAAGAGAGTGGATATGCTAATTTTGTGGGAGAGGGACAAACCAGAAAAGCATCATAGGCACAAGCTTCCTCCGAAAAAATTAGGAATGCATCTCTTGTGGTAAACACTAGCTCAAGTACACCGACACATGTATGGTCAGTTGGTTCAAACACGGGCAAAGCCAAAGCTGCTCTAATTTGACAACGTAAAGCATGTTTGCGTTGTGGATACTCATTGTTAGAGTAATGCTCCACATTCGGAGAGGACTCAACCAATTGATGCTTGAATACACGGCCAGGAAGCCCAAGTTGTTCTTCAGTAGTCTCCCCATCCACGTAAAATTTATAGTCTTTAGAGATCATCCTATACCAACAAAGTCCTTTATAAATTTTACTTACTGCGAAAGGCTGGTTTTGGGTTGTAAGAATAGCCTGGCCGTCTGTTATTATGGGTGCCCAATATTGAACTAGTAATGCATCAATTCTGGAACTGTTGAATACTTTTCCAACCACACATTTGATCTCCGTCTTTTAACTCCCACTTCGCCATCGGATATTTGGGAATGAAATCCGAATTATCTGCTGCTATTAAATACAAAATTATCATGTCAAAAACCAACTTCCAAAAGTTACCAACCACTTGTTTGGGCGGGGATTGGACTAATAGTCCAATAAAATTATTAATTCGATATTTGGTTAAAAAATTGAAGTATGGACTAACAATCCCCGAATATGATATCCCACATATAATGGACTATTCACATGGAGGGTGAGATATAAATTGGGAGATTAAGTGAAAGTCTGAATTAACTTATCCAATGACCATAAGGATGTCCTATGTCCTGTCATATCCATTCCAATCCCCTTAAACAAACATGGGTAACTCAATCCAAACATTAGATAGGATATAAAATCCACATGATTCGTAGTCCTAGACTATGACTACTATTAGTCATGGAATGCTAATCCAACCTAATCCAGTTCGCCCAAACAAACATGGCCTCTATGTATGGGATCCATCTTACATTTTAGGAATGTTAAAATAATAAAATTTTCGACATTCATTTATTTATAAATTCCTCGATGGATGACAAAATACCATATACCATATAGCCAGCGCGTATTAATGTTGTGAACGTGAAATAACATACTCACCGTAAGAGAGAGGTATAGAGGTTGGTCGTCTTCTGGGGTCCAGAAAACGCCGGAATTTCAATCCTCCGATTGCCAAGATTTGATTTCCGTCTCCAAATCTTGATATCCATCTCTATCCATACCAGAATCTCCACTTCCTCCTCCTTCATGGATACCGCCGCCCTCACCAGCGGCGGAAGTAGCATCATTGATGGTGGTGGTCCGCTTTAGCACCGCCTTATAATAATCATCCTCACCTTCCCCTATTTTCTGCGCGATTGAATCGAGAGTCAATACATCTAACGATAACTGGGTTCATATCTTGAAGAGAAGGTTCAAAAGCTTCAAATATTGAAGAGAAAGGTTCAAAAAGTTTGTCTACTGAAGAAAGGTTAAAAAAGGTGTCCGTACTTAGTTTCAAAAAAAACATGGCCCTCTAGTAGAAAACAATTGAAAATCACTATTTAAATATTACATTTTTACCCACCATAATTGGGGGTGTAAATTTGGCCCGGCCCGACCCATGTCGGGTCTCGTGGATTCTCGCCAAAATTCGAGCTGGGCCTGACCATTTTTTTTCGCCAAAATTTTATTATTTTTCACTAAAAAAGACACTGGGCCTTGGCGTGGGCCGAACTTCGGGTTGGGCCTTGAGCAGGGCGATGGGTTGGGCTATGGCCGGGCCAAGCAGGCTGGGCTTCAAAATGATAGCCCATGCCCTAGCCTAGGGGTTTGGGTTGGGCTTTGGCTCAGGCCTAAATAGGTCGGGCCCACCCCAGGAACTAGCGGGCTTCGGGCCGCGGGCCATTTTTACACTCCTAACAATAATGCACTATTTAAATATTATTTAATTCTCTTGTTATGTGATTATTAATTATATGGGTAAATTACAAATACACCTTCTGAGATTTGATTAAAATATAAATCGTTCCCTGTGGTTCTGGAAATTACACTATACTCCCTGAGATTTCTGATTTCATAACAAATTGCCTCTTTTATTAATAAATTATCAAGTCAATTAACAGTTTTTAATGATATTATAAATATATTTCAATTAATAATTTAGGTAATTTTATTATTGTATAGGAGAGCAATTATGAATTTCTTTTTTTTCGTTAATTCTGTTAAATAAATTTTTTAACAAAGGGGCATTTGTAATTTTTCAAACTATAAGGGGTAATTTGTACTTTAGCGAAATCTTAGAGAGGTGTATTTGTGATTTACCCTTAATTCTGTTATGTAAACGTTTTCTTCCATTGGTCTAATCCTTATATACTCTTTGGCCTCGTTTGATTGTTTAGATTGGATATAAAGATTTAAGGAGAATATGTAATATCTAAGTATAAAAATGAAATTTTGATTGTTCAAATTGAATATAAAGATTTGACGAGAATATATGTAATATCCAAGGATAAAAATGAAATATAATATGTTATAAGATATAAGATTGATTATGTGTGGTCACTTATATTATGTTTGGTTAAGATAGAATATAGGATGTGATAAGAAGATAGTAATTATTTTTGACTTTTGGATAAAAGATTTCCTATATTCGATGGTGGGGATATACAATACCATGAGGATAAGACTCCCTATATCCCGATCAACAAAACACGAAATATAAGGAGACAAGAAAACATGTAGGACCAACCCCATATTATATCCGATCCCACCCTCATATTCACCCCTTATATACTGCAATATCTCTGTCTCCTTCCTTTTTCTATATTCCACCATAGGAAGTAGAGTTAGGTGGTGTTTGTTTGGAATGATTGAAGTATGGGATAGAACTAATAATCCGTTCAGACTAATAGTCTGTTGTTTGATTGAAATTTTTTGCACCGGTCTATGAATCCCAAATCTATGGAATTGTTCTATTCCATGGGGGGTGAGATACAATCTATAGGATAACTTATCAGAAAATTCTATTTCCACACACCTATTTATCTCGGTGCACACACTTAATGAAATTTTATTTTAATGACAATTATACCTTAAAAATAAAATGACCATAATGGACATCAAAACCCTAGCCAACCCATTTCATCTCTTCTCTCCTCTCTCTTCTCTCTGTCTTCTCTTTCTATCTACATTCATGGTTTCACAAGTAAGTTTTCTTCTACAAATGATTTTTTTTTTTTTTTTTTTTTTTTTTAAAGCATTGTTATGTGTTTATTGTCACCTAGTCATTTGATAAAATGTCTCAATTAGAAAAACCATTTTGTTTTTCTGCTTTAGTTTATCTGTAGGCATTCAGTTGACTAGAAAAAGTAAGTTTCATAGCTCCAATAACTTGTTTGTTGCTTGAATAAATGGGGTTTGATAGTTTGACAAAATGCCTCTATGAATTTTGTTGTGCGCCAGAAGTTAACCTGCTGGTTTTGCTATGAATCACGAGTTAAGAATCTAAATGTGATAGCAAGTTCATCGACCACTTTTCTGCAAAATCTTTTTATGCGGAAAATGTTTTTGTGAGAGGTAATCGGCTTTAGTTTAGCCGGTTTTCGGTGGCTGTGTGGGTGTATGTTTGGATGAAAAGTGTGTGTATAATATTTGAATTAAGGCTTATAATTGGAATATGTGGTGTGTAGAATGAGACAAATAATACCTAATTAAATTCATAAATGTGTGCACTAAGAAATAATATGCATTGAGATGAGTAGGTATGTGGAAATAGAATTTCCCTAACTCATCCATGAGATTAGATAGTGAAATTACATTTTTGACCTTCTACTATTTAATATCTTTTTAAAAATAAAATTTATTTAATAAATTATTTATACTTAATTTATTTGTTAATTTATACTATTATACTTAATAAATTTATTTATACTTAATAAAATTTATTTATTAAATTATTTATTTTAATAACATGGTATTAATTATACATAGTAAAGTAAAATAAAATTTAAAAATCTCAACTACAAAAAATAAATTTATGTAATTTTTATTAATATTCTATTTATTTAATTTTTTAAAAGTTCTAGTAAAAAAAAAATTTTGTAATTCAAATTTAATATTCCTATTATTTAATAAATAATTCAAAATAGCAAAATAGTCTTTTGAGCATTTATTGTTCTTCATAATATCTCAAACAAATATAAGATTCAATAAAATAGTCCCAGACATCTAATCACATGAATAGGACACAAATTTAGTCAAACCAAATAGTCCAAGAATAATGTATTTCAGAACTAACAGTCTGATAAATTACAATCCCTCCTTATCCAGTCCGTTCAAATAAACACACTCTTAAGTGTTCTCATTAGGAGTAGTTGTTTCTGAGTGGTATACCTTGCTATAATAGTTTGGTCCGCTATGATTCCCTACCCTGTCTTGATCTCTAAACTTCAGGTTTTTTCTTTTTGTTTTTTTGTTTCAAATCTCTCAATTTTTAATTTTTTAAAATTCATTTCAATTTTTAGATATGGAATTCAGTCATACAATTTACAATTTTCCTTTTTTTGAAACAAAATAGTTATATATGAGCACGTATTGGATGTACCATCACTTTTATTATATACAAGATAGGCTAATTTGTTCTCAAAAAAAAAAAAAAGATAGGCTAATTTACTAAACAAGGTTCAGTTTGGCAAATGTTAAAAAAATTACAGCAATGCTAGGTATCATGAAAAACCTTTTATGAAAATAATCATGAAAGCTTCTTGACCCTTGGATTACACTTAGAATAAAGCATCACACACTAATCAAGATAATCCTATGATCATAAATTTTTCATGACAAAATTTTCATGATCCCTAACTTTTCCTAAAAAATTATATGAGAGACAAAAGGAACAATATTTTCACAATTTTCTATTACTGTTTTGTGAACTATATAATATGGGAAGAGGGTTTTTGAATTTATAGTAGAGACAATTGTCGTACTAGGACATTTGAATGGTGAAAATTCATTTGTTTATTTACATAGATGGCTGAGATTATCTCTTAAATATATATCAATATATACCTACACTTACTTCCCGCCCAAAGAAAGAGTGAACTTCCTTCTGTCCCACGTCTCCCCTCTATTCTATCCTTATCTCTCTCTACTCCCCTTCCTGCTTGCCTATGTCTCCCCTCCCTTCTATCTTTATCCCTCTCCCTTCTATGTTCTCATCAGTTTGTTCTTGCGATCAGATTGTAACCGACGCTCCTCTTCATCACAAGGTATTCCTGTCCTCCTCCCTCTCTCTGTTGTATTTTTTCCCCCGAAATACAATTAGTTTCTGAATGATCAAGAACAGATTAAATGGGATTAGATTGTAGAAACAGATTCTGCAGAAATTAAATCAGTTTGTTCTATTAAATTTAAGTGAATCAATCTGCAGAAATTAAATCAGTTTGTTCTTGCGATCAGATTGCGCCGCTGCTCATCATCACCACTCGCAAGGTTCCCTCTCTCCCACCCTTGGTTGTTCCCTTCGCAAGGTAATTTTGGTCTCTCTCTGTTGTATTTCACATTCGGAGGAAATAGGTTATGCTTTAGGGTTTTTTGGTGTGTGTGGGTCAATGAAAGTCTTATTGTAAGTAATCTGATCAGAGCGTAGTTAATGTCGAATTGAGTTTGATGATTTTGTGATTGATTGGTTTTATTGCCATTGATTTCTGATCTTACGGTTGGATCAACATCAACTCATCATCCCCCAATGATTCTTCCTCCTATTGATATTCAATGGGTCTGGTTTTGTCACACCTTCAATCTGGTAAGCTATTATTTGATATGTTCTAATTTGAACTCTGTTCGGTTGCCCAGAAAAGTTCACAATTTGGGCTAAGTTAACTTTTGGGATTTTGTTTGCTTTTCCTCTATTTTCTGAGCACCCAAACATAATGTAATCCAATATAACAGTCCATTTTCAGGTGTTTTACAGGCAATACTGTAATCCAATATAACAGTCCAGCTATTTTTGACGAAGAGAATGAAGAGTATGCATTGAATAGATGCAGAGATATTTGGATCCGTAGATACCCTTCAAATTGAAATTCTGAAGATATACAAATAAACCAAAATTCTAGAGCATTCATGTTAATCTTTTGTGAAGAAAAAAAAACCCAATGTAAATAGCTAAATTTCTGTAGTTGCTTTTCTCTGCTCCCAAAGAATTTTCATATTTTGATTGGAAAAAATATAAATGATCAGAAATTTTATCTTCGGGAATTGACACATATAGAGATGGGCTGAATTTTTAAAAATAATTCAATTACTTTTAGCTAATTGCAGTGAAGTATTTTATTTATTTATTTATTTATTTAAAAAGAAAGATAATAAGGTCAATTTATCCATTACACATATATAATTGCAATGAAGTATATATATATATATTAATGATTTCTCAAGATTTAGTGATGTCAATTGACCGATACTAATGTATGTGGCATAGTGGCATGATCTATGGTTCAATGCAACTTGATGCTTTAGACAAAAAAGTATCAAATTGCTTCTTAATATAAAAATGTCTAATATCACATTATTTTGCACATATCTATCCTATCAATTTATACTATTATTCATGAATATCCTTCTCTCTTTTTACCAAGTAGCCTTCTCTTCTTATGTCAAGTGTTAATTTCTACTAAGACTATTTTTTTATATATAGATTTTTGATCAAAAAATATTGCTGATGTGAGATTCCTAACGGCGGGTGCTTTTTACATGCACGACGATAGATTTCGTGACAATGCTGGTGGTCGACACAAGTATTGCCATCAAGTTCTGATTCTAGATGGTTTATAGCATCAATTTTCATAGTTATATTGTAGAGTGTGTTTGTGGATATTTTTCTCACTGATATGCATTTGAATAAAGTTTATTGGCGGTCCTGCAGACAAGACAAAGTTCATAAAGAAGAAATAAGATTTTCTTAACAATGTGAACTTGAACCATTTAATGCTTACTAATTTTAAACTTGGTCAGCTACGTATGTATTAACTTAAATTACTGGAGTAAGACTTATATAGCAGCAATTGTGTAAACTAACTGCCTTACTTTTTGGTTCAAAAAATAAGATAAATTCAAATTCATATGAATTATTAGAACAATAATAATTGAAAAACAATAAAAATAAATAACTTAACAACGTCCAAACTTTCCATGTCAAAACAACCTCCTTAGTAACATTGTTGTTAATGAGCACAAGCACATTCAACACACAACTACTAAAAACAAGTAGCTAAAAGAGGAATATTACCGAGTCAAGAAACAGAGGCTGATCGCCTTACAAGAAGATTTGGTTTCCATGGATTTGTAACTTTTTTTTCCTTTATATATTGTTTCTATTGGTAAGACATATCGCTGATGTGAGCTTCCTAACTCATAGAATAACTTCTTGGTGCCACACATGATGGATGTGTAGATTTGTCCATTCATTGATTTAAGATATGGAATTTTATTTATTTATTTTTAAATTGTGGTTTGGCGGCCAAATCTCAAGGTGACAAAATACCATATGCTACATTGATATTCTAAAATCATCTCAGTCTTACTGATACAATCTGCAAAATTTGAGTGGGACCTGTGAAAGATTGTTTGCTAAATGGAAGTTTGTTGCCCTGTTAATCGAATTTAATGATGGATTGGCAGATTTTTAAATGATAATAAATGATAATGATAAATTTAAATTTAATTTCAACACTATAAAATTGAAGTCAGTTGGGGAAGAGAAGAGTTCAAATTTGGACAATTGTTGTGTTCCCATTTTAGTACTCTTCATGTTGCTAGGGTTGATTTTAATTTTATCATTTTAATGTGATTGTTAAAATACATCATCGAACAGCCATAATTATATAACCAAACATTTTAGGTTGAAGTACAATAGTTATGGACAATATCACTATTTTCGGTCAAGTAAGTGTTCTTTTATTATTATTATTATTTTTTCCTCCCTCCATAGAAATTTCAATACCTCTCTTATAATGTAAGGCCTATTTATTTATTTATTTTAAACTTATCATATCTAATTTTCTTCTAATAAATGTTTTTTCCCTCATACTTTATAGGTGGATGAAGACTTACGCCGAACGGTAATTTCAAGAAAGAAATGATTTTTTTTCCTTATTTATGTGTACAAAATTTTATTTATCACTCTAAAGTTTTTGTATATATAGATTCAATTTCTTCAAGAAAGAAATGTTAATGTTGTTGTCCGCGATGAGCGTGACCTTAATACTATTCGCATTCGTGAGGTAAGCCTACAAGTAACTTATATTCGCATGCATTTTCTTATCATTTTAAAAATATATTTGAATTATATATTCTACCTATTTTTTATGGGGAAAGGAAAAGGAAAAACGCAAAGCAATATCAAAGGAGACAGAAAAGGCTATCCCTTCTGGCAAAGGAAAGGAACATGCAAATCCCATAGTATGGTTTCTCAACATTTTTAAAAAGTTTATTTTTCGAATATTTTTTTTTGTATAGATTTTTGTTAGAATTGCATAGTGTCATATACTCTTTTGTATGTATATTTTTATGAGTTATTGTTTTTAAAATATTTATTCAATTGTTTTGACTGATTGTAAAATATTTTTCTAAACCATGTTAAAGTAAGCATTTGTACAATATGTTAATGCATTTGTCTGAACATTAATTTGAACACACGTTGCAGTTACAACATATCATAATAAACATATAAGAGAAGAAAACGAAAAATGAAATGAAGTTTTTAATTATAGAATATAGATTTTTTTTAATTTTAATTTTACTTATAATATAACGGAAAGAACACGAAGAACGAAGAGGGAAGCGGAAACTAGAAAACATTACACACTAATATTCACATTATACGTACTCAATGATCTAATATTTATCTTTTCAACGTAGGACAAAAAAGATGAATGCAATTAGCAACATGAGTGTGGTCTCTAAAAAAAGATAATAAAGCGTCGCAGAATTATAGGAGGTGTATGGAAGGTTGGTTAATTTAGTAAGTTATTTTAATTTTTTGGTTACTTTAGTAGGTTAAAATAATTATGTTTAGCAAGATTGTTTAATCTATATAATAATTAGATATGATGTATATGAGAAAAAAATGTAAAATGATTAAATACATTTTTAATTTATTTTTTCTTTTAATATTATTTTAATCAAAAAAAATATTTAAATACATACGACTCAAAAAATGTTTAAGGTGACATTGTTTAAATACATTATAGATATATATATAGATTTTTCTCATAAATATACTAAAGTTTATATATGATTCAACTCAAACCACATTTTAAAATTTTAAAAATGTGTTAACATACAACGATTTTAAATTCTATACTTTTTTTAGATGGTGAAATTTTATAAAAAATTCAAATATGAATTAATATTTTAACTTAAACTTTTAGCAATGAATTTGATAAATTACATTTTAACTTAAACGAACCGCCATCGTACGATACCTGCTGAAGTCACAGCTGACGGTGGTGTTACTGTAGATGGTGGAGGAAGTCTTATGTGTGGAGTTTTATATTGCAGTGAAATTATTATCGTCTTGAATTGATTTATTATAATTTATTTCTGTAGCAATGAAATTATTATCATTTTGAATTAATTTTTTTGTAAGGGATGTGATACCAATATTAATAATTTATGTTAATTGATTTTTGTAGAATATGTGTACCAATATTATTTACACCGTGCCTTTAGGCACTGGTATACACTAGATGGATAGTGTCTTTTTGGCATTTGGTGAAATTCCATGAGTTTTTTTCCTCCCTTTTTAAATTTTATCAATACACGCATTGGTTCTTATGTGACTAACAACTCAACCGAGCGAAGAAGAAAAGTTAGTTAAACTTTTGAGAACAAATACATGATAAAAGGGAAGCAAGAGATGGGACAATCTTCATATTTTATGCATCTAATTATATAATATTCTTATTTTAGGCACACAATAATAATGTGTTATCAAAAGCTGCATTGGCTCAACGTGCACGGCGAGAACGTGAAAAAAATCAAAACTCATGTTTTGCATACCAATTAGGACAACGCATGCGACGAGAACGAGAGAGATCAAATGAATGTATTAACCCAAGACAACCTTCTGTAACACCCAATTGGTAAACAACTCAGTTTCATTCTTGAAATATATACTCTTACTATTACCACTTTATTATACAGATTTTAATTTATTCACAATCCATTTTTGTAGGCCTGCTCCTACAACCCCATCTAGAAATGTTGGTGTGGTCATCCGTGATGAGCATGACCTTAATGTTATTTGTGTTCGTGCGGTAAGTACAAAATCAAGTAAAACATTGTATGTATTTTAATTTATATAAGATTTTTTTAAATCTTTTCAATATTTTATTTATATTTGTTAGGCAAAAGAAAAAGAGAAGATCAACCCAATGTCTAAGGGAAAAGAAAAGGTTACTCTTTCTGGCAAGAGAATGACAAATGCATGTCAAGTGATATATATTCCTTTTAAAAAATATTAAGCAAAACTATGTCAATTTGTTGCTTTATGTTTCTGCCCGTAGAATGATTGTAATATATTTTCTTATAATTTGTTATTATTTATATGTGTTTTCCAAATTTATTTATTTTTATTTAGCATAGATACATGTGCATTTATAATGTAAGATGTGAAAAGAATAAGAAAAAAAAAAAAAAAAAAAAAAAAAACGAAGAAATAAAGACAAACTATGTAATGAAAGAATAAACTAAATAAGATAGATTTTTATTTCTTCTTTATTTTTTTTTATAAAAAACAAAATGCATAAAGAAAGAAATAAATACAGATAACAATATTAAAGGTATAAAACAAATAAAATATAAAACAAAATTAAGAGAAACAAAATAAACAAGAAGATATTTCATGTTAAGTACAAAATATTCACATATTTTGCACCAATGACAAAATATTTTCATTTTAGGCACAAAATGATAATGTAATATCAAAAGCTGCTTTGGCCCAACGTGCACGACGAGAGCGTGAAAAAAATGAAAAGTCATACTTTCAATGCTCACAACGAGAACAAGAGGGATTAGAAGAATGTATTCAACCAATACACCCTTCTTTAGCACCAAATCGTCGCAATCGCGCTTGCTTGGAATGGGAAACAATAACTAAAGATTCTCATTCGGCACAAAAACGAACAATGGTTGCCCATCATTCTACATGTTCGTTTTTTATGCCAAGCACGTCTTTACCTCCACAAAGGAATCGGTAAACTACTATGTCTAATCTTGAAATACACATTCTTACCATTTTGTTTTATATAATTTTATTTATACACAAATATTCGTAGGTCTACTTCTATAAATCAATTTCTTCAAGAAGATCTATGTACTGATGATGAATTAGAAGATATGCCTATGAGTACATCAATTGATGCCCGAGCACACAACAATTCTTGCCGCCATTATCTTGGCAAGATGGACGTATTATGTCCTTATTGTTCAGGCTTACATTGGATGGATGAAAAATTGACCAAATCATCTATAAAGCGTCCCTTATTCGGAACTTGCTGTTTGGAAGGGAAGATTAGGCTACCTTTACTTATTACACCTCCTCCATCACTTCAAGCGTTTGTATGATGGGAATAATGATCAATCAAAATCCTTTCGAAGTTATACTCTATTGTACAATGCAGCCAATGCTTTTACAAGTCTTGGTGCTACATTGGATCCTAGAGTACTCAGTGGAAGGGGTCCTACATCATTCAGAATTCATGGGGA
Source organism: Camellia granthamiana (assembly GCA_036172215.1). NCBI lineage: Eukaryota > Viridiplantae > Streptophyta > Magnoliopsida > Ericales > Theaceae > Camellia > Camellia granthamiana. Next base: position 93,986,929 of record CM069916.1, on the reverse strand, counting down.
ATTACGACATCGAACAGGATCACTACAACCACAACCAGGGCAGGATGCGAGTTATGCTCAACTGTATATCTATGACCTTGATTTAGCGTTAGAAATTCGTAATCGTAGAAATCCTAACTTGAGAAGGGATGTGCTCAAAACTATTCAGGATAGTTTGTTGCAAGTCAATGCATTTGTAGCTACATTTCGCCAGGCTCATGCCATTTTACATCAATTAGACGCGGCAGGACACAATCTACCTGCTCATCTTCATTACAATTCAACAACTGATCGACGTCGGTATAACTTACCAACTACAAATGAGATTGCGATTGTAATACCAGGTGATGGAACAGAGGTAAGTGGAATGAGAGATATTATCTTACATTTCCAAGGAAATAATGAGTTGATGCAAATTAATGAATGTCACCCAGCATACTTGCCATTACATTATGTTCTATTATTTCCTTATGGTGAGCTTGGACGGGAACCTAAGTTGAAATTGTGGAACGTTCAATATGATCGACCTTCAACTGATCGACTTACTCAAATGAATTTTTATAGTTATCGTTTGTTTGAATGACCCACAGAGTATTCAACTATTTTGAGAGGTGGGAAACTATTTCAAGAGTTTTTGGTAGATGCTTGGGCCACAACTGAGCAAAATCGATTGACATACTAAAAGCTTAATCAAGGGAAACTTTGGGTTGAGCTTTACCAAGAGTTGTCAAATATTGATCCAGATTATGTGCGACCTGGTCAAATTGGTCAAAGGTTTGTTTTGCCATCTTCATTTACTGGTAGTCCTAGACATATGTTTGAAATCTTTCAAGATTCAATGGCTATCACGCGATACAACCAACACCCAGATATTTTTCTTACCATGACTGCAAACCCTAATTGGCCAGAAATTACTTCAGCATTATTATCACATCAAAAACCTATTGATCGTCCTGATTTAATTGCCCGTGTTTTTGAGTTGAAGAGAAAATGTTTGATGAAGGAGATAGAAGCAAATAAAGTGTTTGGAAATAAAGTTGCATATGTTTTTACAATTGAATTTCAAAAACGAGGCCTCCCCCATATGCATGCACTTTTATTTCTTAAAGGTCCAGACAAAATTCGGACATGTGCTCAAGTAGACAAATTGGTCTGTGTAGAATTTCCAAACCCAAAAGATGATCCTATGCTTTTTGAAACTGTCAAATGTTGTATGGTACATGGACCATGTGGTGCTCGAAATCCGCATGCACCATGTATGGAAAATGGTAGATGCAGTAAGAGATACCCTCGAGCTTTCACAGAAACAACAACTATGGATCAAGATGGATATCCCATCTATCGTCGTCGTAATAATGGCCAAGTACATACTGTGAGGGGGCAAGAAGTTGATAACAGGGATGTCGTACCATACAATGCATATCTTTCTAAACTTTTCAACTATCATATAAATGTGGAAGTATACGCCGGAATGAGATGTGTCAAGTATATACATAAGTACATTTATAAGGGTTATGATCGTACAACGATGGTGTTGGGATCGATAAATGAGATTCAACAATATCTCAATGCAAGGTATATTGGACCTCCAGAAGCTGCTTGGTGAATATTTGGTCATCCTTTGCATGCAGAGATACCAACAGTTGTACGATTGGCACTTCATTTACCTGGAATGCATCGCGTTGTTTTTAACCCAGAAGAGTCATTAGAAACGATTCAATCTAGAGCTGGTCAACAAATGTCAACTCTTACTGGCTTCTTTGCATATTGTGCTGCCAGTGAAGATGAATGTCCATTCACTTATCAAGAATTTCCGTAGCATTTTGTATGGCTCAAGTCAGAAAAGAGATGGAAATCAAGAGAAAGAGGATATGTAATTGGTAGAATGTACTTTGCCAGTCCTAATTGTGGTGAAAGATTTTATCTGCGTTTGTTACCAACTGTTGTCAAAGGACCAAAGTCGTTTCGATCTTTACGCACGGTCGATAATGTTGTGCATGATACATTTAAATTAGCATGTGTTGCAAGGGGGCTTTTAGAAGATGATGAAGAATGGATACAATGCTTGAAAGAGGCTGCAGTTATGAAAACTGGATACCAATTGAGGAGATTTTTTAGTGTTATTCTCACCCAGTGCTCTCCACTAAATCCATGTACATTATGGAATCAATTCTCAACGCATATATGTGATGATCTTGCACATAAGATTCATACATTGTTTGCCATTTCTAACCCAACTGAGGCTCAAATTGAAGATTATGGTCTCCATCTTTTAAATCAAATGCTTCATGAATCAGGCAAATGTTTAATTGACTTCCCACCCATGCCACAACCTACTGCAAATTGGAGTGCAGTAGTTGGTAATCGATTGATATTCGAACATCAACAACTACAGAATGAGGCACAACAGGCAGATCCACAAATTACTATTGATTGTCTCAACAATGGACAACGGAATGCTTATAATACAATCACTTCTTCAATTTTTCAAAGTAAAGGAACTGTTTTCTTTCTTAATGGGGGTGCTGGAACAGGGAAAACATTTCTGTACAATACGATTGCATTAAAATGTCGTAGCCTTGGGCATATCATTGTTATTGTGGCTTCATCTGGAATTGCATCATTGTTATTGGTAGGAGGTCGCACTGCACATTCAACATTTTCCATTCCGTTAGATGTCTTGGAAAATTCACTTTGTGGGTTTACCAAACAATCATTACAAGCTGAGTTGTTTAGAGAAACAAAACTCATAATTTGGGATGAAGTTCCTATGCAACATAGACATTGTGTTGAGGCGGTTGATTGTACATTGAGGGATATTCGTGATAGTGAAAAGCCATTTGGGGGTATTACTGTTGTTCTTGGTGGAGACTTTCGACAAATCTTACCAGTTATACCCAAAGGAATTCGTGAGCAAATTGTGAATGCATCATTAAGACACTCTGTTTTATGGAAGCATATACATATCTTAACTTTGGATTTGAATATGCGCTTGAATCATGGAGACCATGGAAATGCTATTTTTGCAAATTTCTTGATGGAGGTAACACTACTTTAACCTTTTTCTTTATTATTTTAAATTAATAAATTGTGTTTACACGCATATTTTTTTTAATTGATTTCACTTTTTTTAGATTGGGACTAATCCTCAAGAAATCATCAACCTTCCATCAACAATACACAAATGTCAAGATTTGAATGAATTGCTCTCTACAGTTTACCCACAGTTGAATATGATAGAGACATCGACCCCAACATTTTTAACTGAATGCACCATTTTATCTGCGCGTAACGATGATGTCAATGACATTAATACTACTGCGTTGAATATCTTTCCAGAGAGATTATATACTTATTTTGCAGCAGATAAAATGTCTGAAGATAATGAAATTGATCCTGCCATTACAAATAGATATCCTAATGAATATTTAAATTCATTGGATCCTCCTGGGCTACCAACTTTTAAGTTAGAGTTGAAAGTGGGTTGTCCTATAATATTGTTAAGAAATATTGCACCGGAAGATGGACTATGTAATGGTACAAGATTGATGGTTACTAGGTGCGACACTCGCATAATTGAAGCTCAAATTTTAACTGGAGAAAAGTTTGGCAATTTGGCATTCATACCAAGGATATCTTTGACACCATATTCTTCAGAAATGCCTTTCCAAATGACAAGACGTCAATTTCCAGTCCGATTAGCATATGCCTTGACCATTAATAAATCTCAAGGACAATCTGTGAAATTTGTTGGGGTTGATTTGCGCATACCAGTGTTTAGCTATGGTCAATTATATGTGGCATTGTCCAGATGTACATCCTTTGATCGTATAAGTATTCTCCTCCCTAAAGATAGTTTGGATTCTACTACAAATATTGTTTATCCTGAAGTGCTGTTGTAGTGTTCCATGTTCATTAAATCATGTTTTATCAAAAGGTAACCATGTAGATTTCTTTCTATTGATTATATACATAGATTTTTTTTTATAAAATTTCAATCTAATAATAATTGGAAATATGGATTTTTTTAGGATTGGATCGAAAAATTTATGGAGCTTAAAAGGAGAAATACAACTAGCTTGCTTCGATGGGGATGTAATAAGGTAATTTCAATCTCAAAGTATTTTGATATGTATATTTCCAACAAATATATCAATCTATATTTTTTTTTTTGTTTCCTTAAATTACCAGATTGTTGTGCATGTTCTTCATTGGGGATACATACAAGTTGATATAAAGACTTTTTCGAAAGTAATGAGGAGGAAGTTTGGGCAAACACATGTTTGAAGAGATGTTATTAACACATCTTCTGTAAAGCATACATATTCTGGAAAGTTTTGACCCACTTTTTTTTTATAAAGTTTTAACTCACTCTTTTGGCGTATGACAATATAATGTTTGTTTTTCTTATGTAGTTAGAATTTGATTGGTAGTAGTAACACCAACTGGTGTGCATTTTAATTTTAATTTCTTTTAAATTGCAGAGTACTGGCTGGTGTGCATTATTTGATATTTAATCTTTTTTTTGTATTTGATTTGTTTGGAATTGTAGAGTGTAGTCTATTAAATATATTTTTATAATTGCATTTTAATCTTAAATTTAAATAGTGTTGCGATTACAATTATATTATAATCCTAACATTATTTACACCGTGCCTTCAGGCACGGGCATACGCTAGTTATTTTATAAGAGAGGCAAATGAGCTACGAAGCCGAAATGAAACAAGAAAGAGGGGTTAAGAGGGTAGAGGAGGGGCTGGGAGTGTGAAGAAAAGATTGACAGTTGTAAGGGAGGATGGAGGAGAGATTGACAGTAACAATGGTAGTAGGGAAGAGAAGAGATTGTTGGCGTCAATGAAGGTAAGGAAATGATTGGCTAGTATAGGATTAGCTTATAGTTTGTAGGAAGAGAGAAATGGAAAGATAGGGAAGACAGAAGGAAACAAAAGACTGGAGAATCCGACGGTGGCCATCCCTTCCCTCAACCTTATCGTCGCCGGTGTCCGCCATCCCTTCTCTACCCGTTGATCATTGTCAGTCACTTTTCCATCCATCTTTAATCACCCACTGAAACCCCAAAAGATAAAAATAAAAATAAAAAAACGATGTAAGAGACCACCGGAAACCACGACTACACTACAACCTCACCGTCCTCATCCTTTTTCCCCTTCTCTGCCGCCCCTTCCGCTTTTCATCATTTTCTTCTTCTTCTTCTTTCCTTAAACCCTAGATCTACAATTCTCTCTCTCTCTCTCTCTCTCTCTCTGAGATTTGTAGAGGGCAATGTTTGGGAGTGGAATGGAGGGAGATTGCAGGCAAAAAGGAGAAGGGATGGCCTGAGGCGACGGGGTGAGGTTGATAATAGAAAAACGGATCGTTTCTTTCTCTTTCTTTCTCTCTTTTTTGTTCTGTTTATTTATTTTTTCTTTTGGGGCTTCGGTTGGTGACCAGAGGAGGGTGGGGAAGTGACTGACAGTGGTTTGCCGAGGTGGGGGTGTGGATGGCTAATGTTGGCGATGGTAAGGTTGAAGAAAGGGGTGGCCACCGTTGACAGTTTCTTTCTCTCTCGTTCAATTTGCTACCCTATTTTCTTTTATTATTTATTTATTTTGCCTAAAGCAAAGCGTTGTTTTATGTAAAACGATACCGTTTTGAATAACTCCATGAAACTCTAGAGAACTCTCACTCTAGAGAATCTAGATGCATTCGAATCTTCTAGAGTTAATTGCACTAGAGTGCTTATGGAGTGAGTCAAAATGATATCATTTTGGTTAATATAAAAATAAAAATAAAAATACAGATACACAATTCCGTCGGAAAGCTATCGAAATCTTACCCCTTTCCAACTCTTTATCTCTTCCTCCTCGCCCCATTCTCTTCTCCTTCTTCTTTTTCTTCTTCTTTTCTTGTCACGACCCTAATCTTCCCCTAAAGGTTAGAGTGGTGACCGGCCAGTAATCATAGATTACCTACGGCCTCTTAGCCAAAATAGAAAATATTTATTTAATATTGATATCTGAAGGGGAAGTAAAACAAAAATAATATTGTTCATTGAGCAGTGCATACATGATATGACAAACACATTTATATTTTACATACACATAATAAATATATTATATCAAAAACAAACATTCATCTTACAAGTTCCAAACTCACGACTTCTCAAAAACTTTCCAAAGGAGGCAACAAGGGCCTCGACACGAGTGTCATTTCCAAAAGCTTTACAAAAGTTGACAAAAGCAGAATTCTAAGCTTGATCTTCCAAATGCTCACCTACACATATATAAGAGAAATGGGTGAGTTAAAACCTAATGAGTAATACCAAAATAAAGAGGTTAATGAATAAAGTCTAACATATTATAAAACATATCTTATAATTCCAAAACGAATCGTAATTCACATTCATATCAAAACATTTGCTACAACAAAGTCATTTATCAAAACATTATATGCGGAAACATCCAATAGAACAAAGGGCCCAATAGGCATCTAGGTCTAAACAAAGGGACCGTGAAAGTCTAAACGAATGGACCATAAAGGTCTAACAAAGGGACCAGTTGAGTCTAACATCAGGGATATTTGTAAATCCAATAATCAAAGGACCATGGCATTATATCCCTCAGACGGGGCCTCAGTAAAGGATATCATGAATATATTGAACAAAAGGGATATTCATTCATGTATACAAAATACAATTTCATAGACCACATTCTTGAACAATTTTCAAAATACATTTCAAACATATTTTTATAAAGATATTACTCATAGTAGGCTTATGCGAATGTTGGTCCTTGACGGTCCAACCTACATATTTCAAACATTCATAATACATTACAATCAATTGAATCTATTCTTTCCTTTTTAACCAACAACCAAATTAACTTACATTAATTTTTATCATAATTAACTTTTAATTAAATTTTCGCTTTGCTTTGTTAACCAATTGACTTATGTGAATTTCTAGCGTAATAATCTTTAATGGGGCTAACTCATGCTTAAAGATGCATGTGAAAAGATGAAAATGAAAACATGAACTCAAAATAATTTTCCAAAATATGTTGAAATAAAGCAATTTGCCCGAGCGAACTTTTGGTCACTCGAGCGGTAACTGTGAGTCGTCAGTACTTGGTCTTCAAAAATAGATTCTGGATGGCCTCAATGTTCGCTCAAGTGGTAATTTTACCACTTGAGCGGTCTGCAATTTTTTGGATTCCGAAAATCAGCAAAAATGATTTCCAAACACATTTTGAAAACTTGAGTTTTGTATGGCTAACCAAAATTATGTAATTTCATAAAGAAATATAAAGACATGATCAATTTCCAAATCATTTGCCTTAAAACCTCTTTAATTGCATGATTGAAGCTAAAAATCCCATATATGCAATATTTGCAAAACTTTTTATATTTTTCTTTACAATTTGAAATTAAAGCCATAAAACTCTTAGAAAAGCATTTGCATGTCAAAATATTTATCAAAACCAAACCAATTCTTGATTGTCAATCTCATATCATAATTTGCTTATTAGCTTGTCCACATTTAGATTTAATTAATTTTCTTCATATCAAACCCAATTTCAAATAAATGTTCAAAAATTCATAATTTTCGAAAACCTTGCTATTCTTATTTCAAAACATGAAATCAATCTTTCAAATCATTGGAAATTCATGATGCACGTACAATTGAAACTCAAAATTTATAGAATTTATTCATACATGTAAAAATAAAACTCAAATTCATGCAAGATTACAAAACCAAACCCAAAATAATTAATTTCCAAATTTATTTCCATAATTTTGGATCTAACTCAATTTTTTTCTTCTTCTTACTAATTTCTTCTTAATTACATGAAATTGAACTTAATCACTTCTTGAATTCAACTTTTTAGATGAATTTCTACAAGATTTTAGCTTGGATTTTATACTTAGAGCTTTGATTTGCTGAAATTCCTTGATACAACTTGAGTCTCTTCTTCTAATCTTCAATTTCTTGGACTCTCTCTCTCCGAAGTGGGTATCTCGAGCACAATGAGTTCTCTCTCACTCTCTCTAAGTTGAGTTTTTTTTTTTTTAACTCTCCAGCAAAACAAATGGGATAAAACACTCCCTCTCTTATTCATATACATAAATAGCTAAAGACTTAGCTTCTCAAATTTTCTAGAACTCTCTCAATGTTCACCAATGTATTAATTAATTTGAGTACGACTAAATCAGCATACTAATTACATATTAGCTTAATTAAATACATCTAAATCTTGATTAATTATAAATCCCACATAATTTTGTTAGTCCGATTGATCCCAATTAAGGCATAATTTAATTATTCTTAAGTTTACTAAATTGAATCAAATATTTAATTAACTTCCCATAAGACTCAATATATGAAATTAAACTGATTTAACTCATCAATTATATTTTTTAAAGTCATCTTGGCTTCCAGTTTCTGATTCAAAATAAAATCCCCACATAAATAGATCACTATATACATATTGTAAATAAAATATGAATTCAAATTAGTTAATCATCTCTAGCTCCAATCAATAACAATTAATTCTTGATTTCTATTATTAAATTAATCTCAATTAAGCTAATTTAATCTTAATTCCGTTAATTCTGATTGATTTTCTCATGAAGTGTCCAAAATATCCTACATATCAAATTAATGTTATTAAGCTTTCAATTAATATTCCTATGGTGTATAAACGTTTCAATTTCAAGTTCGAAATCATTTCTTAGTTTAATTTTAATCCATTAAAATTTATAGAATGACTTTGAAATTGATCTAATTTTCCCGAGTCTTATAATTTTTGACACATGTATTCCCTTCACCCTAACCAATTGTATTCATTTCTAATTACTTTCTACCTACTAATTTACATTTATATTCCTTGATAATTGAGGTACTTTAAATTCAATTAAATATTATTATTTGACAAAGGAATTCATGTGCATACGGCTTACTCACTATATTCTCTTTTAAGTCTTAATTTAATTATTCTGTATAATCAAATAGCTTAATTTTGGTTTAAGCTATTTAAAGGTACTTAATATTAATTATTGTTAATGGCATTATTCGGGGCGTTACACTTCCGAAACCCTAATTCTAGTTTTGAAACCCTAATCGTGAACCCATATCGCAACTTCTTCTCCCTCTTAAAACCTTGATGTTTTGAGGGAGGAAGAAGGATGAGGAGAAGAGAAAGAAAAAATGGTTTCGGTAGACCCACCACCCCTACCATCATTGCCCAGCCCTCTAAAAACCCTAGATCTAGGGTTAGGTTTCGGAAGAAGAATAAAAAGAAGAAAAATGATAGCGGCAGACGGCCAGCCGAGAGGAAGATAGAGGTGGAGGAGGAAGAGATAATGAAGGACACGGGACAAAAATGGCTCCAATGGCAAAAATGAAGGATAGCTTTGGTGATGCTCTGGCGGAACTATCCGTCAATCTCTTTTTCATTTTTTTACAATAATCAAAACGTTATTTTTGTTCACTCAACAAGCACTCTAAAGGATTTGAACGCTCTTAGCGACGTGGATGGTAGAAGACAATGGAAAAATGAGTTGGGAATTGAAAAAGTTATTCTTTTCCATTAATGGGTTTGAAACTAAAATGGACTGAGAACTATATGACAATTCTAAATAATTTTTAAATAATTAAATTTGAATTTGTAGCATTACTACTAGGATTGAGACAAGTTATGATTTATTGGTGATGTCAAATCTTGGAATTTTTTTAATGTAATTTTCTTATTCAACTTTTTCCAATCACTATGAGGTTCCTTGAGTTTTCCTACTCTTCAAGATTTGAATTTGGTGTCCAAAGGGGTTCAACCGACAAGCCCATTATTGAGGTTCAATAGGTTCCGTGTAAAGTTCAGCCGAATAAAAAGAAGTGGGGCAACTCAAGGCATGTAGTGTACTTAGTAAAGGCCTGGGATTAAGACTTTAGGTTTCAAGTTCGAAACTTCTTAGGCCAACCTCCTGGGCGTAGCGTAATTGGTTAAGAGATTAGTCTCAAATTATTGTTATCACAACACTTGGTGTGGGTTCAATACTTCTCCGCTGCGTGAATCCTGACTTAAGCGGAACTTGTCTTGGGAGGTCGGAACAAGTTTTCAGGTTATAGTCTCTGACTCAGAACGGACAATAGGACACCTTGATCATCTCTGTGAGGGGCGCTGCCTTAGACCTGTGGGAGAGGAGGATGATTTCCTGCCAAAAAAAAAAAAAGAAAAAAAGTGAGGCCAACGAATACATTTTTCCCACAAATAAAAAGAATTGGGGCCACTATGGGGTTTATAAAGTTTTCTCTAGACTCTGATCGGAGTCCAAAGGGTTCATTTGAGACTGGATCTGGGTTAGAAATATATTGAAAAAAAGGGTCCAGTTAGGCTTGAGGTTCAATGAATTTTCAATTAAGATAACTTTCAAATCACGTTTATGTTCACGCCTCCTTTTTCAAGTTTCCTTCGTGAGGATTTATTTGGTGTTCATTGGTATTCATTCAATCTGTGATATTTATCCTTTTATTTTTTAAAATTAGGAAAATGATTTTCCTCCAGAATTTTGTCCCCCAGAACAGCCCGATTTTTTTTTTTTTTTTGGCCTTTCCTGATCTGAAACAGATAGAAGAGAAAGAGAAAGAGAGAGAGAAAGAGAAGAGAGGGGAGGAGGAGATGGTCGCCTCCGCCCGATCGTCGCAGCTCGTCGCAGCCCCGCCTCCGCCTCTGCCTCCACATTCGATCCGATTGTTGCAGCCCGATTGGAGGATCTGTGATGATGTGATGATGATGATGATGTGTTGGGTGGTTGATGATAATGATGATGGGTGGTTGATGATCTCTCTGTCTCTCTCTGCTACTCTTTCTTCTTCTTCTCTTATTCTTTCTTTCTTCTTCTTCTTCTTCTTTTTTGATTGAAAAAAAATAAAAAAAAAATTCAAAACGATGAAATGACGTTGTTTTGAATTCGGGGGGATTCGGGCACCCTCTCTTTTGAGCTACGTAGCACAACTCTTAAAATTAACATAAAAATAATATATTTTATTATTTTAACATTATATGCACATGTCTCATCATAAATAGTTTACCTTTCTTGGTGGGGTCTGTATGCTTGTTAGGGGTGTAAAAATGGTCCATAGTCTGTGGGCGATTCAAAATTCGTTCGTGGTTCGGGGTAGACCTGGCCTGGTTAGGTTCGGTTAGGCTCAGGCCCAGGCCCGAGTGCATCCTGAGCCTGAGCCTGCGCCATCATTTTGAAACCCTGCCAGACCCGTGGGCCTCGCTCATAGCCCGCTTAAGATCCACTCAAAACCCGACTCGAGGCCCTTCCCGCCTAAGATCCAGAGTTATTTTTAGTGGAAAAAAATAAAATTTTGATTAAAAAAATAAAAAAAATGTTCAGGCACACCCAAGCTCAGACTTGTTGGCCCGTTCAAGGCCCGAATACCCCCTAGACTTGGGCCTACTTTTCTACCCCACGGGCCAACTTGGCTTGGTTCGACCCGAATTTTGATGGGAATCCAAACAGTCTAACATGGGCCGGCCCAGGCCCAAGCCTAGGTGGGCCAGGTTGGCCCAAATTACACCCCTAATGTTTGTGGATTCATGTGTTTAAACTTTCAACTGTTCAAACAATTGGGTTGAATGTTCTAAAGTTTAAATTAAGGTCAAATGTTTACCAATATGTTCTTTTCAAGTTGAGAAATGCTAAAATATTAATGGAAAATACTAAAATATTTTATTGTAATGATTATTAGATTTTATTAATACCAAATATATTGTGTTTTTCGAATTTGATGAATACCTAAAGGGGGAAATATTAAAAATTAATTTTTTTTACATGTTAGAAATTTATTATCATTTAAAAATAAGGGTAAATTACAAATGTGCTAAATTATTGGTAGAAATAAATTTATGACATTATTAAAAACTATTAATTGAATTGATAATTTATTAATAAAGGGGTCCTTTGTTATGAAATTAAAAATTACAAAGGGTGTGATGTAATTTTAAAATAACAAAGAACAATTTGTATTTTAAGCAAATTTCAGGAGATGCATTTATAATTTATCATAAAATTAGTATAGGAATTTATATATTTTTTGACATTCAACTTATGAACTTATTGCTCTTGTTTTTTAACACCTTTATTTAATGAAAAATACTTAGAGTAATACTAGAGACTCAAAATTTTATCAAATGTCTTACATGGGTATGGAACCCCATGGCCTCTAACATTTTTTAAATAGTTACTTTAAAAAAAAAAGAAGGTATTTGATCCCAATGATATATTATGACAAGTATCATTTTTTTGTTTGTCACATACTCAACCATACATAGCCCAACTCTCTTACTGTGCGTACCGGATTCCGCACTAGATGAAAGTGGATCGGGGCTTCGCACTCGGTTGGACTATCCAGGGACTGAGGTTCCTGCAACAGGAAGCACCGTTAGAGCTGCCCGGCCGGGGTTGGCCGGATAACCCCTTCGGTGTGGGAATCAGTAATCGGAGAAGGAAGTGTATATCGAGTTCAGTTTGTATCTGAGTGCCACTGTGCTCTTAATCATTCTGTTACCTTTGATGTGAAGTTCATGTTGTATATATAGTGTTCCTTGCTTGCTTCTCAAGGTGGGTTCATGGAGCTTGGGTGCTGCCAGGTGTTCTTTTAGCATTGCTCAAAAGGGGGGGACCACCTGGTAGTTGTCATTAAATGCATATACTCATTGTAGTCATGCTGATAACAAACCACATTCCTTTGGTTCAACAACTTCTGTGATTCTAGGTATGGGGGACCAGCTGAGGTGGCAACCTGCACATGCACACATTCATAGTTTCCATGTTTCCCTGCGAGGTTTCCTCAGTTCGGTACTGATATACCTCAACTCGGCATAATTGTGCCCTATCTCAGCCTTTTACAGGATCATTCATGGAGATGGGCTGATTCATTCGGATATCTTTGTATGGGCTCAGCCTATTTTCTGTTCGGCCCTTAGATTCAGTCTCGCAGCTCGGTCCGGCCCAGCACCACGGCTGGACTGGCCTTTCCTCTGCAGGTTGGACCCAAGTGCTTGAGGACTTGGGTGGACTGTTGATCATGAAATTGGGCTTAATTGGTTTGCCTATATACTCATCCAACCCACTTGGATTTGGGCTTCAGTGGATTGAGCCGGCCCAAGGTTTGGACTTGACCCATTTCACTTTTAGCCCCTTCATTTGCCCCCTAGCTTGCGCTAAGGTTCCCCTTGGGGGGAGCTATTGTTTTGCTTCCCAAGCGTCGCGTCGTTTCGGTTTTCCCTAACTCGGCCTTGGTGATGGTTCAATCCTGACACACAATTCCTGCATACGTCCTTTCATAGTGACATGTGGCGAGGTGAGATTGGTGTGCAGAGATATTGCGTCGATTCCGTACTGAAGGTCGTGCTCCATGTACCTGCGTGCCGGCTAGTGCAATTAATGCTCTGGTTGTCAATACAAATCCCTTCATCTGCTTTTTTCATTCCTCTAGAGAGTTTCAAAGAGAGAGAAAGGACTCTTCCCGTTCCTCAGAACTGGTCTCGTTGGTGCCCTGCTCAGACCTTTTCACCTCTGATCTTGCTCTGCTACCATTGTTCTAATCTCTGTAAGTCCTCTTGCGACTCTTCTTCTCTTGCCTCTTCTTGCCTCAATCACCTTGTTTGGCCTACTCGCTATCTGTGTTCCATACTCTGTTTTCTGAGTCCTACTTCTATCCGTTTAGGCTCATTAAATGGGGAAGTTCCGTTCACTGGTTGATACCCCTGAGGCCATGGCTATATTTCGCCTGGACTATAATATTCCCAACGACGTTACCCTCTCGTTGGCGAAAGTAGACGCCAAGCGTATGGGCACGAGGAATACCGTTGCTTTTCCCATTGTGGCCACAGTCGAGGGAGGGGTTCGGTTCCCTCTTGACCTGTTGGTACGCCGGCTTCTGCATCAAGTCCAGTTAACCCCAATGCAAGTATCTGTGAACCTTTTCCGTGTTGTTTGCAGTGTCTCTGCCCTTAATAGACGATTGGGTTTGAACCTTGACATATGAGATATCTTAGGTTGTTATACTCTTTCTCATAACAAAGACCACAACACACATTACTTGCGTGTTCGCTTGTTTGATTGCCATTTGGTTACTGGGCTGCTTGATTTAGATGAACACAACGACGATTTCTTACAAGTTGATGGAAACTGGGAGTTCCCTGCCGGAACTGAGTTTCAGTCTGAGAGGATGCCCCAGAAAGACGGCTACCCAGGTTCGGGCCTCTCTTTCTAATGACTTCTGTATTTCTTGCCCTATTTGGATGTTGCTCTAATAGATCACTACTTCTTCTTTTTTTTTTTTTTTGAAGAGGCCTCTCGTTCTCTATCCAACAAAGGCCGAACCGAGAGAATGCTAAGGCCATAAAAGCTGCCCTGAGGTATAAAAAGAGATCTGCACCCGAGTTGTTGGATTACCAGTCCACTTACCGCTCCGCTATTCCAAAGAAGGCAAGGCTCGCTGCTGCCCTTCTGGACTTTGATACCGAGACCAACACGTCTCTCACTCCTCTGGTCACGAGCCGTCGCAGGAGTCAGGGCGCACTTTCTGAGAGAGCGCCCTCCCCCACCCCCAGTTTCGCAGGGAGCGGGTCTATGGCGAAGAGAAGGGTGTCGATGGATTTAGAGGCCGAGGCCTTCGGAGCCTCCGATGCTTTGCAAGCCCCTCTGGAAAAGACCGAGGTGAAGAGCCTCATGGAGGTGAAGATGGAGGTTGGAGCTTCTGGGACCCTTGCGACTGCTGCCGACCCCTCAGCTTCAGTAGCTGCTCGAGCAAAAAAGAAGAGGAGGGAGGCTAGCAAAGCAGTGGTGGGGGAAGCTTCTGAGGATCCTGTCGAGGATGACGCTTTTGAGAAATGGGAGCCGCTAATATTGCGTGAGGGCAGGCCCATTTCCACTTCTGATTTAGTTGTTGCTTCACAAGATTTTGCCTTTGATTTGACTAAGTTTTTGTTGATGCCGGTTGATATGGCCGACCATAATGGGCCCCGTGATATTCCTATCCTGAAGGGGACCCTTCAGATGATGACCGCTGTAAGTGTTTCCTGTTTTACTTGTCTTTACTGTTGCGTTGCTGTCTCATTTTCTTTTAATTCTTCATTGTCCTTTGCAGTGTATCCAGAGAATGCATCTGTCCATTACTCGTGTTGAAGAGCTAGAAAGGGCTATGCTGGAGGCCGCAATGAATGCTGAAAGACTAATGGTAAGCTTGGAGGCAGAGAAGGAGGGACGCTGAACTGTGGAGAGGGAAGTATTTCGTTTGAACAAGATTGTCGCTTTAGCTGAAAAATCGAAGGAGGCAACTACCGGGACACAGGCTCAACTTGAGGGGAAGGTGGCCGAACTGGAGGCCGTTATTGCCGTGATGGTTGCTGAGCGTTCCACGCTGGAAGCCAAACACTGGCAACAGGGTTGGGATGAAGTTGGGGCTGCCTATAAGGAAGAGGTGCTAGTGTTGCGAGATAAACTCTTCGTGAAGGGTTGGACGAGTGCCTTGACTGCTGCGCTAGTTCCTGAAGGCTCTTCCCTGTTTTAGGATGTCCCCATTCCTTCGAGATCCTTGGGTTCGAAGACTTTTTCCACCCCTGCTGTTCTTCTAGCCGAAGTTTCTCCAGAAAATGATTCTGCAAGCAAGGCCCAGGACAGGAATATTGCCACTGAAACGATGGATGTTGAAGGGATTGAAACCCTAGAGACTGAAGCCACATGAGATGTGGTTAAGGAGGCTTCTACTTCTCAGGAAGTTGGAGCTTTCTCTACTTTTCCTCCCGCAGACGGCCTGGACAAAATTGCTGATGCTGTTCCTGAGTTGCCCACTGTTGATGAAAATTGATGTTGAAAGGATTTGAACTTTTTTTGCTTTGATGTACTGTGGCTCAGTCTCCATGACGAGCTTTCTTTCTGCGCTTGTCAAGACAATTTTTCTTTTCTCTTTTCTTTTCTTTGTTGCTGGTTATGAGGCCATCTATGCCTTTCGTTGGATGATAGAATTTTCTTTTTGAACTTGCAATCTAATACTGTTTGGCTTCTATGTTTGAATGTTTTCTGTACTGCCTGCCCCCAGCCGAGCACTGTTGGGATCTCGGGGCCGAATAGATGCTCGGTCTAGTTCTGTATTGCCTTTAAATGGATGTTCTGTCTGATTCTGTACCGCTTGCCCCCAGCCGAGCATTGTTGGGGCTTCGGGGCCAAACTGATGCTCGGTGTGGCTTTGTACTGTTTGCCCCCGGCCGAGCACTGTTGGGACCTCGGGGCCGAATTGATGCTCGGTGTGGCTTTGTACTGTTTGCCCCCGGCCGAGCACTGTTGGGACCTCGGAGCCGAACTGATGCTTGGTATGGCTGTGCTTGAGTTAGTAAGTGGGTCTTACTTAGGTCCAGGTCGGTTTTGAAAGAAAACAATTGTTTGCCCCCACCTGGAACTAAGTAAGATCGGTACTGAAGATTATGCCCTCGGGTGGAATTGTTTGAGTATGCTTCAACTTAGATAGCATAGGTGTATTTGAATACGATGAAGGCATGAAAAGGTGTCTTACTCAGGTCCAGCTTGGTTTTTAAAACAATTGTTTTTCCCCAGCTGGAGTTGAGTAAGACTATAGCCCGGTTCTTCTTCCCTTGGTTGCTGTATCCAGACTTAGTTCCGTGGATGCCAGTTGTTGTTTTGATCTTGTCCATGTCCTTCAAATCTTTAAATTTGAGTTATAGAATGTTTCGGACTTGTTTGT